>OZ057404.1:36910489-37147989 GCA_964056735.1 Allodiplogaster pararmata | reverse complement strand
CTTTCTTTTAGTCTCTCCCTCTTTCTCTTTTCTCTCACGCTCTCTCGCTCTCTCACCCTCTGTCTCTCGGATGTTCTCTTTCTCTACTTCCAATTTTCTTATGAGAGGTTGAGAGTATGAGAGTGCCAAGATGTGCTCCACCATGCGGTTTTTTCCTGTTCTTCAACTACTCGGCCGAGACTAGGCTTACCTTAGAAATTGCGTGTTCAGCCTTTCATTTACAGCTTTCATTCATTTTCAATTTTTGGTACAAACAAACGAGGTTTTCTCCTCCCTCACTCTAGAAAAAAAGTTTTTTGTTAAGAAAAAAAAATAGAAGTGATGACTAAAAGAGAGAGGATTAGAGGGAAGAACAGATTGAGATTATATTTTAAAAAAACCGATTCATGTGAAAAATAGAGAAACTAGTGTGGTTAAGTTCAATGCAATTACAATAAAACTAATTACTGTTTCTGACTTCAACGTTTATCAAGATGTGTTAACAATTGTCTGTTCTTCGAGATTGAAAAGTATTAACCTAACCTAAACGTTCTTAAACATTGAGAGAGCATATATGCGCAAGAGATCGACATGAGATGCGAGTTCGGACGTGATTGCCGGTTTTCTTCTTCCCGGAGGACTAGAAAACGCGGTGAAATGCGATTCTCGTCAATTTTCCAGCTTTCGAACTTTACGTGGACAGCCTCGTTACTCACTATTTGTTATCTCTTCAATTCGAGCATCTGGAAGGGCGTACATGGTTAGTCTTGTAACAGAAAAATGTTTTTTGCTTACATCGCTTAAACGTGTTCAATAAAAATAACCCGCTAACCTTCAAATCATAGGAGGTTTAATCAGATTTTTTTCTTTTTCTCTGAATCCAACTATATTCCACCGCGCATTCCAACTTTCTGATCTGCCGTGATTACCATACGGGATCTTATTCGTTTTTTCATCTCGATTCAATAAGCAAGTATTATTACGGTCAACGATTTAGTTTTGATTTTATTTTGTAATTTGACGATTGATACTTTGGAAGACAACAGGTTGTTTCTTTTCCGATTCTCATGCCATTTTCAGGTTTTTGAGGTCCGCCATATTCTATTCAGGCTTGCTCGAAAAAAAATCTAATAAACGTTTTGGAATTCTTTCGGAAAATGACGAAAAACCGGAAAAACAACAAAAAAAGAAAATCGAAAAATGTGCAACCCTGATTTTTTCAATAAAGCTAATTGTTTATTTCTATAACTCATGGAAATTTTTTCATTCGACCATGTTTTACATAATTTTCAAAATGTGTCGTTTCCTCTTGAGTCATGATGTGCTTGTTGCGGCTGTCGGTATTATATGACTGTAAGAAGTGTATTTTGATTGACGCCTTCTTACTTCCTCTCAATTTTTTCCTTCGCTAAAAATTGCCATCTTTTTATATTTTATTTTATCTACATTTTTCAATGCAAAAACAGTTTCCAGAGAATTAATTAACAACTCATAAAGCGTGACATGATGAACATCATGTAAACAGCGGAGAATGAAGTTCTCAAAAGAAATAACATTTTCTTTTAATCAACAATATGAATATTGAATAACTCAGTCATACTTTCTAAAAATGATGATTTCTCCAGAAAACTTCTAAAGGCAGCGAAAGATGTATTTAGCAAAACTTCTCTAGGTAATTGAGCGAACATACGTGAAACTCTAAGAGTGAAAGAATCTTACTTTCTACAAAAATGCCGCTAGGGTTTGTACGCGTTGGTTTAACATGTTTAAAGATTCGGTCTCTTTCGATTATTGACAGGTTATTATGAATTTTCCAACCCATTTTCATGTAAGCTTGAATTCTTCTCAAATAAAGGGGTGAAAGATTGAGGCTAGCTAATCTATCTTTGTATGATGGGAGAGAATGTGGGTAATTGGAGTCGGGAAAACAACGATAGAAGACAATGCGTGTAAAGGATTTCAGAACTCTTTCAATCAATTTCATGTCTTTGGCAAAATATGGGTTCCAAAAGCTAGATGCAAATCCTAAGTGAGGTAAGACATATGTTTTAAAACATTTGACAAGTATCTGGGAATCGTCGATAGAAACTGCTCGAAACAGAGAATACATTGCTGCCGTTGCTTTGGAGACCCTGTCAGTTACTGCTTGGCTTCGACGGAGAGACGGTACGATTTGGATTCCGAGATCCCGCACTTCTGAGGAAGGGGTCAGAGGAGCATCGTTGATTTTGTAAGCTGGGTGGAGAGTGCGAGAGCCTATGTGCAGATGAGTGCTCTTAGATGAAGAAAGAGTGAGATCTTTAGAATTTTATCGAGTGTTCTAAATCATGTTTTCTGAAATTCATTTTCATATGTTTTTTGAAAGTTGCATATGTTAGATTATCGTTGCCTGGCTCGCGGAATACAAATTGTGTAAAAGAATTAAGTCCTTGAGGCGAAATACCGATTCACGTTTGTGATGAAGGTAGTGGTGAAGGTATCAAAAAACAAAGAAAAGATTTAAAAAGAGATCGCAAAAAGGTTTCCAAGTGATAAATTTTTGGTTTGTCCTTTTTTGCTTGTCTGTAAACCTTTCTTGGTAGTCTTTACAAATTGATACTATGAGAATAAATTAGTTTTTTGTCTGCTAAACAACGATAATGAAGTTCGAATCACCAGTTTCTTTCAAGTAAAACACAACATTATCGAGTTTTGAGAAACGAAGCTTTTTAAAATTATGAACTGCTTCGTTGTTTTTTTACAATTCTGACTAGGCACAGGGAGTTGGGAGAAAATTCGCGTTCTGGGAAATTCGCTTTCAACTCATCCAAAAATTGTCACAAGTTGTAGAAGCGCTCATAACGAATACTTCCGTGTTTGAGTAGCCAATGTTAATGAAAGGGTTTATTTCTTTTCGCTTGAATACATTGGCTCATTAGATTCTTTCTCATTGCATCGGTCATTAGTGACTGAATTCACTTTCACCTAACTAGAAAAAACATATTTGCTGTAATGAAAGCTCTAACTTACAACATCTATAACAACAGAAAACATTTTCTAAACGTTGGGTTAAACCACAGTTTTCTAAATACTTTTTTTCACTTGAAGATCATGTAAATCTAATCATTTTTAATGAAACTTCAAGTTTCTACATACACTTCTGCCAAAAAATCCCGATTTTTGCTCATAGTTTTTTTTCTGATTCTGTAATTGAAAAAATTTTTCATATTTCGCTCATGGATTGAATAAAAATATAAAATCGCTAAACTTCCAATAAACCACGTTTTTAAAATGATTTTCTAAAGAAGTTTTTTTTTTAATTTGCTGTTGCGAGGCTGTTTTTGTAATTTTAATCTCTCTGTGTACATCTTTATGTGCTTAAGTTCCCATGCAAATCCAACTTGTTCCTCAGCTGTTATAACCCTCTTGGAAGATATATGAGATTGATAGGGTTGTGCTATTCGCCGTCTTATGTTGCTCTCTTTATCTCTATCCCTTACATGTCTATGATTTTCTCTCTATTTTCCCTTTATTTCTCTCTTTCGTTCTCTTCATCTCAACTCTCTCTCTCTCTCTCTCTCTCTCTCTCTCTCTTTCTCTCATCCCAGTCTGTTCCTCTCTTTCTCCTCCTTTTAATCTTCACCTCTTTTCCTCTTAAAACCACTCATTCACTCTTTTTTGTTTTCATTCAGTGTTTTCAGTTAGCTCACCTCAGGTTTTCTTGATCTTGCATTGCTCTCTCTCTCTCTCTCTCTCTCTCTCTCTCTCTCTCTCTCTCTCTCTCTCTCTCTCTCTCTCTCTCTCTCTCTCTCTCTCTCTCTCTCTCGCTGACCTGCTCTTACTCGTAATGCTGCGATTCGAGAGCCTTCTATGAAAGAGCAATAGGGAGATAACTTCTTCGAATCATACTTCAGATGGGTAATTCACGTCGACAGCTTCTAAAGAAACTTCTCTTGATGACACTTTGCCTTATTCCTCCCTTCCACTTTCTTTTTCCTCTCTATTCTTCTCTCTCTTTCCTATTTTTCTCTCTTTTTGTCTTCTCTACATTCTCTTTCTCATTCCTTCTTCTTTTCTTTTTGGCTCGTTATTTTCCAAGTGGACGGCTTCTCTTCTCTCATAGTATGATTCATCATAGTGGAACTTGAAGTGAAAGTGCCCTTTGTCTCGCCCTGCCATTCCCGCTTGGCCAGAAAAGAATGTATAATGAGTGTGAGAAATGACTAAAGTTGCACATGGGAAACAGATTGACATATGAAAAGCGAGAGAATTAAAGAGAAAAATATGGGAGAGAAAATACAGGGACAGATGGAGAGAGAAAGAGATAATGAGAGAAAAGGGTCGAAACGAGACTAGAATAGACGTGAGAAGACGTCAAACCCAAAAACCCAGAGCTGAAGAGAACAGGAAGAACGGAACTCAAACGCGTTTTAGACTCAATCTACAATGACCTGTATAATTTATTTTGTAGCAAGTAATCTTCCATAGTATTTTTTGAATTTCGTCAAAGTCTTCTCGAGATTTATATCATATTTCGGAGCTCTTTTCTTTATATTCCTCCCTCCAGCTTCATCATGCACAAAATCACTTGAAAAGTAGAAGAAAAGAAATGAACTGAAATACAAAAATTTGTATAGCTGTATCCAGAAGAGTATTCTAAGCAAAAAGATTCGTGTTTTAAGCTAAGTAAACTGTTGTGTCTCTGAATGTGTTCCTATTCTTCCATAAACAAACATAATGTACTACCTTTTTCTTTTACTCGCATGCCTGTTAAGCCAAAAACTCAGAAACAAAACAGAAAAACGTTCAAAACTATACAGGGTTGCTCATAAATATGCAACCATGTTCAACGACGTGCATTTCTGAAATCAATCGTGTACAAGGTGCGGCTAAAGTATGGAACGGCGGTTATTGACCATTTGTTTTTAGAAAAAAGCAAGCAAATCAAGTATTTAGTATCAAAGTATTTATTGAATAAAGGTTTAGTAAAAATTATGAAAATTATTCGATTAGGCCTCTTCTTTATCTTAAAACATGCCTGAGACGATGCTCTAACTGCTGGACCGTGTCTCGCAGGTATTCATCTGGAAGATTGTTTCATTCTGTAGTCAGGCGGGCCTTGAGAACAAATTTTTGAGATTTGTAGCGCAGACCTTGGACTGTAAATATCCCCAAACAGAGTAATCCAGCGGGTTCAGGTCGGGAGAGGAAGCGGGACATTCGGACTTTATCAAAAAGGCCGCAAAATTTGCTACGCCCCAATCTTTAGTCAACTTGGCAGTGTGAGAAGGAGCTCCGTCTTGCTGGAAGACATACTTCTCTCCTTTGAAATGAGCAACTGCCCAGGGCTTCAATATACTTTTCAAGATTTTTCCGTGTACAGATGTCAATCAATTTTGACGTTTTCTTCAACGAAGAACAAGGGACTCTTACCTGAGGAGCAAATTGCCCCACATCATAACCTGAAAAAGGTGTTGAGTTCTTTCGATGCATCTATCTTTTTATCAGCCTCCAGAGAAGTGTGAGAAAGAACGCGTTTGTTTTGATGGTTGAACTCCTCTTCTGCTTTGAATAATTTAACCTGAAAAAGGTGTTGAGTTCTTTCGATGCATCTGTCTTTTTATCAGCCTCCAGAGAAGTGTGAGAAAGAACGCGTTTGTTTTGATGGTTGAACTCCTCTTCTGCTTTGAATAATTTCTCATCAGAGAAGAAGAACTGAGGAAGCGAGTCAGTTGCGAGACGCGACAAAAGAGAGAAGTGTGAGCAAGAACGCGTTTGTTTTGAGGGTTGAACTCCTCTTCTACTTTGAATAATTTCTCATCAGAGAAGAAGAACTGAGGAAGCGAGTCAGTTGCGAGACGCGACAAAAGAGCTTTGCATTTTTCTTTTCTGGCAAGCTTGTTTTGTTCAGTTAGCAGAGCTTTTTTTGTCCTCGGTAAGAGGAAAGTCTCAGCTTGTTATGAACAATTCTTCTGACGGATTTTTCTGAGATCTTGAGCTCTCTCGCCATTTTCCGCTCTTCGCATCAAGGGCGATCCTGCTTCGCACTCGTTTTACAAAGAATGTGGTGGTAGCCGTCTTTCGTCGTCCACTTCTATGGCGATCCAAAAACACTCCTGTCTCTTCAAAACGAGCCACAGTTTTCGAAACGACCGAGTAGTTAATTTTGAGCGTTTTCGCGATGTCTGAAATGGACCTTGTTCGGAGATGAAGATCGATGATTGCAGTACGCATGCGATGGGCAGCCACCATAACTCGTAGAAACAACCGATCAACGTGAAAATTCGAATTACAATTAAACATATTTCCGAGATCTTAATAAAGCAAACCGCTCATCATTTGAACCATTCTACCTCAAATTATTTTTTGTCAAACTTTCGTTCCATACTTTAGCCGCGCCGTGTATATAGAGCAACCTAAGTCAATCGGGTTTGATGATTGGATAAGTGCCAAGAAAAGGAAGAGAGTCACCAAGGCAAACTTTGAAAAATATCCCATTCATACATTGATTGTATGCCTCTCTAGCATACTTTCATACTTACGCGCAGGAATACTTTGAAAGTGTTACTATTCATAAATCACATGTATGCATACTTTCCCAAACTCTATACTTTCCCAAACTGTTTACTTTCCCAAACTGTATACTTTCCCAATGTATGCATACTTTCCCAATTTTTGTGTGAAAGTATAATTTCAATCTTTTACATTACCCCCCCCCCCCCCCATCGAGCACGATTTCTGAAGAAAAAAGTGTGTACTACAAAAGCCCCCCGCTTTAACCTTTACACATTTCAAAAAAGCCCCGCATAATTTTACCTATACCACACTCTCTAAAACCCAATCGGTTTTTTTCCTAAGCCTAAACAATCATTTCATAGAAAAATCAAATTTCATTTTTTTAAAAAAAGTACAATTCAATCACAAATCGAGAAAAAAGTAGACCATGGAAACATTCAATTCAGTTCAATAAATGGTGCATCCTATATTCTATAACGCCCGGGTTTAAGATAGTGGGGGCTGAAGTATCACAGAACTTTCCCAGTACATTTTATCTCGTGCGGGGAGCTAAAGTAAAATTCTACCTCAAATTTGAGAGCTCTCAACCGTCAATGGACTCAGTTTCTCACACCGAAATTTCAGTTTTTGATAAAAGTAGTAATGTAGGAATCGGAGATCGACGGAAACAATTAGAGAGTAAAAATAGATATCTAAAATCATTCTGGCGCTTCGTGTCAATGAAATTGAGCGTGAACAGAACAAAATACACCAAAAAAATGAGGAAGTGTTGCAGGTTCTAATCTCCGTGGGGGGAACGATTGCGTCACTCCGTGCATAACAAAGATGCAAATGGTTCGCTTATCTGTTTATCTTCCACATCATTCCACAATGTGATTGTGATTTTCATGTAGTCATGCCTGGACTCAACAGAGAGTAAGAAGAAAGAAGAGCAAAGTTCTGAGCAAAGAAAGAGCAATCAAGAAGATTGAGACACAAATTTGAGCATAATTTTTTTCTATACAACAAACGACGCCGTTTTATTGGTTGGATCTGATAAGGCTCCTAAATTTTTTCGCAAGGAGAAAATGCTTCAGAAGATGGTGGTGAATTTCTAGTGGTGTGTAGTGGCTCCTATCTAACACAGCTCCCTCATTCTAAAACATAAGTGGTGTGTAGTGGCTCCTATCTAACACAGCTCCCTCATTCTAAAACATAAGTGGTGTGTAGTGGCTCCTATCTAACACAGCTCCCTCATTCTAAAACATAAGTGGTGTGTAGTGGCTCCTATCTAACACAGCTCCCTCATTCTAAAACATAAGTGGTGTGTAGTGGCTCTTATCTAACACAGCTCCCTCATTCTAAAACATAAGTGGTGTGTAGTGGCTCCTATCTAACACAGCTCCCTCATTCTAAAACATAAGTGGTGTGTAGTGGCTCCTATCTAACACAGCTCCCTCATTCTAAAACATAAGTGGTGTGTAGTGGCTCCTATCTAACACAGCTCCCTCATTCTAAAACATAAGTGGTGTGTAGTGGCTCCTATCTAACACAGCTCCCTCATTCTAAAACATAAGTGGTGTGTAGTGGCTCCTATGTAACACAGCTCCCTCATTCTAAAACATAAGTGGTGTGTAGTGGCTCCTATCTAACACAGCTCCCTCATTCTAAAACATAAGTGGTGTGTAGTGGCTCCTATCTAACACAGCTCCCTCATTCTAAAACATAAGTGGTGTGTAGTGGCTCCTATCTAACACAGCTCCCTCATTCTAAAACATAAGTGGTGTGTAGTGGCTCCTATCTAACACAGCTCCCTCATTCTAAAACATAAGTGGTGTGTAGTGGCTCCTATCTAACACAGCTCCCTCATTCTAAAACATAAGTGGTGTGTAGTGGCTCCTATCTAACACAGCTCCCTCATTCTAAAACATAAGTGGTGTGTAGTGGCTCCTATCTAACACAGCTCCCTCATTCTAAAACATAAGTGGTGTGTAGTGGCTCCTATCTAACACAGCTCCCTCATTCTAAAACATAAGTGGTGTGTAGTGGCTCCTATCTAACACAGCTCCCTCATTCTAAAACATAAGTGGTGTGTAGTGGCTCCTATCTAACACAGCTCCCTCATTCTAAAACATAAGTGGTGTGTAGTAGCTCCTATCTAACACAGCTCCCTCATTCTAAAACATAAGTGGTGTGTAGTGGCTCCTATCTAACACAGCTCCCTCATTCTAAAACATAAGTGGTGTGTAGTGGCTCCTATCTAACACAGCTCCCTCATTCTAAAACATAAGGGGTGTGTAGTGGCTCCTATCTAACACAGCTCCCTCATTCTAAAACATAAGTGGTGTGTAGTGGCTCCTATCTAACACAGCTCCCTCATTCTAAAACATAAGTGGTGTGTAGTGGCTCCTATCTAACACAGCTCCCTCATTCTAAAACATAAGTGGTGTGTAGTGGCTCCTATCTAACACAGCTCCCTCATTCTAAAACATAAGTGGTGTGTAGTGGCTCCTATCTAACACAGCTCCCTCATTCTAAAACATAAGTGGTGTGTAGTGGCTCCTATCTAACACAGCTCCCTCATTCTAAAACATAAGTGGTGTGTAGTGGCTCCTATCTAACACAGCTCCCTCATTTTAAAACATAAGTGGTGTGTAGTGGCTCCTATCTAACACAGCTCCCTCATTCTAAAACATAAGTGGTGTGTAGTGGCTCCTATCTAACACAGCTCCCTCATTCTAAAACATAAGTGGTGTGTAGTGGCTCCTATCTAACACAGCTCCCTCATTCTAAAACATAAGTGGTGTGTAGTGGCTCCTATCTAACACAGCTCCCTCATTCTAAAACATAAGTGGTGTGTAGTGGCTGCTATCTAACACAGCTCCCTCATTCTAAAACATAAGTGGTGTGTAGTGGCTCCTATCTAACACAGCTCCCTCATTCTAAAACATAAGTGGTGTGTAGTAGCTCCTATCTAACACAGCTCCCTCATTCTAAAACATAAGTGGTGTGTAGTGGCTCCTATCTAACACAGCTCCCTCATTCTAAAACATAAGTGGTGTGTAGTGGCTCCTATCTAACACAGCTCCCTCATTCTAAAACATAAGGGGTGTGTAGTGGCTCCTATCTAACACAGCTCCCTCATTCTAAAACATAAGTGGTGTGTAGTGGCTCCTATCTAACACAGCTCCCTCATTCTAAAACATAAGTGGTGTGTAGTGGCTCCTATCTAACACAGCTCCCTCATTCTAAAACATAAGTGGTGTGTAGTGGCTCCTATCTAACACAGCTCCCTCATTCTAAAACATAAGTGGTGTGTAGTGGCTCCTATCTAACACAGCTCCCTCATTCTAAAACATAAGTGGTGTGTAGTGGCTCCTATCTAACACAGCTCCCTCATTCTAAAACATAAGTGGTGTGTAGTGGCTCCTATCTAACACAGCTCCCTCATTCTAAAACATAAGTGGTGTGTCGTGGCTCCTATCTAACACAGCTCCCTCATTCTAAAACATAAGTGGTGTGTAGTGGCTCCTATCTAACACAGCTCCCTCATTCTAAAACATAAGTGGTGTGTAGTGGCTCCTATCTAACACAGCTCCCTCATTCTAAAACATAAGTGGTGTGTAGTGGCTCCTATCTAACACAGCTCCCTCATTCTAAAACATAAGTGGTGTGTAGTGGCTCCTATCTAACACAGCTCCCTCATTCTAAAACATAAGTGGTGTGTAGTGGCTCCTATCTAACACAGCTCCCTCATTCTAAAACATAAGTGGTGTGTAGTGGCTCCTATCTAACACAGCTCCCTCATTCTAAAACATAAGTGGTGTGTAGTGGCTCCTATCTAACACAGCTCCCTCATTCTAAAACATAAGTGGTGTGTAGTGGCTCCTATCTAACACAGCTCCCTCATTCTAAAACATATGTAAGTGGTGTGTAGTGGCTCCTATCTAACACAGCTCCCTCATTCTAAAACATATGTAAGTGGTGTGTAGTGGCTCCTATCTAACACAGCTCCCTCATTCTAAAACATAAGTGGTGTGTAGTGGCTCCTATCTAACACAGCTCCCTCATTCTAAAACATAAGTGGTGTGTAGTGGCTCCTATCTAACACAGCTCCCTCATTCTAAAACATAAGTGGTGTGTAGTGGCTCCTATCTAACACAGCTCCCTCATTCTAAAACATATGTAAGTGGTGTGTAGTGGCTCCTATCTAACACAGCTCCCTCATTCTAAAACATAAGTGGTGTGTAGTGGCTCCTATCTAACACAGCTCCCTCATTCTAAAACATAAGTGGTGTGTAGTGGCTCCTATCTAACACAGCTCCCTCATTCTAAAACATAAGTGGTGTGTAGTGGCTCCTATCTAACACAGCTCCCTCATTCTAAAACATAAGTGGTGTGTAGTGGCTCCTATCTAACACAGCTCCCTCATTCTAAAACATAAGTGGTGTGTAGTGGCTCCTATCTAACACAGCTCCCTCATTCTAAAACATAAGTGGTGTGTAGTGGCTCCTATCTAACACAGCTCCCTCATTCTAAAACATAAGTGGTGTGTAGTGGCTCCTATCTAACACAGCTCCCTCATTCTAAAACATAAGTGGTGTGTAGTGGCTCCTATCTAACACAGCTCCCTCATTCTAAAACATAAGTGGTGTGTAGTGGCTCCTATCTAACACAGCTCCCTCATTCTAAAACATAAGTGGTGTGTAGTGGCTCCTATCTAACACAGCTCCCTCATTCTAAAACATAAGTGGTGTGTAGTGGCTCCTATCTAACACAGCTCCCTCATTCTAAAACATAAGTGGTGTGTAGTGGCTCCTATCTAACACAGCTCCCTCATTCTAAAACATAAGTGGTGTGTAGTGGCTCCTATCTAACACAGCTCCCTCATTCTAAAACATAAGCATCAAAGCAGATAATGTTTGTCTAAAAATGAAAAAAATGGCCTGACAAAAAAAATTCGGCTTTTGTAGAATATATGCGTGCGGTTTTTATCTCGACAATAGTTTACCGCACGTTCGAATCAGACCAAAAAGAAAATGCAAGAGATGGGCTATATATTCAACGTTCAATCATGTACCATAGCCACCCGATTTGTAGCAGACCTGCACAAGCATTTGAGTTTTGAAGCAAAATTGCTCGAAGTTTGAAGATCTACAGTAAAGGACTTCTCTCAGCTAATGTGAGCGCTTTTTGAAATTCAGAAATTTTTGAGACAGGTATCACAAAAATCAGACCCCGTTTGCATATTGTGAAACGCAATTGAAATAGTTTTCTTCTTTCACATGTCAATAAGAATAATATCTCACACAAATGCCTAATCTTATACAACACACGTAATATGCGATGCCTAATCTTATACAACACACGTAATATGCGATAAAGTTCCAAGTTCAAGCACTATCACTGCATTGACTTTAATTCACAGAAGTCTGTTTCTCAGACAGACTTCTGTGCTTTCTGGATGGGACTCATATAGAGATAGTTATGTCTTTGGTTACGCCTGAATTTTTTTTGTTATTTGGTTCACTCACATTTATTGTTTACAAGAAAAAGTCGAGGTTCAAATGTGCGTAATGAAGCAAATTCGAAAAATTTAAACAGATACAAACGATACCTGGCTCATCCATTTTTGCGAGCTCTTTCTCTCCGACAGTTTACAATTGCTTGCACTTTGGGATGTTTTGTTTGTCACTTGAACTTGGAATGGAAAATTGGTCATGTTGAGAGTGATCGCCTGGGACAGTTGTCTTTCCAGCAGCTCGCAGGAACTGTGAACAACCAGCAGATGACTGAGCAGAGCTTCGAGAACATCTGCAGGTTTCTACTAAGAAAGAAGTCTTAACCAGAAACCTATATTATAATATATACTTGTGTTGGCAGTGCCTACATAGAAGTGGATAAGTGTCTGGAGAATTGTGAGCCTGTCTCCGAAAGCTCTGCGCGTATTCGGCAGACGTACGCAGGGATTCGATTCATTTGCGTCGAGCACAGACAAGGTGATTTTTGAACCTTTTTTATTCAAAGTCTCAAGACAAATAAATTATGTTTTCTCTATCAAGCAACTCGGCTGTTTTAACATGGCTGTATACAAATATAAATACAGGAATTGAACAGCTTGAAGTCAAGTGGCCTAAAAAAATTCAGTCAATCATATTGCTGCTGGAATTGAAAAGTGTTTTATTCTTGGCGTTTAATGTCTTAAAAGTAAAGAATATGAATAGTTTTCTACATACAATTTCTACATGTATATAATCATGACTGAAATACATGTAAACTGAAATTAATCACTCATTTGAAATTTGAAAAAAAAATGACAAGAACCTTTGAAAATGACAAGTTTTCAAACTTTAATTTTCTTTTCAGAATTCTTCTCGAGTCTACCTTGCTTGGCGAAGTTGGTTGATTACTTACTATTCACTTCTTGGAAAGAGTCCTTTTTTGAAAATTTAAAAAAATTATATTAGTTTTTTGTATGACCGATAGCGATTTTCTGTATGAATAGTCTCACTGAGCTCTTTCAGTAAGTTTTTCAACAGCACAATTCAATGTGATGCCAACTAGAACGACGTCATTCGGGATGAATAAACTTGGAAATATGGAATTTTTCTTTCGAAACATTTCTGACCTACAGGCACTTATCACATAACATGCCGTTATAATTCTCCTCTAACAATGTAGTTTTTTCCCAGGTACGAGCCAGTAGCAATGCGACAATGCCGGTCGGAGATCAATGCCTCGCTTGTGGCTTCGAACCTCTTTTCCCAAACAGTCATCAACAGAGAGCAGTACAACCTCCGATCCCGCTTCGAGCAACTGTGCCAGTCAGTCACGTCCACGCATCAAAAAATTCCAAGGCACGTACCGAGTTCTAGGTGTTGGCTTTTCTTAATTGGTACATGACATGATACGGAGAACCAAAACCGACATTTTGTTCGCCTATAAGATTCTTAACGGCTTATTGGATATTCCAATAAGTAAGATGTATACTCTTAAACCATGTCATGGTCGTACTTCCAGATACGCTTTCCACATTCCTCGCTCACGTAG
Source organism: Allodiplogaster pararmata (assembly GCA_964056735.1). Taxonomy (NCBI): domain Eukaryota; kingdom Metazoa; phylum Nematoda; class Chromadorea; order Rhabditida; family Diplogasteridae; genus Allodiplogaster; species Allodiplogaster pararmata. The sequence goes on along the minus strand of OZ057404.1, from coordinate 37,134,486 downwards.
GCTACCACTGTTTAATTCTTTTGCATTACGATCCGCGAGATATTATGGCAAGCTACCGTCTAATATAGTATCCGCCCCTATTGTTCTCAATGTTAAAGATAGGCTAAGCTCTGTTGATGTTCTTAGTTTGCTCGATATAAATGTAACTGATCTTTGATTTCCGATTTTTGTTTTTTGTTCTTCTCTATACTTTAGAATCATGAATTTGTTCTGATGATTGATTGGATTCTTTGATAGCTCGGTTTCCTTCCCTCCGTTTATTTGTCATGTGTTATGTGGCAATTTGATGTTTACTATATACATTGTGTTGTCACATTTTGAATAATGTTTGAATAAATAAATAAATAAATACATAATTTGTATCTATATGATTTTCTCAGAACAGAAATACGCAGTGAATTGACACCATCTTCTCACTTCTTTAATTAACTTTCTCCTAACTTACATGTACACTTAATACTTTGTTATATGACAAATTCGTCATCAATTCAATATTTTTTCTATTAAAATCCTCTACATTTCTGAAAAACAACTTAATCATTACGAAAATTAGGTTATGAGACTTACTTTTGATTATCATTTGAGCTTGCTTGAGGAATCTGGGATTGATGATTGAATGCGTTGAGCCGATAACGAGGAATGGATGTGGAGATGAAGCAGCTCTAATGATGCTACGATTCATCACAGTTGGATTTGGAAGGTTTGTGCGCTTGGAGCTCTCATTAAGAGGAGATGAAAAAAGAAAAGATAACATCCTGGTCTATTCGTTACAAAATGATAATGCTTCTTGACAATCATATAGATCATTGAATCCATCTACAACAGTACACACATGAAGTTTTTTTGGATATTCAAGTGTTTGGGAAAAAAATTATACATTAAAAATGAACAAAACATTTGTACATTAAATTGTGTTACATCACCGTTAATATGATGATTACAAGAGCCTGTTTCTGATTTATTGAGTGTTGCCTACTTTAATCATTTAATTTGGCCTACTTTTATCGACGTGAGATGCTGAAATTAAATAAGTAGGAAAATCAGTTTTGTTAGTGAGACTCTTAAAGCTGTGTTCTCCAGTGTGTTTCTCTGACCCGCACTGCGGGTGAAAAAATCTATGCGCTCTCCAAAAACCCCGAAAAACATTGAAATCTCTGCGCTTGGAAAAATTTTTCCTCTTATTTTTCATAGGGAAATTCCAAATTATTGGAAACAATTTTATGAAGAACTCTGAAATTTCAAAAATCTATGTGCTCGAAAAAGGATGTGCGGGTGCTAAGAAACACCCTGGTGTTCTCCATGCCTCAACATAATTCTTTTTAGACAGCGCGACGCTCCTTCCCCTAGCGAAAGTTATTGAAATCACCAGAGGCTTCGATAGGATAAAACTTATGAACCATGGTTAAACTCGGATGTCTGGTCGGTAACTTAGTTTCATCATCACCAAGCAGTCAGAAAACGTGAACTGCTAAAGAATAAGAAGTTTGATTCAATTGCAGCTTCGAGCAGATCTATTCCCAGCTGGGTATCTCTGATCAACTTCCATCTACATGCAAATCACTCATGACCAGGCAGCCATTGGCGAGAACATCCGCCGCGGCCGCCGTTAGAATTGCACCGACGACCTCTTCTGAACAGAAGCGGACTATCATTCCTACTATGATCTGTATCCTTGTTCACTCCATTCTTTGATAGCCTGGAAAAGCTCGGATAGCCTGCGAACTCCGTAAAACGAAAAGAAAAATAATAAACTTTTTGGTTTCTTGGAAGGAAAATTTATAACTTCAAATCAAAACATTATTTTTATTCATGGAAAAAAACCTCGCCTTTTTGTGTGTATATTCTCTACTGATTGTGTTGTGATGAACACAAATGAGCGACCTCAAGAAAGGTGGAAAATCAACTGATGTTACCTCGAATCGGCGATTTTCTTTTTTGTCGTGCATTGTTAATATAATAGTTTCGATCGGAATAGAGAAAAAGTATTCACTAAAGAAAATTAATGGTCTTTCAAAGTACATGTGCAAGACCTTTTTGCACAAATACGCTTAAGAAAAGTTTCGTTGGAAAAACAACACATTTTTGATAACAGTCAATCTGGATCTCAACTTCATGAACTTGAAGTTAAAAATGTTTTTTCTTCAAACTTGAAAAAGAAAAGAAAAAGTGTCTGTTCTCTTATTATAAGGATGAATGTAACTGGAAGTTTTTTCTCCATAATCCCATCACAACATTCCATTGTCTTTTACAGTCAAAACAACAAAGCTTTTCGTTTTCCATACATGTGAGAATGATACATCAACGTCATTTAATCGAATCTTTCTTTCTAAAATTTAATTTTGAAACTATGGGTAACCACATAATTTTACATGTTATACTCTAAAAAAATTTATCCTTGTTAAATAACTATAAAGTTCTGATGTGAAAGCATTTAATATTACTATATTCCATTTGTTCCCATCGCAATCATTTTGGTTCGTTCAGTGTATAATCAACTAAATCCAATATGTTCTTTATATCAGCACTTGAAGTCAGCATCCATTAGCTGGCGATCTTTGTGAAGTCCACCGAGAAATTCAAAAGTTTTTTAAAGAGCTTGAAATTTGATTTCAATTAACCTCTACTAAATCATTCCAATGGAAATGCTCCTGTTCTTATGTCTCCAAATAGATAACATAATCAGACATTCGATTATTCGAGCAGAGCTTACAGCTGATTTTCATTGTATGTATTCTCTTTAATTCGTTGTTTGTTTTTTTTAAATTAAGTTTTTTATTTGCTCACTTTCATGCTTTGACTCCCACCCGGAAGTCTCCATTTAAAAAACTTTCATAATAATTCGAATTGAAAATAAAATAAACTCATGAGTACAATTATGAATCAACAGGCGATAGTTGTCGAGCTTTAAAAAGACGCAACTGTAACGCGAGGCGAGTATGTTCTTAAGGAACTTCAAGCGGTGCAGTTCTGGGAGAGCGCACCCTGAGCTCTTATCTGTATCTGGTTGCAGACGTATAGATAGTGAGCTGAATATCTTGAGCTTGACGGTCTTCATAATTAAGTTTATCTCTAACAGAGTTAAAGCGAACAATCATTCACTAGTGCCGCTGTCACAATGACAGTAAGCCTGACTGCTAAGCATTGAATCCCAAGTCCGGTCCTTTTTTAGGCACATCCACCCAAAGGGTAAAGAAAAGAACCTGGATCAAATAAAAGGTGTATGTGTATACGGCACACTGACCAACAAACAAAGAAATCTTTTGTTTAATATCATTAATCATCAACTAAAAGATCGGTAAACATTTTTTTAGAAATAGCTTTTTAACAACTCATTTGATCTCAAAGGGCAGACCATCACAGCAAGCAGCCAGTGGCATTCTCATTCAGCAGCCGACGTGTTCATACGCAGCATGCGCCTTCTTGCTTGTCTGCATCAGCATTGACCCCAACTGCCGACCCGGTCCCACTTCCACGAAACGAGGAAACACCAGATCCTAAACACTTCCTCGTTTTCAAGACAAGAAGATTATACTAGTGTTTAGAAAAAAAATTAAACTCGTGTCGAAATTGAACGTAGCAGTCTCTGGCTATCAACCATAAAAGCAGCAAATGATTTTAATTAGACCTAACTGTCAACCATAGTAGCAGCAAATGATTTGAATTAGACCTAACTGTCAACCATAGTAGCAGCAAATGATTTGAATTAGACCTAACTGTCAACCATAGTAGCAGCAAATGATTTGAATTAGACCTCACTGCTTTACAAGTGTGAAACTGAGAATTTTCAGAATGTTAGGACTTGAAATTCTGTGACAACATGAAATTTTTGATAAATCTTCAAATTCTAAGTCACACAGTTTAAAGGCAGTGACGCCTGGTTAAAATCAGGGCCGTTCATTTTTCGTTTTTGGTTTTTTCGACAAGTTTCGAAAAAACTTTTTTCTCGAAAGTTTTCGAGCTTTTCACAAACAGAGTTTTAGCGCTTGCGTGCTAATAATTAATTGAACCGATCGAACCGAATTCCGGTATTCTCGGAGTTTATCTTTTTCCAATGTGACTGCTGAGAGTGATTGGAAAAAATTTTCGAGAGCAAACCAAAAAAACCGAAAAAAAGACCAAAAATAGAGTTTTTGCGGTGGTTTTGGTGTTGCCTGCCTGGCACATGTTTCAGTGCTTTTCACAAACAGAGTTTTAGCGCTTGCGTGCTAATAATTAATTGACCAGATCGAACCGAATTCCGGTATTCTCGGAGTTTATCTTTTTCCAATGTGACTGCTTTTGTTAAAAATTACAAAATTCCTGTCAGCGGGTTTCGATTAAACTTATCCAAGCTGTTGTTCTTGAATCAGAACCTCACCCTCAACGGCCCTCATTAATGAGTCTAAGGTCCGTGCTCCAAATTTTCACTGAATACATAAAATCGCTATGCTTGTGTACTTGGTATACTTTTAGTGTTCAGCCACCCTGTACAACTTATAGTGTGAGGAATGAGTTCTGGTTTTGTTTATGAACCTTTTTTCAAGCACAGATACTTTTGAGAATGGCCTAAAAACACTGGCAACACTCGAAACACACTGGCAACAGTGGCCATTCGTGACTCTACAGCCTTAAGAGCCTGTCACGGATGGAGCTGGATCATCCAGTCCAGAATCGAGCGCGACCTCAGGTGGCGGATAGAGGAATGCCTCCCTACGAATAATTCGTGCTGGGAGGTAGCGGGAGAAATCCCGCCGCGGACCAAAACTGGGTAGTATAGCTCGTCAAAGGAGGGCGATGCCGGACCGGCCTGGGCATGCCACCGGACAAAACATCAGTCGATACTCCGCTATACTTTTCAAGGGCGAGTCGAGGCGCCAGTCAAATAGCCTCTTGCCTATCTCCGGTCAACGACAGGCGAGACGTCTCTACTCCCACCCAAAACGATGCTAAGCCGGCTTGACCACCCACTCACAAGGCCTATAGCATGAACAGGTTGCTACAACGATGTCCGCCTTCACAAGGTGCAGCATGACAGTCTCAGGACTGCAAAGGACATCAAAACCCTTCTCCGGACGCATCTTGTCCGAAGAACACGAGAACTTCTCTCATTAAAGAGAGTGTTCATATTCAAGTCTTCGATGCGGGATGCTTGCCGGCAACAACAACAACAGAATGGCCTAAATACGTCTAGGTTTTTCTTGAGTTTGAGTTTATTACGCATGGAAAATGCGTGGTAAGGTATGGGGAAGGGGGTTTTCCATGTGAGGGGAAACATGAGGTCGAAGGAGTTGATAACATATGAGGTCGAAGGGGTCCACTTTGATTTCGAAAAGAACTTGCGAGTGATTGGTCGGTCCTACTAAATAAATTGGTCCTACTCAAAAAACAAGTCTCTTCGATGTTAACCTTTCATTTGAAGGAGGTTATCAGAAGAACGTGGACGTTCTATAAACTTTTTCTTACGCTATTGTATCAGAGATTAATAATTTGTTTGTTGTTGTTTTTACTAAACGAGTCTTTAGCTCTAAACGGTGATTTTCGTGATGTATGGTTGTTGCAAACTGGTAATTAGAGCATCTGAGATGAACAAATATATTACAACTTTGAGAAGCATCATAAAAAAACTTTAAAATGAGAAAAAAGGTTCATTCAGATAAAACTTTTTTTTCTCGTTTTTTTGCTTTTTGAAATCGAAAAAAAAAGTCGAAAATAATTTTTTGGTTTTTAAAATCGAAAAAAAAAGTTCGAAAAACTTTTTTTGGTTTTCAAATTGGAAAAAAAAGTCGAAAAAAAATTTTTGGTTTTCAAAATCGAAAAAAAAAGTTCGAAAAAAAATTTTTTTTAAATTTTTTTTTTCGCACAGCCTTGGTTAAGATGACAAATGATTGAACTATCGATAGTTCAATCATAAAATGTTTGCTTTCATTTTGAGGTGCGAGCAATCAAAGAGTAGGTACCTCTACCTTGTGGAGTCTTTCCGCTCACCTCTTGACAAGAGTATAAATGCTCTTACTATGTGCTTGCGATACAGCAACTGCTGAATCTGCTCCCATTTCACAGGATTTGTTACTTGTTTTGCAAGAGCTCCTCGAATCTCCGCCTGTTAAACAGTGCTTCAAAATTATGTATACATATATCCCTTTGAAGGTAAATTTGTTTCTCAATCCATTCGTAATTGAAATTACTCATGCATGGTTCAAAAAAATTTCCGATGTTTTTCAGATACAATGTTTTCAAGTCATATCAATAAGCGGTCCTGTTTACTTCTTTTTTAACAACGTACGACTCTCTAGTCGAACATGGTTCTTCTAATCAGTCTCTACGCTTTTCAAAATGCGATATTATCATGAAAATTACACAAAAATACGAGGTAGGTAAAAGCTAGCATCTAGTTGAACCTTTTTCACACCATGGATCCGTCCGGTGTAATTTGAGTAGACATTCATTGACGGAGCTTGAAGTTCAGCCGACCTACAAATCAATCATTCAAACTTATCGATCGGAAAGCTTACTGGACTATGAACTCTCCAAATGATGTATATGTAATATTTGTACTACAGTTTTTTCCAAACGACTGAATCTCGAAATGAAATAGAAGTCTGGACTTGATGACTGCTCGAAGAGGATCCACAGCGTCTTCCATCAGACGGGTGTGAAAGGCACCGCCCACTGCTAGACGTTTGATCACCTGAAAGAGTGAAAGAAAAGTGGTAGAGTGAGAGAGCAAGAGATGATGGGAGAGGTTAGAGGAAGACAGAAAATGAAGAATAGGGAGAAAGTGAATAAGGGAGAGATAAAAAAAGAGATGGGAAGTGAGAAAGAAGGGAAATCAAAAGAGATACGGATAGACAGAGAGAATGGAAGAGAAAACAGAGAAAGAGAAAAAGATAACAAGAAAGTGAGAAGAAGAGCGAGACAAAAAAAGAGAACATGAGAGATACAGTACCGCCCAAAATGTTATAATATATAGGGTTATTGAAAATAACTTTTTTCAAAGATAAAATTCAAAGCTCAAATTTTCACAGAAGTTTTTTTGGGTGTCTGTACCGTACCGGACGTCGTTTTGAGTGATTTATTATTTATCTCCAGGAAATACACCGAAATTGGTATATCTTCCATTTTTCAGTTTTTCTCCATGATTTTTTTTTTTGTTTACCGAACTTCATTCATAAAAATTTTGTTTCAAGTCATGGTTCGAACTGTTGGACATCGAAATACAAGTAAAAGAATGCAAGAAGCTGTTGTTGCTGGGGCGAAACAGGGCCGGTCACAGAGCGAGCTCGCTCAGCAGTTCGGGGTAACTCAGAGCGCTATCTCCCATATCCTCCGGCGTTTTCGAACCCAGGTAAACGAATTTTCTACAACTGAATAACTTTGGAACACAAAAAAATTGCAGGGACGAGTCATCGTGAAGACAAGTTCGGGGAGACCCCGCGTAACTTCGAGGTACATGGACCGAAGCATCCTGCGCGCATCTCGCGAAGATCCGAAACGCACTGCTACAGACATTCAAGCTATCATATCAACGCCCGCGACTCCTGCTCCTTCAATAACTACCATCAAACGCCGTTTGCAAGCCGCTGGACTGAATGGAAGGCGGCCTGCAAAGAAGCCTTTCATCAGCGACAAAAATCGTAAAGTTCGAGTTCAGTGGGCTAAGGATCACCTCAGTTGGACACGCCGTGAGTGGTCTCAGATTGTTTGGAGCGATGAATCCAAGTTTAATATGTTCTGCAGTGACGGTCTGAGGTGGGTAAGACGTCCAGCGGGCAAGCGTTTCCTGCCGCAATACCAGTCGCTCACAGTCAAACATGGCGGTGGTTCTGTGATGGTCTGGGGCTGTTTTTCCGCCAGCGGCATGGGTCCAATTAGACGTATTGTCGGAAATCTCGATCGTTACGGCTATGAGAACATAATGGAAAGCACTATGCGTCCTTGGGTCCTCTCCAAATTCGGCCGTGGGTTCACCTTTCAACAAGATAACGACCCGAAACATCGATCTCAGCACGTTCAGAACTGGTTTCGCCGTCGGCATGTGGATGTTTTGGACTGGCCGAGCCAGTCTCCCGATTTGAACATCATCGAAAATTTATGGGAACATTTGCAACGAAAATTGACGGGAAGAACATGCAGAAATGCTGATGAAAAGTTTAAGCAGCTAGAGGAGGAATGGAAGGCGATTTCGCAGGCAACCATTGACTCTTTGATTGATTCTATGCCTCGTAGATGTCAGGCAGTCATTGACTCGAAAGGATATGCCACCAAATACTAGAATATTTGTTTTATTACTTCGAAAAAACTGAACATCTCTATAAGCACTTTTTACTATTTCCATTTTTTTTAACGAATAAACCTAATAAAGCATTTTCCAAACTTGTTCTATTACTCGAAACATGTGAATTTGGCTTGTAAAAAAATATCTGAAAATTTGATCTTCATTCGTTTTTTTTTGAAAAAAGTTATGTTCAATAATTCAATATATTATAACATTTTGGGCGGTACTGTAGATTTTGTATCAGACCCAAAACCGCAGTATTATGTGAATAAAATTGAGAAATAGTATACAGTACCGCCCAAAATGTTATAATATATAGGGTTATTGAAAATAACTTTTTTCAAAGATAAAATTCAAAGCTCAAATTTTCACAGAAGTTTTTTTGGGTGTCTGTACCGTACCGGACGTCGTTTTGAGTGATTTATTAATTATCTCCAGGAAATACACCGAAATTGATATATCTTCCATTTTTCAGTTTTTCTCCATGATTTTTTTTAGTTGATTTTTTTTTGTTTACCGAACTTCATTCATAAAAATTATGTTTCAAGTCATGGTTCGAACTGTTGGACATCGAAATACAAGTGAAAGAATGCTGTTGTTGCTGGGGCGAAACAAGGCCGGTCACAGAGCGAGCTCGCTCAGCAGTTCGGGGTAACTCAGAGCGCTATCTCCCATATCCTCCGGCGTTTTCGAACCCAGGTAAACGAATTTTCTAGAACTGAATAACTTTGGAACACAAAAAAATTGCAGGGACGAGTCATCGTGAAGACAAGTTCGGGGAGACCCCGCGTAACTTCGAGGTACATGGACCGAAGCATCCTGCGCGCATCTCGCGAAGACCCGAAACGCACTGCTACAGACATTCAAGCTATCATATCAACGCCCGCGACTCCTGCTCCTTCAATAACTACCATCAAACGCCGTTTGCAAGCCGCTGGACTGAATGGAAGGCGGCCTGCAAAGAAGCCTTACATCAGCGAAAAAAATTGTAAAGTTCGAGTTCAGTGGGCTAAGGATCACCTCAGTTGGACACGCCGTGAGTGGTCTCAGATTGTTTGGAGCGATGAATCCAAGTTTAATATGTTCTGCATTGACGGTCTGAGGTGGGTAAGACGTCCAGCGGGCAAGCGTTTCCTGCCGCAATACCAGTCGCTCACAGTCAAACATGGCGGTGGTTCTGTGATGGTCTGGGGCTGTTTTTCCGCCAGCGGCATGGGTCCAATTAGACGTATTGTCGGAAATCTCGATTGTTACGGCTATGAGAACATAATGAAAAGCACTATGCGCCCTTGGGCCCTCTCCAAATTCGGCCGTGGGTTCACCTTTCAACAAGATAACGACCCGAAACATCGATCTCAGCACGTTCAGAACTGGTTTCGCCGTCGGCATGTGTATGTTTTGGACTGGCCAAGCCAGTCTCCCGATTTGAACATCATCGAAAATTTATGGGAACATTTGCAACGAAAATTGACGGGAAGAACATGCAGAAATGCTGATGAAAAGTTTAAGCAGCTAGAGGAGGAATGGAAGGCGATTTCGCAGGCAACCATTGACTCTTTGATTGATTCTATGCCTCGTAGATGTCAGGCAGTCATTGACTCGAAAGGATATGCCACCAAATACTAGAATATTTGTTTTATTACTTCGAAAAAACTGAACATCTCTATAAGCACTTTTTACTATTTCCATTTTTTTACGAATAAACCTAATAAAGCATTTTCCAAACTTGTTTTCTTACTCGAAACATGTAAAGTTGGCTTGTAAAAATATCTGAAAATTTGATCTTCATTCGTTTTTTTTTGAAAAAAGTTATGTTCAATAATTCAATATATTATAACATTTTGGGCGGTACTGTAGATCTAATCAATCTCCGATTTCCTGCTATTGTATGTTCTTTTAGTTGAATATTGGAGTTCTGAAGAATGGTCGCTAACCTGAAACCTGAATGTATTCGCGTTCTCTTCCAGGAAATTCATGCAAGTCTCCGTAGCCCCGATCACCTGAAAAGGCTTTAGTAGTTTGGAAGAAGAACATTTTTGTTTGAATCAAAAGTAAATTATTTTGATGAATGTGTTTTGATAAATTAGAAGATTTTTCTTTTTCATCGAATAATTTTAACTTTTAACTGCAAGTTTATATACAATTTTTTTGCCAAAAATAAGTGTTTTTTTTAAATAAAATAATTTAGGGAACAGTGGTTGTAAATTGAAGGAAGGGCTACTACATACAGTTGGTGAAGAGATTCATTGAAGGAAGGGCTACTACATACAGTTGGTGAAGAGATTCATTGAAGGAAGGGCTACTACATACAGTTGGTGAAGAGATTCATTGAAGGAAGGGCTACTACATACAGTTGGTGAAGAGATTTCTGGCGGTTGTAAATTCAGGAGGCGAAGTTATTTTCAACTCAAAATAATTTTCTCAATTGAGCAGCTCGTAGCAGGTATGACATGCATACATACACTTTTTGAATATTACTACTTGTAAGTCTGAAGAAGAGGTAAGTTGACTTAAAATCCAGTAATTCCAGTTAACATATATTCGCGAACGAAAACCTGTCTAATCTTCTTAACTTGTTAGCCTAAAAACTAGAAAACTAAATGTTCACTACCTCACCTTCACTCCACAATACAGTATGTTGGCCACTTCACAGATGTCCCTCTCGCCTGCTTCTCTTCAATTCACTTTTTTGATTTGTGCCAAAAAATTATAAAGTCGACTTGAAGCAGACTTCACATTCAACAAAGTTTGAAAGCTTCCCATGGTAGACGTTGTATCTACAGGGTGTACTATAAGTTGTATCTACAGGGTGTACTATAAGTTGTATCTACAGGGTGTACTATAAGTTGTATCTACAGGGTGTACTATAAGTTGTATCTACAGGGTGTACTATAAGTTGTATCTACAGGGTGTACTATAAGTTGTATCTACAGGGTGTACTATAAGTTGTATCTACAGGGTGTACTATAAGTTGTATCTACAGGGTGTACTATAAGTTGTATCTACAGGGTGTACTATAAGTTGTATCTACAGGGTGTACTATAAGTTGTATCTACAGGGTGTACTATAAGTTGTATCTACAGGGTGTACTATAAGTTGTATCTACAGGGTGTACTATAAGTTGTATCTACAGGGTGTACTATAAGTTGTATCTACAGGGTGTACTATAAGTTGTATCTACAGGGTGTACTATAAGTTGTATCTACAGGGTGTACTATAAGTTGTATCTACAGGGTGTACTATAAGTTGTATCTACAGGGTGTACTATAAGTTGTATCTACAGGGTGTACTATAAGTTGTATCTACAGGGTGTACTATAAGTTGTAACTACAGGGTGTACTATAAGTTGTAACTACAGGGTGTACTATAAGTTGTATCTACAGGGTGTACTATAAGTTGTATCTACAGGGTGTACTATAAGTTGTATCTACAGGGTGTACTATAAGTTGTATCTACAGGGTGTACTATAAGTTGTATCTACAGGGTGTACTATAAGTTGTATCTACAGGGTGTACTATAAGTTGTATCTACAGGGTGTACTATAAGTTGTATCTACAGGGTGTACTATAAGTTGTATCTACAGGGTGTACTATAAGTTGTATCTACAGGGTGCACTATAAGTTGTATCTACAGGGTGTACTATAAGTTGTATCTACAGGGTGTACTATAAGTTGTATCTACAGGGTGTACTATAAGTTGTATCTACAGGGTGTACTATGAGTTGTATCTACAGGGTGCACTATAAGTTGTATCTACAGGGTGTACTATAAGTTGTATCTACAGGGTGTACTATAAGTTGTATCTACAGGGTGTTTACCAAGCGGCTTCTGCTGCAGTTGAGGCGAAACGACTCAGAATCGAATCAAATTCCACCCCAGTGTTCAAATGCTTGCAGCTCAAATGCTTGCAGCTACTAAACAGATAAAAAAACGGAAGCACGAAAGACATGACACAAAAACTCTACGATACAACTGCAATGGCTTCAACGGGAAATAATCCGAAATACAAGAGCTCATCAACAACCTGAAGACCGACATTCTCCTACTGCAGGAAACGAAGCTATCTAGCCGATCGAAGACTCATAAAATTCCTGGATTCACAATCCTGAGAAAAGTCCGAGAATCCACTGGAGGCGGACTAACAACCGAAATGAACGATTTGATCAACTATACTTTCGTCAACCGACAAACACTTAGAATCGATCACCATCATAATTACAGACACCAAGGGACAACATCTAAAAAACAACTACGTTTCCCAAGTCAGCTCCTGTGACCCAGGATACATGCTCGAAATTGTTCTTTTCATGCGAAATCGTTCGAGGACCGTCCTTTTCGGAGACTTCAATGCGCAAGATGCCTCGGGGTACTCTTGCTCAGCCGACGACAGAGGCTCTTCCATAGCTGATGCTATTGAAGATTCAGATCACGCCACAATTAATAAAGACTCACCGACACCGATCCCCTCTAACGGAAGGCCAACATCGCCGGAAATCTCCGTATGCTCACAAGATCTTCTCTAAATCAGCGTACGATCAAGTCCACATCCCAACGCTATGCAGAAAACTCGCCGAGACCACAATTTTCAGAAGGATTGTAGAATGGTTATCCAACTATCTTGGAGGCAAATCTCTGAGCGTGGCCTTTCAGAGTACGATCAACATCATTTTCATAAGTCGGGCAGGTTTTCCACAAGGCGGAGTACTCAGCCCCATCCTCTTCAATGCTTATCTAAATATTTTCCCAGAGCACACGAAAATCATCAGCCTTGTCACTTAAGTGGATGATATTAAAATTATGTAATTGAGTGCAAAAATCAGCGACTGCGAAAAACAACTGAATGAGTACCTTTCCAGACACAGAGGAACTAGGCAACTTGAAGATGCAAATCTCCCAGGAAAAGTCATCGGTTACCCTTTTTACGACATACACACCCGAAGTTAACAAAAATTCGGAAATCAAGCTCAATAACGGTCTTCTCCCAACTACTAAAAAACCGAAGATTCTTGGTTTGGTGCTAGACCAACTAGGAACTTTCCGACACCGTGCAGAATCTATAAGAACAAGGGCAACCAAAAATTCATTCATTCTTTATTCCACATGGAATGAAGAATGAATTAATGGATAGTTCATGATTGACCTCGTCGTTGCTTTATATGTCACGATGAGTGTTGTGCGACTCTGCCCCCATCTCCTTCCTGCTAACGCTCTGATGATATTGAGACTTTTGGTTGTCCTCGTTCTGCTAGATTCTGCATGGTGTCGGAAAGTTGTTAGTTGGTCTAGCACCACACCCAAGATCTTAGGTGTTTTAGTGGTTGGAAGAAGATCGTTACTGAGTTTGATTTCCGTTTTTTTTACATTCGGCTGTGGATGTAGTGGAGAGGGTAACCGAGAGGACTTTTCATTAGAAATTTGCATCTTTAGATTGTCCAGTTCTTCTGCTAGTCTGGGAAGGTACTCATTCAGTTTTTCCTCTTAGTACACTCGATGACATTATTGTGATGTCATCAGCGTAGGCAACAATGTTGGTGTTTTTCGTGGGCTCTGGGAGGTTGTTTAGATATGCATTGAAAAGGATGTGACTGAGCATTCCGCCTTGTGAAACGCCTGCCCGACTTGTTAAAATGCTGCTGATCGTGTTCTGGAAGGTCACTCTCACGGATCTTCCTCGAAGATAGTAAGACAACCATCTTACGATACTTCTGGGAATTTTGGTCTCGGCGAGTTTTCCGCAAAGCGTTGGGATGTGAACGAGATCATACGCTGAGGTCATATCCAAAGCAATCATTTTCGTTCTCTTCGGAGGAGGTTTTCGGTTGAAGCCTTGTGTGATCTGGCCAGTTATTTCAAGGAGCGCTGAGGTTGTAGATTCGCCTTTTGTAAATTCCTGTTGCCATTTTTTTCCATTTCGATTACATCTGCGATGAAAGGGAGTAGGCTTCTTTCGAATATTTTCGCAATGGGAGATAAAATTGAAATTGGGCGATATCCTTTAATCTTTGAAAAGTCCTTTTCTGTTTTCGGCAGCATTATCACTCGGGCTGTTTTCCATGCATGTGTTCTGATTCCGGGTTGGAGTGCGCTGTTGTAGAGGATCGCCAAGCATCTTTTGAATGTGGTTCCTGTGTTTTTGATCATGAGTGGGCAGATTCCTTCGCTATCAGTTGCCTTCGACCCTCTAGTTGCTTTGCACGCTTTTTCAACGTCATCAATCGAAAACACGTGTGTCCATTGATCGGTGTCCACCTGCATGCTGTTGACACATCGGAGGAGATTAGTGTGATGTCTGGTGAGGCGTCTTTTTTCGTGTGCTGGCAGGCGTTGTTCAGGCAGACCAGGTTTCTCTCTTCCAGTGCCTCGCAAAGACCGTCTCCTCTCCTATCTTCAGTTCCTTCACTCCAGAGTGAATTGTGTGCGTTAAAATCCCCGGCAATAATACAAGAACCCTGTTTATCTAGTAATCGCTCAAATTTAGTATTGTTACCGGATGAACATGAAGACCGGGTATGTGCACATTGGTGATAGACATTGGTGATAAGACCGGGTATGTGTACATTGGTGATAGACATTGGTGATAAGACCGGGTATGTGTACATTGGTGATAAGACCGGGTATGTGTACATTGGTGATAAGACCGGGTATGTGTACATTGGTGATAAGACCGGGTATGTGTACATTGGTGATAAGACCGGGTATGTGTACATTGGTGATAGAGAAACTGCCTCGCTTTGTGGGAACATTTATATAATACACATTGTTTCCACGACTTCATCCGTTGAAGGTAGGACTATGTTTGTACATATAGTAAGTATCTTCTCTTATCAGTATGGCTAATCCAACCCCTAAAATAGTACGGTCTTTTCTTAGTAGGGTGTAACCGGGAATACTCAGTCTGGCATCTCCTTCCATTTTGGATTCTTGTATCAGAGCTTCTATTCTTGGATTCTATTCTTGTATCATTCTTTCATTCGTCTCCCTCCGTGAACGGTTGCTCCCCGCACCATCTCTTCCCTCGTCTGTGAGAATCCTTTCCCGAGAAGATTTGGCGCTCCGGGATCGTAGCGCCATCATGAGCGACAGAAGATGGAGGGTCGGTCCCAAATTCCTAAGGAAGGCTGAGTAGTGGAGTCGTCACATGTCGCAACAGATCCCATAATCGATGATGTTATATCTCCGATGTGGCTTGCTGATCTTGATAAAGCGTTTAAATTGAAATTGAATTGTATCAGAGCTACATATGTGTATGCCCAATTTATGTAGTAAACCCTCAAGTTCTGCAGATATTGCCCCTGAGGCCGTTCGCATTCCATTAAAGAATATTCGAACAATCTGTTAGGTGGGCTTTGTTCTCGTCACAGGTACACACACTATCGCAGTCGAAACATCTCCAATTTGAGGACCAAGCATTAAACGATAACAGATTTGACCATGAGGAGCATCTACCACATCTTGCACTATTTGATGCAGCACTCTTAGAACAAACGGGACTCGGCAATATTAACGGGCCAGGGTTGGACTCAATACCAGCTCTTAGTAAGAGAGTTCGGACCAGGGAGGCTGGTAACGCTTGGTCCACTAAAAAAGAACTCATTGGCGTACTTACACCATGTGATGAAAGCTCTGGAATGAAATGACTAACTGCGCAGCTCTCCTGGCCTCTTTCATAGCTTCTTCCAGCCTTGATACGGCATTCACCCGCACAGTGATCATACCTCAACTGTGTTCCTCATGAACTCGGTTATGAGAGATAGAAAAATCTCTTCTCATAAGTGTTGCGTTGCCGAGTGTGGGATACGTTTAGTCATTAGTTAGAGAAGCCCCATAAAAGCTCTGCCCTGCTCAACACACTGTCTTTATATCTGTATATCTCTCTATCTCTTTCGAGTTGGAATATCACTCTTGTAGTGTTGTTGAATGAAGTTGAAGTATGGGTGTGATAACAAGGGATCCATGACACTTTGTTACACGACAGTTTGTTACAGGGGCTTTTGTTTTTAGTGTGTTTAACTACTGTAATTTTTGACAAAATTAGTCATTGAATCGACAACGAATCAAGAAAGTGAGAAATTTTTCATGCGGTCTCTTTCCTAAGCCGTACGGTCTCGTCAGCATACATTTTAACTAAGCCTAAGCGAAAAAATCTGTGAAGGGCGTGTGATAAACTGTCGTGTAACAAAGTGTCTTGTAATAAACTGTCGCGATACCGATAGCAAGCAAGGGTTAAATAGTCATGTCAAACCTTCTGTCGGCGGGCCTCTGTTTTACCAAATCATTAGGAGGGACCGTTATGTGGAACAACAACAATAAGTTTTTCGCGGGCCTCTGTTTTTTTATCATTAGGGGGACCCTTATGTAAGAAAACTTTTTTCCGCCTTCGGCGGGTGTCTGTACCTTTTTAATGCACACTACAGGGTGTACAGAAAGTCCAGGTGTGTAGTATTTTTCCGATAAAAACTTAACGGATTGAGCAAATCAAACAAAATTTTCATCAAAGTTTATTCAAATAGTTTGGGATATAACCGCTTTTTCAACTTTCAAACAGCCCTCCTTTCTCCTTGACACAGGCGCAGAGTCGCTTGTGGAAGGCACCCACCGTGGTGGACAGGTAAGCGACGTCAAGATCATCCCACGCCTTCTGTAGGGCGCGCTTCAAACTTTCCAAATTCTTGTGTTGGGAAGCACAGGCCTTGCTCTCAAGGACCGACCACACAGAGAAGTCCAGAGGATTCAAATCAGGTGAGTACGGAGGCCATTCGGCGGATGTGATCATGGAGGGGAAATTGCTCTTGCACCAGTCTTGCACCACTTTAGCCTTGTGGGCGGGCGCATAGTCCTGCTGGAACGTCCATTTGCGTCCCGCGAAGTGAGCCTGGCTCCAGGAAAGTACTTTCTTCATGAGAATGTCGTTCAGGTAGTTATTGGCATTCACTTTGACTCCCTGCTCGACGAAAACGAGTGGAGTCTTGCCAGTCGCGCAAATCCCGGCCCAGATCATGACAGAAGCGGGATGGCCCTTTCTCGAGACGTAACGGCCACTCTCATTGGCATATTTGACCGATTTCGACCAAATCCTATCGTTCTGGTGGTTGAAGGACTGATCAATATTGAACAACTTCTTATCGGTGAAGAGAATATCCAAACAGTCCACCGGCTTGAACCGCTTTGACAGTTCACGACATCTCCGAAGACGGGTCGCCTTCATCTGGTTCGTCTTCTCACGTTGAAGAAAGTGGTCGCGGTCACTGGTCTGCCACTCCTGGGACGGTCAGTCGTTGTACCAGTCTCACGGAAGCGACGTATTGTGTTTTGAATGGTCCTGCGCGAGAATCCGGTGATTCTGGCGCTGTGCTTCTGAGTGTGCCCGGACTCGCTAAAGCGCAGAATACACCCTCGGTCAATGTCAGAGACCATATCTAAGAACGAAAAGAGACATCACTCTGATTTTTTCAGGGTGTGATGTTAACGTTATGCCTGAGATACACGCAAAAAATCACAGTACCGCTACACCAAACAAAAAAGATACAAAGTGACAAAGTCAGACACCTGGACTTTCTGTACACCCTGAAAAAAAAACCCTTGTAACAAGCCTTAGCATGAAGAGTAAACCCCTGCAAACCTGAAGCGATGAGTTGGGAGCAGGCGTGCATTGCTTTCGCTCTTTCCGCAACGATTCGAACCACTGCAAAAGCAAGCTTTTCTTGGTGTCTAAGAAGAAATTAAATTTTATGCTGAATGAATGTTTAATGTAATCCAACGAATCAATTACCAGACTATGGTTCTTTCTTTAATACGTAAAACGCACCAGTCTCGAGCAGCGGAAACGCACAAAGAAAAATTTCAAGGTTCGTCAAGTGTAATAAATCTCCAAACAATATACGAATAGATGTCTTAGATCATGCAACTAATAAAGCTGAGTTAAGAGCTAAAGAAGCATACTGGATTAGATTATTGATCACAGCATATCCCTACGGTCTCAATGACCAAATTCAAAATTACGGGCTAATATCCTATAATTTGAACCCCATAGAACGGAAATCACATCCATATCACAACATGCCAATAAAAATACCTAAAAAAACTCAGAGTAGACACAAAAACCGCAGAAGAACTCGTCCAACATACCAAGCCAGAGATATTGAAGAAATTGTTAACAATCTAATAGAATCTAAAAATAATAGACTATTGTATTTGGAACACAAAAAATTGAAAAACAAAGAGAAAGATAAGCTCATAAAATTCACTTTAACCAAAGAATTTCATAAACTTAATAACTACAATAAAATAATTATTACTAGTACCATTTGTGACTATTTCTGGAGAAAACAAACTAACTTTATAAATAATGAAATAGATACATTTAATATAAAGCTTACATATCATGGTAAATATATGGATAATATCCCTTTTAACCGAATTTTTAATAAAAGTCTTAGAAGCAATATAGACGTAGAACTTTTCAAAAGAATTGATAAATCATTCAAAATACGCACTATATACAAATTAGAAGAACCTATCAGTAAAAAAATCTTTAATTACAATAACTTTTTAAGAAATCTAAACAAAACTATAATAGAAGATATAAACAAAAACAATTGTGTCTGCAATGAATACCCTCACTTTATTGAACATAATTTAGGACATGTTTGTACAGGCAACACGAATATTGTCTCGGATCCTCTTCTTCGTAGTATTTTAGAAAAAGGTACCAAATATCGTATTAGCAGTGGTAACTCTACTAAAGAAATTATTACAGAAGAGATTATACAATCAATTCTATCAACAACTGATAAAATTACAAGAAAATACAGCTTGAAAACAACTGATAGAAATCAACTAGCTAACCTTCTCATAAATAATAACCTCCCCAAAATCAAGAATTATATAGATAGATTTTATTATTCGGAAACATCAATATATGGTAGAATTCAAAAAATATTAACAAATTAAAAAAAGACTTTATAATTACTCCAATCGATAAAGCCACAAATAACTACGCCTTTATATGCAAAAAATTATATGTTAAATATATTAATGAAGAAATGAATACAACTAATGATAATATAAAAACATATGAACCTACCTCTAACATCAATAGCTCCATTATTATTAGTAATCATATCAAACACACCTTACAAAACGGAATAAAAATAAATTTTGATAATACTTTTAAAATTCCCCAAGTATATGGAATACCAAAAATGCATAAAAATCCAATAAAATTTAGATTTATCACAGGAGCATACAACAGTAGCCTTAAACCTATATCTGTTGAACTACAACTCTTACTAAAACACCTATCTAAACATTTTAAAAATTATTCTAAACAAACTGGTGAGAGAAATGGAACTAATCACCTCTTTTCCATACTCAACACTAAACCTTAACTAGATATTTTCAAAACATTAGATAACAAACCTAAAAACATTTTCTGTGCAGATTTCACTTCATTATTCACAAATCTACCACATGAAGTAATTAAAGATAACATGTATCGAGTAATTACAACTTGCTTTAAAAACTGTGGATACCAAGCTATCTCAATTATAGGCAATCATACACATTATACTAACGACATTAACCAAAAAAGAACTTATCTACCCATTCAAATATACAAACTTCTTATATATATTTTAAATAATAGCTATGTTACTTATGGTGGTGAAATATTCAAACAAAATAAGGGAATCCCTCAGGGCAATAACGCTTCACCACAAATAGCAGATCTTACTCTAGCTATGATGGAATTCAAATACATTAACAAAAATATAAATAGATCCCATAGTTTGAGTAGTTCACTGAACTGTACATTCCGCTACATAGATGATCTTCTTCACGTTTCTGATAAAGATCAAGAATTTATAAAAGTTACTGAAGAAATCTATCACAACTCATTAACATTAGAAAGAACTAATCATAAAAGTAGTGAGGCCGTATTTTTAGATCTCTACATAACCATTGAAAATGACGGGCATATAAAACTTAACCTTTATAACAAAACAGATGACTATAACTTCAAGACCCTCAAATATCCTCATTACACCTCTAACATACCTATCTACATTGGCCTAAACACCATATATACCGAGGTTTTAAGATTCAGCGATAACTGCACACGATTCGAAGATTTCTTGAGTAGAATCAAAATACTCATTAGAAGATACCGTGAAAATAAATTTCCAGATTTAACTATAATGGGTAGACTTATCAAAACACTACGTAATAATCCTAAAATTGAAGTAAAATATGACATTAAAAACCATATAATCATTTCACACTTTTCTAAACAATTCCAATAAATTATTTCTCTCCATATAATATGAAATATTGATAAAGCACCCATCAATTTATTTCAAACTCCTTAATCAATAACTTATTACTATCCATATACTCTCTTTCTCTTTTTATTCTTCCCATATCATGTTCATTTATTTGGGTCAAGTTCATATCATGTACAAATTAGTAGATCAATAACACATAAACATTGAACACTACAACAATCCCTTCTCCTAATATCATCACCATCCTAACTCACTCCTCTTCATTTCTTACACTTCACTTGTCATTTGGTGACAATACCGACGAAGGAAGACGACGTGAACTTTCGGAAGAAGAACACCTAATTGAAGAATGGAAAATGAAAATTGGTTTTTATTTTTTTATTTTCTAGGTTATTTTTAAAATCTTTACTTTATTTAGTTTCTCCTTTCACATTTTAGATTGGTTTTTTACTTTTTACTTTTTTCCGTTTCTTTTGCTTCTTTCTTTTCTATTTTTCGTTTCTTTTACCGTTTTCATTAACTTTATTATCATACTCTTTTAATTAATTCCATTTAGTTAAAAAAATTTTAATTTTTACTCTTATTTCTTTACAATTGTACTCTCTGGGCACTCACTGATGAGCCCCACCCAGAGAGTGCAGAGGTCTGTCTGAGCGGGGGCGAAACAGACTTCTGCAATGTCTACTTTGCAGTAACATTTCACTTTTCTTTATGCTTAAAAATATTTTTTTGACACGTTTATTCAACTTTCTCTTATATTAACTATAACTCATTTTTCTTTTTATCACCTTTCCTATAATTAGCAAAAATCCTTGAATGTTCTTTTATTCTTGATTTACAATTTCATCCTCACAGAACGACATCTGTTATAGACTTATCCAACAATCAATAAAAGTATATCTAAAAACTACATAAAAGACTATCTAACCATCAATGAAAGACAAAACACCGGCTGCGGCCAAAGCCGAGAACTCTCCCACACTGAAGCCAGCTGCATCAGTGCAACTGAAATTTGCACAAAATTTTTTGACGAATTTTCTAGACCAATACGTTTTTGGACTGACTTATCGATAGCCTCGGGCTCTATCTGCTTGAATAGTTGAAACGCAGCGAGGGAAGAGACCACCACAGCAGGCTGACAGTACAATGTCTGGTCCAACCTCAAAGTAAGAATCTCCCTTCTTTATTTGATGTGCGGTCAAAGATACAAGACACGAGGCGTCACACTTTTTATTATCATTACTTTCCAATACCCAATATCCTCATTTGATGAATCATTTCATGCAAGTTTTCCCGGCCAAAATTGTTACTATTGATTGTCCAAGTTATAGTTCTCAGCGCTTTGATAAAAAGTGAATATGTTTTAAAAGGGATATAAGATAATGATTCGATATTGATAACCTTTTCGAACGCCTCCATGTTGACTTTTGACTGTGAAAAGAGAATACATTTAAAGTAAGTTTTTAAACGTGTTCTTACAGTAAATCTTTTTCATGGGTATCAATACCTTACCATTTGTGTCTTTTTCATGGGTATCAATACCTTACCATTTGTGTCTTTTTCATGGGTATCAATACCTTACCATTTGTGTCTTTTTCATGGGTATCAATACCTTACCATTTGTGTCTTTTTCATGGGTATCAATACCTTACCATTTGTGTCTTTTTCATGGGTATCAATACCTTACCATTTGTGTCTTTTTCATGGGTATCAATACCTTACCATTTGTGTCTTTTTCATGGGTATCAATACCTTACCATTTGTGTCTTTTTCATGGGTATCAATACCTTACCATTTGTGTCTTTTTCATGGGTATCAATACCTTACCATTTGTGTCTTTTTCATGGGTATCAATACCTTACCATTTGTGTCTTTTTCATGGGTATCAATACCTTACCATTTGTGTCTTTTTCATGGGTATCAATACCTTACCATTTGTGTCTTTTTCATGGGTATCAATACCTTACCATTTGTGTCTTTTTCATGGGTATCAATACCTTACCATTTGTGTCTTTTTCATGGGTATCAATACCTTACCATTTGTGTCTTTTTCATGGGTATCAATACCTTACCATTTGTGTCTTTTTCATGGGTATCAATACCTTACCATTTGTGTCTTTTTCATGGGTATCAATACCTTACCATTTGTGTCTTTTTCATGGGTATCAATACCTTACCATTTGTGTCTTTTTCATGGGTATCAATACCTTACCATTTGTGTCTTTTTCATGGGTATCAATACCTTACCATTTGTGTCTTTTTCATGGGTATCAATACCTTACCATTTGTGTCTTTTTCATGGGTATCAATACCTTACCATTTGTGTCTTTTTCATGGGTATCAATACCTTACCATTTGTGTCTTTTTCATGGGTATCAATACCTTACCATTTGTGTCTTTTTCATGGGTATCAATACCTTACCATTTGTGTCTTTTTCATGGGTATCAATACCTTACCATTTGTGTCTTTTTCATGGGTATCAATACCTTACCATTTGTGTCTTTTTCATGGGTATCAATACCTTACCATTTGTGTCTTTTTCATGGGTATCAATACCTTACCATTTGTGTCTTTTTCATGGGTATCAATACCTTACCATTTGTGTCTTTTTCATGGGTATCAATACCTTACCATTTGTGTCTTTTTCATGGGTATCAATACCTTACCATTTGTGTCTTTTTCATGGGTATCAATACCTTACCATTTGTGTCTTTTTCATGGGTATCAATACCTTACCATTTGTGTCTTTTTCATGGGTATCAATACCTTACCATTTGTGTCTTTTTCATGGGTATCAATACCTTACCATTTGTGTCTTTTTCATGGGTATCAATACCTTACCATTTGTGTCTTTTTCATGGGTATCAATACCTTACCATTTGTGTCTTTTTCATGGGTATCAATACCTTACCATTTGTGTTCAAATAATTGTCGTTTGAAAGAATTGAATCTCATTTATCGCCCAAGTTAAGCTACTCAAGGTACTGACAATAGTTTTATAGCTCAGGATCAGAGTAAAGATTCGAACTTTTTTCTTCTCAAAACGTGATTTAATAGCGAGACTGGACAGGAATTGAACCTCAAACTTTTCGCTCTGCCGACTCAGCTGCAAGTGCTTATACCACACCAGTTCACTCTTTCCAAAATTGAGAGAGAAAGGCCTCATAACATGTATTGAAAAAATTTTCTGCCTTCTTGCGCCATACTAACTTCGTTTTTGGACCATTAAGACAGAGCTGCAGAAGGTCGTAACCGAGGACCTCAGAGGCCTCTTCGAAGAGGCACATCGCCGGTTCACATTCTGATAGCTGAAGAGCAGCTTTTTACACAAAGTTGGTGAAACATTAAAGACAGAAAGTAGAAATACGTCTATTGATTTACAGAAAGAGATAAAGAACCACGAAAGCTGGATTGACCTTCTTTCCCATTCCTACAAATTGCGCTCCCTGACCAGGGAATAACAACACAATTTGCTTCCGAAGAGGAATGTGATCGAATGATAGAGGGCCTGCGCGTTTCTTACTGTACCTGCATGAAGAGAAACTGGTTCATCTTGAACTTCTCATGAATCTTTGAAGTACTTCGAGTTAACTGCGACCGTTAAGTTCATAAAACCTGTTGTTTTAAAATTGAATTCTATTTACAGTACTTCTAACCACATTTTTAAAATTTTTTTTCTTCTTTTTTTTCAGCTTTTGCTAGGGTGCCTGAACAAGAAAACTGTATCTTTTTCCACTATACAGCACCAAATACGATGCCCCGAAATGTATACTGTATCTATCTTCGAACAGAAACCCAACTTCATTTTTTTGCGCTCCTGTATTGCATCGCGAGCAGTTCTCTCGAGTGCCGTTTGAAGTTCCTGAATATTCTCTGCACTAGTAACGCTTAGGAAAACACAATTCAAAAATTCAGATTTCTTAGAATTTTTCAATCAGTGAGTCGTTTACCTACATTGAAAAAGGCTAACTCAATTAGCTAATCCTCGATCATTCCACCCTTTTTTCCAATAATAGTACGCATATCGGTAAGGTTATGGATATACAGTTTTTTTCAAGATGAAATATTCTGGGTGCTAGGCAGACGCTGTGAACCACTCCTCACCTTCTCTTCATACGGTAGCTTCGTGTTAGGGTCCATGATAACGGTGTGCGTATCAGCGTATGTTGTAGCATCCTCAAATTATTTCATTCACTTCGAACTAAAATGTACTAAAAAGTGAATAATTGGGCAGAATTGAAAATCTAGCTTCATTCTCGTACTGGTTCTCAACTCCTCGTCATCGATCGCTGGAAAATTTCAAAGTCAAGCATTCACCGCACTATTATTGATGCAATAAGAACACGTGCTATAATGCCGATTTGAGACACGAGTTTCAAGGGATCCAATTTCTGCTGAAATTGGAATTTCAAGTTTGAAAAGCAAAAAAAATTTAGAGTTAATAGTTGACCAAACACCGGAAGAAATTATGATTGAAAATTTACTGAATTTAAATTTTTTTGGATTCGATTGAATCAATAAAATCCATCTTGTTGATTTACATGAGGTCGCAGAAATTTTAATAATTCGTTGGCCACCTGAAGCCATTGGGCGGGCTCTCGTGAGTTTCCCGCAGTCTCTGCATTCCCTGTCACATCATTCGCACGACGCCGCACGAATCGAGATTGCAAACGAATGAGACGAGGCAGAAATCTTCTCAACACCGACGACTGCATTTCCGCCCGCCTTCTTTTTTAAACCTATTTCACCAAGTTCTTCCGTCAAAGTACATTATTCAGTTTTGCTTTTGAACCGCTGTCTTGTTCTTGAGTTTTGTTTTTACTCAGATGATCTTTGAATGGTTTTAGTCGGAGAGTCTTTCTTGATTTGTTCCTTGTTTTGATTGTCTTTCATACCGTACAGCCAGAGCTTTTTGGTGTCTTTCATACCGTACAGCCAGAGCTTTTTGGTGTCGTATTCAATACTTGGAGGAGCAGAGACAAACTCTTCAGGCTAAAATGTTTCCGGTTTTCAAGTTTATAAATCTCTCAAAACGTTTGTACATGACAAGCAAACAACAAAAATAGCAACATCATTAGAACATGAGCCAAAAGCGATTCCGATCAGATTTCGCAGAAATCAGCGAATACTTCTTCAACTTCATAAGCGAATTCAAACAAATGATGTTCTTGATTGAAATAATAACTTTGAAGAAAGTTTAAAAAAGTTCATGTTAAAAAAATCTATTTCAAAAAAAAATGTGTACACTTTTCAATGATTCAAAATTTCAATACTAAAGGTTAACATCAACTTCAAAATTTCAAAGATTTTGCTAATACATGTATGTTCTCAATGACTACACGTACTCAGTTTATAAAAGCAACGAAAATGATTGCCCGAAACTTCTGAATATATTCCACCGATAACTCGTTTGTACACATCTATTTAGAGTTCTTTAAGTAATTTCTAAAGTTACACCATATTCTAAATTTCTTTTCAATTATTACATTTTAAAACTTTTATGTTGGTTTTACAAAAGCTTTCAGGATCAAGTTTTCTTAAATAGTATCTTTATTATGGGTCTCCAGTGCTGGGTTTGCTCCCCAAACTCTCACCAATGCATGGGGGCATCAAACTTGTAGAACTGAGAGTAGAGAAGACCCGTTGTCGATATCGCATCGTCTATTCCTACCTGCAACATAACTTACTTTGAATTCCTCTGTATAAATCAGAAATTTAGTTTACTTATGTTATGTCCAGACATGAGCGACAGAAGATGGAGGGTTGGTCCCCAATTCCTAAGGAAGGCAGAGAACGCTGAGGAGTGGAGTCGTCAAATGTCGCAACAGATCCCATAATCGATGATATTATATCTCCGATGTGGCTTGCTGATCTTGATAAAGCGTTTAAATTGAAAAAAATATATATTGGAACGGAATAGAATAATGTTCCTCTCGGACTACAACTTGGTTTTTTTCATTCAGAAACTATCAGCTTGAGAATCTATTGGGGAGAGTGAATCTCACAACTAGGCAAGAACTCACAACTTTCAATAAGTATTTTGAAAAAAAAGAGTTTTTTTATTAAATTAGTTGGAAGCGAATTCGGGCGTGGCATAGTATGGCATAGTGGTAGTGTGATAGACCATTGTGCGAAGAGTCCCGAGTTCGACTCCCACCCCGGACAGATCCACCCAAACCAAGGGGGTTAAGAAATGTTGGTAGTGCTCATGCACGAATCTGACTCTCCCCACTGTATAGCAGGCAGCCACTGGTTCTACCAGGATAGGTCTGTCCTGCATCTCAGGGGAGCGCGTACCCAGCCGCGAGGCGGGAACAAGCGCGAGGAAGAAGAAGTTGGAAGCAAATTACGAATCAATGTCCATTTTCTCATCAAAATCTGGGTAATCATGCACATATGAATAAGAACCGTTGTCATAAAAAAAGGGTTCGGTTGCAGCATTTCAGTAAACTGCCAAGTTTTTAGCTCAAGAGACTATCTCTTCTTTTTTAAAGCACCAGAGCGAATCGTAAATCATAAATCAGTCGTACGACCAGTTACTCTCTATGGACTCGAATGCACTCCTTGAACAGCAAAGACCCAGCAAATGCTCCATGTAATGGAAATGAAGATGTTAAGATGGAGCCTCGGAGTCACCCGGAGAGACATGATTCGCAACAAAACGATAAGAGCTCGTTTAAGAGTTGCTTCATTACCCGAAAAACTCAGAGAGTCCAGGCTTAGGTGGTACGGACACATGCTAAGATCCAATCCAGACTCCGTTCCCAAGTCTGCTTGGAAAATAGAAATCCGGGGTAGAAGACCAAGAGGTAGACCGAAGCTTAGATTGAGAGACACCATAGAACAAGACATGGCGGCTATCAGCCCGATAGCCACCATTTCTTGTTCTATGGTGTCTCTCAATCTAAGCTTCGGTCTACCTCTTGGTCTTCTACCCTGGATTTCTATGTTCCAAGCAGACTTGGGAAAGGAGTCAGGATTGGATCTCAGCATGTGTCCGTACCCAGGGGTTAAATAGTGACCGGATCGGTCCCGTCGGCGGATACATGTACAAACACTATTGACAAAAATCTCCCTCTCTTTTCTTACCCTTTTCCTTCATCCCCTCTTCTTTTTTCCTCCAAACTTTTAGCGGCGGATACATGTAAACCCAAATTGGGCGGCTCCATTTAACCCCTGTCCGTACCACCTAAGCCTTGACTCTCTGAGTTTTTCGGGTAATGGGGCAACTCCTAAACGAGCTCTTATCGTTTCGTTGCGAATCATGTCTTTCCAGTTCACTCCGAGGCTCCATCTCAACATCTTCATTTCCATTACATGGAGCATCTGCTGGGTCTTTGCTGTTGAAGGAGTGCATTCGAGTCCATATAGAGCAACTGGTCGTACGACTGATTTATAGATCTTACTTTTCAGTCGATCAGACATGCGTCTGTCGCATAGGATACCAGTCGATTCCCTCCATTTGAGCCATGCTGCGTTGATTCTGGCACTGAAAGCGGCTGTTGGGTCCCCGTCTGTGGATATTTGAGAACCCAAATACTTGAAGTGCTCGACTTTCCTTAGCTCAGTGTTGTGTACTTTTATGGAGCTTGGGTCTTGGATTGTACTCGATGTTCCAGCTTCAAGATACCCGGTCTTCAATGCATTGAGTCGTAGTCCGTACTCCGCAAAGCGATCATTCCATTTTACCACTTGACGTTCGAGATCTTCTCTTGTCTCCAAGCATAAGACGATGTCGTCGGCGTACAGGAGTGTCTCCGGTGGGTCTCGCTGGAGGTCTCTGGTTATTGTGTCCATGACTAAGATGAACAGCAAAGGCGAGAGTGTGGATCCTTGATGAACTCCGACAGAAATTTGGAATGGCTCAGAATTTCCTGCTGGTGACCTAACGACGCTCCTGGGGTTGGCATACATCATTTGTATCCACCTGATGTATTCTTCTGGCACCAAATGATCACGAAGGGAAAACCATATGAGATCATGGGGGATCCTGTCAAAGGCCTTTTCTAGGTCCAAGAAAGCACAGTGGACAGATTTCGCCTTCTCTCGGTGTTTTTCTAGATATAAGCGGATGGCAAAGATCGCATCTGTCGTCCCTTTTCCTTTCACGAAGCCACATTGATTCACACTTGTGTTGGTGATCTCACGTAAGCGTGCTTCGATGATCTTTTCCAGGAGTATAGTTGTGTGAGGCATAAGTCTGATGGGACGGTAGTTGGCGCAATCGGTAACATCTCCCTTGCCTTTATAGATTGGAATGGTGGTTGACATGCTCCAATCTTCAGGATACTCCTGACGAATCGTAGCTTTCTGGAATAGCTCGACGAGGTGGTAAACTCCACAGTCTCCTGCTAGTTTCCATGCAACTGATGAAACATCGTCTGGTCCACAGGCTTTTCCTGGCTTCATTCTTTTCAGCGCTTTTCTCACCTCTTCTTCCGTAATCATGGGAACTGGTCCTTCTGTTGGGAGAGATAAAGGAATTGGTGGATGATCGAACTCAATGTTGGATATGGGTTCGAAATATTCTTTCCAACGCTGACATATGTCGCTATTCGAGCGCAGAAGTTTTCCGTTCTGGTCCCTTATGAGTCTGACGTGGGTGATGTCCTTCGCTGCTGTTGTTGTTGTTGTTGTCTTGCCCAACGGGTAGATCTTCCTTCGCGAGACACTGGAGGAAGTCGTCAAAGCTCTCGACCCTCCAGCGTTATAAGCCCACACTCTCTTTCCTCTCTCTCTTATTAGTTTTTTTTTTTTTACTCTCCTTTATTTTTTTTATTTTTTATTTTTTTTATTATTTTTTTTTTATTTTTTTATTTTTTATTTTTTTATTTATTTTTTTTTCTCTTTCACTTTTTTTTTTTTTTTTTTTTTGGAGAGATTTAATTGAACAAGAAATCAACAACCGAGTGCGGCCTATTCCAAAGGTCGATGGGGCTAAGTGAAGTGGGGTTACAGCGACACGAAAAAATATGTCTCGAAGTATGCGGCTCTATCCTACACAGTGGGCAGAGGGGAGATTCATTGGCCCCTATTCGGTGGAGATAACTGTTAAGGAAACTAGAGTGGCCGCTTCGCAATTGAGACAGAGTTATCTGATTTTCTCTGGATAGTTGGGACGTGGACTTGTGTATTCTAGGAGGTTTAGTTCCCAGAACTGGGTTGGGTCGACTATTTCTGAGAAAGTCTCTGACTGTCTCCGTGTGTATTTTTCTGAGGGCCACTTTATAGTCCGTATCACCTAGTACTATGTCTATGTCTTTGGCGTGCTTTCTTATTGCCCTGGGAGGTTTTGCTTCAGTGCAGATGCGGTGAGATGGATGGTTGGGTTGAAGCCTGGCCTTGGCGGTGAATTGTTTGCTGAGCATGAGGTTGTGTTCTTTGACTGGAAGAAGTTTGCTCTCGTATGCCAGGTGCTGAGTGTCCGCAATTGCAAGGTTTCCTGTTGCGATCCGAATGGCTTTGTTTTGTGCTGCTTGCAAGGAAGTCCAATGTGATTCGGCAAGTTGGGGCGAGTAGATGGGTGCTGCGTAAGACAAGACTGCTCTAGTGGTTGCTTTGTAGGTGTTCAGCATTGTCTCGGTCTTCTGTCCCCACCTTCTTCCCGCGATTGCTCAAGGGACATTCAATCTTTTTGTTGCCCTTGTCTTTAGTCCTTCGGCGTGTTGACGGTAGGTTCCCATCTGGTCCAAGGTGACACCAAGGATTTTGGGGGCTCTACTTAGAGGGAGTGGCTCACCGTTGACCACAACTTCTGGTACTTCACGACATTCCTTTGTGTTGGTGGTGAAGAGCGTTACACTGGATTTAGCTGCCGAGATGTCCATCTTTAGTTCCCCAAGATGGCTGGTGAGGGCTGGGAGGTAGGAATTCAGTCTATCGGCTCCAACTCTCCAGTCAGGGTGAGAGGCCAGTACTGTCAGATCATCCGCATACCCGACCAGTTTAATCGTCTCGGGGGGCTTCGGCAGTCCATTCAAGTATATGTTGAACAAGGAAGGGCTGAGTACTCCCCCCTGAGGAACTCCTGCGTAGCAGGTTTGCTGGCGGCTGAGGCAGTTTCTGAAGTCCACACGGATGGCTCTACCTCGTAGATAGCTGGAGAGCCATCTAACGAGGCCTCTGGGGATGGACGTTTCGGCGAGAGTGTGACAAAGGCGAGAAATGTTGACCAGATCATATGCCGAGGTGAGGTTGAGCGCAACCATCACTGTGCGATGTGGAGGGAGCCGTTGGTTGATACCGTTGGTTATGTGGCCCGTTATCTCCATCAAGGCTGTCGTGGTCGAGCGTCCTTTTCTGAAGCCATGTTGCCAGTTTTCCAACTCAACTTCTTCTGTGATGTGGGGGAGTATGATTCTCTCGAGGAGTTTGACCACAGGGGATAGAATTGAGATCGGTCTGTAGCCTTTTACCGACGTGAGGTCCTTCCCTGGCTTCGGAATCGTGATAACTCTGGCCGTCTTCCAGGCCGAAGGTATGATGCCGGTGCTGAGTGAGCAATTAAAGAGTATTGCAAAGCATCTTGCACACTGTTCGCCAGCCTTTTTAACCATAAGAGGACAGATTTCGTCGAGATCCATGGCCTTGGAGCTTCTCATTTTCTTCATTGCTGTCTTAACTTCGTCAACTGTGACGACTGGGACGTCGGAACGCTCAAGGTTCGAGGTCCAGCAGTGAGTTCTCCTGTTAGATCGATCAGGGGTCTTGACGGCTTGTTTGGCGAGTTGTTTGGCGAAAAGGTTGGTAGCTTCCAGGCTGGATAGAGGTGAACCCTTATGAACAATAGCGGCGTGGGAGGGTTTGTGTGCTCGACCATCAAGTGATTTGATTGTGTTCCACAAACGATTTGTGGGTTCGTTGGGTCTGAGGTTGTTCACGAAATCTTCCCATGCAATGCGCTTATCGTCATTGATCTTATATGAAATCCTTGTCATCAGTTCAGGGAGACATGGGTCTGCCGGGTTTGCTCTACGCATCTGATCTCTTTTTCGGATGAGTGCTTTGGCTTCTTCGCTCAGGCGGGGTATGAAGTCTGGGCATCTTCCTTGTGGTATATGTATTCTTGCCGCCTCTCTGAGAGTTTCAACCAGGAAGGAATGCATGTTGTGAGGGCTTCCTTCGTACGGAAAATTGCCGAGTCTCTTGTTCACTTCTATTTCGTATTCGTGCCATTTTGCTTTTCTGAAGTTCATGTAGCATCTTCGTTTCCCAATCGTTGGGATTCTCAGTTCTATCTCGAGTAGGACTGGTAGGTGGTCAGAATTTAGCTTTCCGAGAGTTCTCCAGGAACAGTTGGTCGCAATGTCATTTGTGACTGACGTAATGTCCGGAGAGGCTTCCTTACGTGTGTGTTGCTGAGGAGAGTTCAAGACTATGTAATTGCTCTGCTCGATAGCTTCACAGAGTGCAGTTCCTCTGGCATCTTCGGTTCCAGTGCTCCAGAGCTCATTGTGGGCGTTCACGTCACCAGCTACAACGCATGTCTTTGTATGTTTGAGGAAGTGGGCAAAGTCTGTGGTATAACCCGGTGGACATGAGGAGCGTGGAGGGATATAGAGATTAGTTATTCTTAGATTACCGAGTGTAGAGGGGATCTCGATAGTCATTGTCTCTATTGTCTTATCACCGTGAGTTGAGTCTGCTAGCACATATTGGATGTCCTCTCTTATGATCATTGCGAGGCCACCTCCTGATCTGGTTCGGTCCTGTCTTATTAGTGAGTACCCTTTAATCGATGGCGATACGGCTGTGGCATCTAGTTTGGTCTCCTGGATTAAGGCTATGTGGATATTTTCCTCGTGGAGTAAGTCCTCAAGCTCTACGATTCTGCCCCGAATTC
The DNA here is from genome assembly GCA_964056735.1 of Allodiplogaster pararmata. Lineage (NCBI taxonomy): Eukaryota > Metazoa > Nematoda > Chromadorea > Rhabditida > Diplogasteridae > Allodiplogaster > Allodiplogaster pararmata. The sequence continues at coordinate 37,102,109 of OZ057404.1, read as the reverse complement.
CATTAGCATTCCAATGGATGATTTTGAGGGTGTCTATCTTAGTTTGTGAGCTTCTTGGGGGAGGTCTGACACAGCTATGACATCTCCAGGATGGGTTCCAGGCACCGAAGGAGGAGAGACCAGAACATTTAAGATGTGTCCATTTCTGACACTTCTGACAGCGAACGCTATTGCTGGAAGCACTTTTGTGACATACAGTACACGGCCATCGCAGAGGACCCGGGTTGCTTTCTATTCCAGCAATTAAGAGGAGGGCGAGGATCAGAGCCGCTGGAAGGCCCTGATCCTTAATAGAAAAAACGAGAGGATTGGACAGCTGGGGGGAGAGCTGTTCGATGTGTCCCTTGCGGGAGAAAAACCACTTTGGGATAGGTATAGTTTGGAGTCCTTTGCGTCCAGAACGTCCGGGACGTCTGTCGACACTCGCACCATCGTGTAGGCGACTTCGCTGCTGTAGCTCTTGCTTTGCAAATTCGGAAAATTTCTTTCTCGCCTTGAGGCGTGTCAAGCTTGTTATATATCTCCATAGTAGCGATAGATCGAGATTTAGCTACGCTTCTCTTTGCATCTCTTTTTGAAAAGATATATTTGGCTCGATCATCCTCCGATCTGGAAATTTTCCATTGCTTAAGAGCTGATTTCTTCAACTTTACCGCAGCTTGAACGATTTCATTCCACCACCAGGTTTCTTTGTCGACAAAGCGTTTGCAACCTGGCTTCGTCCTGCCCAAGGTTGCTTCTCCGATCTCTTTTATATTGTCTCGTAGGAATTTCCAGTGCATTTCAGTAGATTCTGGGTATGTTCTTTCGAGAGTGTGAGGGAGAAATTTAGAGTGGACTTGGTGCATGAAGCGCAGTTTATTGTCGTTGAATTTCGTTCTCTCTTATCAACTTGTGAAAAGTATTGTTCCCTCCGCTTCCTCCTCTTCTTTCAAGACATGTTTTCCGTGGCTGGAGACACATTCACCGAACCGTATCCATCTCGGATTTTCTACTAACTACATTCCGAGAGTTTCACTCTGTTGTTTGTAATTTCCAAAGTTCTGCTTTCCCTTATTCTCAATAAGAAAAATTCTTTAAACACTGACCATGAGGTGATACGTCAGACAGTGGAAATGGATTCTCTGTAGACGATAAGAAAAGTTTTTTGATTCCGGGTTTGAAGCATCTCTTCCAAATGTTTTCAGTAGCCAGTGAAGCATCTCCACAACCTTAAAATCAAATGTTATTCAACAGGGCTATTTAAAAGCAGGGATTGCGTATTGAGTCCAAAAAGAAGGTCAGCGAATAACGGGAATATGCACAAACAGAGACTCACCGTTGGCAATATACAATTATTTTGTTAGAAGAAAAGCGTTCGAGAAGAAAATTGTTTTTAAAATGGAAAGAGAAAGCAGCCGGCAGACAGGAGAACTTCACCATTACATCCCTGTCTGGAAGCCAAAGAAAAAAGAGAAAGAAAATATAGAGTAAAAAGAGAGATAGAGAACAAGAGAGAAATAATGAAAGAAAAAAGAGCACGACGAACACCCGAAGATTATTGATTGACTGACTGACCTTGTGCACATGTACAGTACCCGCTTGAACAGGGTACTCATTCGTGTAAGGACCATCCGCGACATGTGATATGAACGCAAGTTCTTGTTCATTCAGACCCAGTGAATCCACGTGTGGAATGATCTGTAGCGTGCCGCAAACGATAAAATACACATATATACCTTTTATATAATTAATGAACTGTATTTAAAGAACGTGATCGGGTTTTTTAATAGAATTTTTCGAACACGTATGACCCTGTAGCAACAATGAACAAAAAATGGAGAAAAGCGACTCTGAAGAGGACGTCCTTGATGTAAACGGAATCTCCCATACTTCCGAGCTCCAGATGGATCGGCACCTTAAATTGAATACATGGCATTGTATGATAGTCTAGAACTATTTTTTTCCATCTCGAAAGGGCCTTCTGTTTCAAGGCCACTTAGCTTTACTCATTATTTAAGACAGAGGTTAACAATCCTTTTCCTATTCGAAGACCTTTGAAACCAAGTTTTAACCCCTGATGTATCTGATAAAGACTCAGAAAAACGTCATCTTAAACAGTTTTTGTAGAGTTTGGTGAAATACCTTTCGTCATTGTGTCGCTCGAATCATATCAGGGTGTTTCTTACCACCAGGGGTTAAATGGAGCCGCCCAATTTGGGTTTACATGTATCCGCCGCTCAAAGTTTGGAGGAAAAAAGAAGAGGAAATGAAGGAAAAGGGTAAGAAAAGAGAGGGAGTTTTTTGTCAATAGTGTGTGTACATGTATCCGCCGACGGGACCGATCCGGTCACTATTTAACCCCTGCTTACCACCCGCATTTTTTTCTCGAGCGCATAGATTTTCAGAATTTAGAAGAGTTTGGAATTGTTTTCTTTAAAGATTTGGAATTTTCATAGGTAAAAATTGAAAATTTCTTCTTTCGAAAGCATAGATTCTAATGTTTTTCGGACTTTTTGAAGAGCGCATAGATTTTTTTCACCCGCAGTGCGGGATTTTTTTCACCCGCACTTTGATGCATATCGATCAGTTTGAATCTAAAAACATGGTTTGATGACACTCAACTAAAGGGTAAGACATTTTGTATGACAGGAGGGAGACCCCGATGAGAGTAAAAAGTTTATTTTCTTTAGAATTTAAAATACCATACCTGAGTATGATGATTTTCGAGTAGCCATGATTGAGAGCCCTTTAAATCCTTGGAATAACTGTCACACTCACCTTCTTCTCTATTTGCAGTAGATTTCTGCGTAACATACGCAGCTTCTCCAGTCGCATCTCTTTCTCTTGGAACTCCAGCAAGTGGACACCTGCGCCATGAGAAGTCTTCGATAAGAATGCTCTATGCTCTATTCTATCATTCCTTTCTCATGTCTCTGCTTAGAATTTCAATTTCATCAAACTCGAAACTGATTTAAAACTTCTAAGTGTCGGTATTTTTACCGGTTAAAATGACGAGATCTGGTTTGAGCTGGGAGATTGCCTTGAAAAACATCTCGATGACAACAGAAGATCCACTGAAAGAAATGCCAATCATCATTTGATTATATCAACGAAGGTTTTGGTGCATTTAGATATAAGAGGGGTGAATTTTTCGAAATATAACCTTAGAAGTTTTTGTCGACAAGTATTTGGGGTCCTTCAAAGTGATCGATTAAACTTTCACTCCGGTTATTTGAACAAGTTTTGATTTTCCGGTTTATTCATAATAAATTGCTGAAGTAAAACTAAAGACGATCAATTAGCTGCGATTGTAATAGTAGATATCAATTCTACTGCAAGTTTCCTGATTTTTTACGATCGATAGTTCATTGAAAAATACCTTATGATTGATTTAACTTCTGATGATAACGATAAGGAACTTTTCAAGGGAAAAGAACCTGAAATGATCGTGACTCGTGATGAAGCGACTGCTGGCAGGAGCCACATACTCCCCCAGGATCTCACCCTGCTCCCATCAAATCTTCATTATTTTTTTATTTTTCTCGCTTTTCTGTTAAACACCCACTTCTTTCCGAATTTTCACATTGTGGCATATCATTCATGAAAGTATCGAACATTAAAAATAAAAAAACAATGTTGAACAAAAAATAGGTATGTCTTTGAAAATAACCCTGTCTATGTAGGTACAATATGTTGGTCTACTACCCAGGAATATCCAGCTCAAACCAGAATACAAAAAAATTCTACGAGGATACGAGTCAGGAGCAGCGGTTAAATGGAGCCGCCCAATTTGGGTTGACATGTATCCGCCGCTCAAAGTTTGAAGGAAAAAAAGAAGAGGGGATGAAGGAAAAGGGTAAGAAAAGAGGGAGTTTTTTTGCCAATAGTGTGTGTACATGTCTCCGCCGACGGTATCGATCCGGTCACTATTTAACCCCTGGTCAGGAGCCGGCCTTCCAGTCCTTTCCTTCTTTCTCGACCTCTTTCCTCGTCTTTGAGCACTAACGAATGTCCCTGCTTGCTGTACCTGTTTGTATTCCATGATGACGTGTAACTCATCCTTCACAATGCGAGTCGAGTTGGTTCTCTTGATGGAAGGGTGGAGGAGGGCGTTGGACCGAGGACCTATAGGGCCCACCAGATAGGCCTGAAGATGGCATGCAAGTGTCAACAGTTTAAACTTAACTGAGACTGGAGGACCGATAGGGCCCACCAGATAGGCATAAAGATGGCATGAAAGTGTCAACAGTTTAAACTTAACTGAGACTGGAGGACCGATAGGGCCCACCAGATAGGCCTGAAGATGGCATGCAAGTGTCAACAGTTTAAACTTAACTGAGACTGGAGGACCGATAGGGCCCACCAGATAGGCCTGAAGATGGCATGCAAGTGTCAACAGTTTAAACTTAACTGAGACTGGTTGAGCTTAAGCTGTCAATATCCAACCGCACAAAAGCTTATAGATCAAAAATACTTTTCCTGAGGGAACAACAAGCTTTGGAGTGAGATCGATAGCATGTGAGGAAAATGGAGGATGCCTTATAAACCTAAAATACCTCTCATTAGCTTTTTTAGGATAGCGCATAGATTTACGCATAGCTTTATCCGCAGTGCGAGTTAAAGGTACACCCTTGTTAGGCCCATAAACAGTCTCATGATGTAGTTTGAATGTCTTTTTGAGAAGCCCCTCCAAAGCACAATACAAGAAAGAGAAGGTGCTTCTCCCCTCCACAGGAAATTATTGAAGATCTCATGCGGAGTTAATTGACTTGGTGCAATTCGTGAAAAGAACCGTTATAAACAAGACAAATCGTGAAAGTGTTTGCCTCAAAGAACTCATGAATATTTGTTTTCTTGTTTCGTTTCGTAAACCGTAAATGAACCCCAAGTTTCGTTGCTATTTTCAGTTTTCGACTGGTTTGCAAAACTGGGAGGACGAAGTTTGATTAAGACAAAAAGGGGTTGTGCCCCTTCTTCATCGATACATAAAATTTATGAATCTGTAGAAAGTTCATCGCCAAATTTTTTTCTTTGCTTCACTTTCTAATTTGCAAATTGTTCCATGCAACAACTCCCACCCCGCTGTTCTCTTTTTCACTTTTTATATACTCTTTTCACATGCTTCTTTTGATTCAATTAGCAACGGCCCACTGAACTGAGCATGTAACTTGATGGCTGAATACTCGCTCGCTCTCTCTTTCTAACCACACTGGTAATGGCATTACAATCTCTTTTTTCTCTCTATAACTAAGAATGAGAGAAACATGCGACGCAGTACCCTTCAACAAAAACGTAACTGTTCCTTTTTTCTCTCGCAAAACTTGATTTTAGATCGATGCTTAGTGTGGGAGAGTCTACTGTTTTTTTTCCTTGAAAATGAGCGCTAAAGAATAAATCAAGTTTTCAAGGTAAAACACGGACCAAACACGAGGTTATTTTTAGTTGATTTAAAAATCACTGAAGTTATAGATGAGTATAGGGTAGAAAACTACCTACTGAAAATTTCGAAATCCTAACTTTTTTTCTGAAGTTCGCACCAGGATACAATTTATAGGTTCCCAGTGAGTTTACCATCGAATATTTTGAGAACTTGAAAATATGTTTTTATAAGACATCAAAGCGGGAGTACCGCATTATCCGTACCTCTTAGTTACGCACAATTACCCTCTCCTGAGTTCGTGAAAACTCTTCCTTTAAAGTCCACTAGTTTTTATAAACGCCTTCTCATTTTCAAAAAACCGATGTCCATCTCTGCATTTATGTGTTCATTCAACGGTTAGACAAATGTAAGTTGAAGAATTGCTCAGGTATTTAACCTCACCTCTGTTCTCGGAAAAGCGGAAGCAATTCGATCCGCCATCAGAGCTGCATTCCCGCCGATGTGGTACTGTAGAAAGTGAACCACTTCATATCAATCATTCAACTGAACTTCGGTACTGTAGAAAGTGAACCACTTCATATCAATCATTCAACTGAACTTCGGTACTGTAGAAAGTGAACCACTTCATATCAATCATTCAACTGAACTTCGGTACTGTAGAAAGTGAACCACTTCATATCAATCATTCAACTGAACTTCGGTACTGTAGAAAGTGAACCACTTCATATCAATCATTCAACTGAACTTCCTAACAACCATTAGAATAATTTCATGAAAATATTTAAAAGGGGGCTACACAATACCCGTGAGCGGGTAAAAGGGGGCTACACAATACCCGTGAGCGGGTAAAAGGGGGCTACACATTACCCGTGAGCGGGTAAAAGGGGGCTACACAATACCCGTGAGCGGGTAACTAACAGACATCGGTAAAAAAGATGCTAAGTTCAATATAGCTACAGTTACTTCGGATCACCTGAGTATACATTAATTATAAATGCTGTGAGACCTCTTCCGCTAAATCTGCATTCCTCGTTTGTAGTCTGCTTCGCAGTGGATAACATTTGCGGAACAAAGATCATTCTCACTTTTGAAAATTTTTAAACAGCTTTTCTTTGAGACACAGAGTTTTCATTGATAAAAGCTCACTCTTCATTGCTTTTTACCTCTGGCTCTCTGCTTATTATTACCATATTATTATTACCACACTCCCCTGTCGGAGAGCGGTTTTTTCTTCAAGTTTTGTATTCAACAATTGCAAGCAGAGGTTAAATAGTCATGTCAGACCTTCCAGGGGTTAAATAGTCATGTCAGACCTTCCAGAGGTTAAATAGTCATGTCAGACCTTCCAGGGGTTAAATAGTCATGTCAGACCTTCCAGAGGTTAAATAGTCATGTCAGACCTTCTGTCGGCGGGCCTCTGTTTTTTCATCATAAGGGAAGACCCTTATGTGCAAAAATTTTTGCGCCTTCTGCGGGCGTCTTTACTCTTTTCTTGCACACTGAAAAACCTCTGATTGCAAGTGACTGATTTGCTATGATACGGAAAAAGCAGAACGAAATTTTGAATTTTTCCGTTTTTTTCCGAGAGAGGCTTTAGTTTTGGATAAAATGAAACATGAGGAAACCTGTGCTCTGCTGTTGGCCTCTGCTGTTTTAACAACTTTCGAGAAGGTGTCTTCGTCTGACATATACCTCAAAGTAAATCAGAGTAAATCCAAGGCATTGGATTTGGGAATAAGAATTTGTTTTTATAAAGTATATTAATGTTGATCCCTTGGAGCATGGATTACTTGGAGAAAATATTGATCAAGTTATAGATTCAAAAAGAGAAAAGCAGATTCGAAAACTGCGTATCTTTATTCTCAAAAAATCTCAAAAAATCTGAAAACCTTAAAAAAATTCTCCTGATTGTTGTTGCTTCTATACTATGATCTAGATACATTGGATTCATGCTTTTTTAAAGCGCAGCCAGGGAATTTTTAGTGGACAAGAAAAAGGTACAGACGCCCGCCAAAAGCGAATTTTTTTTTCTGAAGTAAGGGTCCCCCTTATGTTTTTCATAAAAACAGATACCCGCGAAAAAAAAAATCTTATCATATAAGAATCCCCGTTGAGATTTGAAAAACAGGGGCCGCCGACACAGGGTCTTACATGAACATTTAACTCTAGCTCAGATGATACTTTCTACTATGACTCAAAGGCGAATTGTCGATCGTAACGGGGCACAGGTTGATTCGACTACGAGAATCCTCTATGAAACCTCTCAGCTGCGGCTCCTCGGAGAAAGAAGTGCGAGAAGGCTTCGGAGAGCTCCGTGATAGAAGATAGCGACTCGTGGTCTGAGTCCTGGTTAGAGGTGGCATTCAGGGCCTCCATCAGATGTGTACCGGGCACGATGAGATCCACATTGCAGTTGAAACTGAGCATTTTTAAACTTATCACTTAACCTTTAAGCTAAATCAGCTCAATCAAAGTGCTTGAGAAAATCTTGTTTATGAAATAATCCTCGCCTCCTTGAAGAAGCACAAGTTTTTAAAAGTCATTATGTAGCACTAATTTACGATTAAATTGAAGAGTGTAATTGATAGAGCGTACGTTCTCTCATGGGAAATGAGGAACAACCAGGGGTTAAATGGAGTCGCCCAATCTGGGGTTAAATATATCCGCCGCTCAAAGTTTGGAGGATAAAAGAAGAGGATATGAAGGGAAAGGGTAAGAAAAGAGAGGGAGTTTTTTGTCAATAGTGTGTGTACATGTATCCGCCGACGGGACCGATCCGGTCACTATTTAACCCCTGGGAACAACAGTCTCAAACTAAAAAGAAAATAATGAAATCCACAAACCCAACGATTGCTTTCTTGAAGACGACGGATGGCTGAGAGATAACTTTGTCCCATGAGAGAACAAGAGCTCTCTCAACCTGAAAAAAAATTCTGCATTATGAAACATTAACTGATTTAAAAGAGAATATAACCGGGTGATACTGAGGACAACAACTTTTTTCTCGTTAGACAAAAACAATCACTTTTTGGCACTTATCTAGTTCGACGTAGACTCCTCTCCCCTGCATTTTTCTGCACGATTTTGTTCCTCTTCTCTCTCATCTTCCTCTTTTCTAATCCTTCTCCCTGTTATTTCTACATGAAAGGAGCGGAGCCTACGTCGATCTAGACAAGTGCCACTTTTTCTGATTTAAAAAAAAGTATTTTTTTTGAAAAACTCATGACTTAAACTTTAGTAGAATCAGAACAACACACCCATTAGGTTTGATAGGGCACTTTTTTTACATTTAACCACCCTTCCACCTTACCAGAGGTTCAATGGGTCATACGTCTGACTTATTTACATTTACAAAAAATTATTTTCACATTAAAAAAAATTTACATTAAAAAACGCTTAGGATTAGAAAACTTTACTCTAACGAGGCCGTATGGCTTAGGTTAAGGAGACCGTATAAAAAAATGTCACTCTCATCTGACGCAATTGAACCTCTGGTAGGAAGGGGGGTGGTTAAACGCAAAAAGTGCCTCTGATAGTAGATAATAGTTTTTTCAAAGGTTTTTTAACTTCAGCATGAAAAATTGTCTAACTGAATAAGAGGCGATTCTGTGTTGTTCATTGAAATAGCTGTAGAAATAAGGAAGCGCAGCGAAGAGAATAGCCAAGTGAAGGTAACTGAGAAAGTCATTACTGACTACGATGCTGTTTGAGATTCCTGTTTAGAGTTCCACTCTCAGGAGAGGTAGATTTTTTGTTTTTAGTCACTCGAAAAATTAAGCCGTTATGTTAACCGAAAAGTTATGGATTACCTAGTTTTAAGTTAGAAAAAAGATAAAGTTAACCGATGATGAGAAGACAACAGAGGTATTGTAGTTGTCCAAGAGTCGTATGACATCTGTAAATAGAATAAATAATGAAAGGCATTTGAGAGATAGACGTTAGTATCATCATTCAGAACTCTTGCAAGAAACGTCTATGAAATTACATGGGGGACTTTTGTACTTTACGCGCACCCCCCCCCCCCCATACCAGAGCTTTCAGGCAATTAACAAAGTAAGGCATGAGGCCGTGAGGCATGAGGACGCCTAAAACACGGCCTGGCTGTTCTGCCTCGTTAGCTAAGCCGTACGGCCTCGTTAGCTAAGCCGTACGGCCTCGTTATCGTAAACTTTTACTAAGCCTAAGCGTTTTTAATGTGAAAAAATGTTTTAATGTAAAAATAAACGCGCGGCCTCACTTAAGGCGTCCTCATGCCTTACTTTGTTAATTGCCGAGCTTTCATGGATCATACGTCTGATTTATTTACATTTACAAAAAAATATTTTTTCATAAAAAAATACTTTTAGATAAAAAAAAATGGTTTTACAGTAAAAAAACGCTTAGGCTTAGGAAAAGGTTTACGCTAACGAGGCTGTACGGCTTAGGCTAACTAGACCATATCAAAAAAATTTCACTCTCATCTGACCCAATTAAACCTCTGGTAGGGGGGGGGTGTGCGTAAAGAACAAAAGTGCTTTAAAAAGTTAGAAGAATCAAAAAAAATCTATCGAACAGCTTCAGCTGGAAAAACATTCCGTCCTAAGTCTAGCAAGATGAAAAGACGTTTTCGACAAGATAAAATATCTTAAGCTTGCATCAATTCTAGTGAGCTCATTGTGTAAAGACTGAATCGCGGCCTTATGCCAGAAGAGAACTGCCATATGTTATCACCACTCGCTTATCACAAAGCATCGGGAAGCGATTTAAGCCTTAAGATTATCCGCCCATGCGCTGCTTTGATAGTAGCACAAAAATTAAGCTTTGAATTCTCTCTGCGGGGTTCGTTCTACCAAAATATATGGCTCCTCACAATAGCTATACTTTGAAGTGGATGACCTTTGCCAAAAAGCTATAATTCAAAGCGGACAGTCTCGTATGATAACTCGCTTCTAAAATCGATGCCCTCGAGTGATAACTATCACCAAAATCACGCAAATGAACGATTTACCAATTAATTAAAATCAGCTTTTTCATATTATGAACTTTAAACTTGAATGAATCTAAGAGAAAAAAAATTCAGAAAAAAAGAATACAAATTCTGCTTCAAAGTTATACAAAATATCGATATCAACTTCACAATCCGAAGTTTCGACTCAATTTATCCAAAATTAAACTTTAGAGAACATAAAAGGTTAATACTCAGAGCGGTTCTACATTCACATTCGACACATTCACGTCTGAGTTGCCCCAAAAGTTTGCCGAAACAGACTTCTGCTAAATTATAGTCTTAGCAGTGATATAATAATTTTAATTTACATTTATCACATCTTTTACCATTTTCCTACAATAATAATACATACTCTCCGTCGTATAAAAGGAAGTAGCCATTGTTCATTTTATCACAATTTCCTACTATCGCAGGGTGGAGCCCGCGTCTTTCTCCTCCTCTTAAGGTACATCATCCTTATCGACTCTAGTTTCAAAGTTCAATCGTGAACTTTGCTCCGACTGCATCAATGAGAAGAGGATTTCGTAAGACACGAGCCGCTACAAATCCTAGTTTTACAACTGTTAGTGTTCACTTGAAAACAAAGTCGTATTAGAAGATCCATGCAATCAATTCTAGATACTCCCAGAAACCCAACAGGGAATTACAGTGTATCAACTAATCAATCTACTAGGTGCAAAAAAACATGTCAAAACGTTTCTAAACAATCTTTTTCCACGCCCAAAAAGCAATTCAGTTGATGAATATTCAAAAACAATCGAACTGTTAATTCCACAAACCTTCAGACATTTTAATAAGTTCTCGAAATCTTCGAAATTGTTTTCGAACTCGTTGTTAGTAAGTTTTACACGCAGTTAGTCAGCATATTCACGGATTAATTCTTCTGAGAAGCAGTTTTCGGAAATAACAAGAAGATTCATAAAATGGGTAGCTTATAACTTCAGCTGCCAATTGACTAAGTCCAGGTTCTTTGAAAAGGCTTTATCAGTGACGTTAAAAGCAGCTTTGTCGTACGAAAAAAGCTTCGTGAACTCCTTGTGTTTGGCGTACTTCCAGCACTCGGAGCAGAAATTTACTCAGGCATAAGCTTGAAAATTTCAAGATTTTTTGAAGTCAGTTTTGATAAGGAGCTTGAAGGTATCTTCAATGAAGCAAGGAGATCTTGTTCGATAAGTACCATGAACTGGGTACTGTACCGTGTTCTCAGAAAATATATATTTTGTGAAGAACCTCCGGCGCAGTAAGAGCGAACGAACGCTTGTTTGAAGACCAGTTTTTTCTGCCTTTAACAAATGAACATCGGAGGAAGGCTTTTAACAAATGTAGGATTGCTGAGAACGTCTTTAATTCAAACTTCCTTTTCAAACTATAAATTTAACGCATTCCTCTTAGTTTTTTTTCTCGTAAGAGAAAAAAAACAAGCGTTCGTTCGCAAAAAGAAGGTACTTTTACACTTTAGTAACCTTCTAACAGAGGTTCAATGGGTCAGATGAGTTCAATGGCTCACCAGAGGTTCAATGGGTCAGATGGGTTCAATGACTCATGCACACTACGTCCTCCGATGAGACAGGACACAGAGAGAAGAGTGCGCTGACAACTAGAGTAGGAGGCAATTTGCGTGATGTGAACTCAGAAGAAGGAAATTCTGTCTCTTATATACTCATGGACATACTAGACGCCAGACAGTGCAGAGTGGCTTTTTTTATACGGTCTCGTTAGCCTAAGCCGTACGACCTCGTTAGCGTAAACGTTTGCCTAAGCGTTTTTTTATTTAAAATTTTTTTTTATTAAAAAAACTTTTTTCTAAGAGTTTTTTTTCCAAGAACCGGAGTCTTCGATGCTCAAAATTATCACCTATAAAGAAAATTTTCGAAATCGTAGCGTTTAAAGCCAAATTTTTTGTTTAGTTTTCCAATGTCTGCAAGACAAGACGCAGGGTATGCCCGTGAGTATATAAGAGCCGAAATTCTGATATTAGTTGTTTTTTTTTTTCACTGCCAAAATAGGGACGAAGAATCGGCCACTATTTTGTAGTGCCAAGTGATGAATGATGATGAAAACCAAGTGATGAAAACTTGTAGCCAGGTTTTGTCCCTGCCAAATCACGGACAAATCTATTTTTCCTTTGTGACATGTTTTGGCACTGCCAAACTCGGCTCTTTTTTGAACACTTTTTGTCCGTTGAACACAGCTTACTGAATTTCAGGTTTGTTCAGTCCAAGCCCAGCTCGGAATTGGTAAGCCTAAGCGAATTTCGATGTTAGAATTTTTTCTAGAGGCAGTGCAAAAAGAGAAACGAAACTAACTGCTGCAACGACCAGACACCAACCACTTCTAGCGACGTACCCCAACCGAGTTTATTGAACGTCGCTAGAAATGGTTAGTGTAGCCGTTGTAGCTGCTGGTATTGCTTCTCGGCCTTTTGGCTGAGATCAAAGACTAATGTTGGCACTCCGCATAGAATTCCTGAGAGTTATCCTCCATCTCGGAAATGAGTGCTAAGGGGTTGTAGGGGCTGCAAAAAAGCCCGATTCTGGCAGTGACAAAACAAGGAAGAAAAAAACCCGATTTTGGCAGTGACAAAACAAGGATTCAAAAAAACCCTATTTTGGTAGTGACAAAAGCAGTTAAAATTTTTGTCTCTTCTTTAACGGTGACAAAACGAGTATAAAGTAGGAAGCTTGTTTTTGCACGGTTTTTGTTGGCAGGCCCGTTAAAACGCATGTTACTTGCGGCCATTTATTATGGCGCATTTTTCCGTTTCTTGCCATGGAAATGCTTGGAATCTCAAGCGAAATCTACCCGAGTAACAACATTCTGAGCATTTTGGCGAAAATTATTCCCAGCATCGTCTTATATGCAAGGGAGTAGGTGCAGGCATAGCGCATGATGCAGAGGAGCGCGATTGGCCATGCGCTCTCTTGTGCTCTCTTGAAGAGTCAGACGAATGACCCATTGAACCTTTGGTAGGGCGGGGGGTTGACTAAAGTGCAAAAGTGCCGGAAATGCATACATACATACATATCTTCTATTTGAGCGAAGGCGACTTGAACGATTGCACTACATATTAATTGTTTTACCTAAACATTCTGAAAAATTCTCTATTTTTGAGTACTTAGCAGAGCAGATGATAGATGAGTTCGAACGAAGATAAAATTTTTATTTTCGAAGTGGTGGGCAAGGGCAGATGTGATGAGCATAAGATCATTCAAAATTAACTCAGCACAAATTCATCATTCAAAATCATTATGGCTGCAAGAAATAAATCTAGAAAATATTAAAGTCTAGAATAAAAAATTGAGAACAAAGTGATGCTCCAGATCACGACGCTTCTTAGCTAACCGATTTAACCTCAAGTCGGACACCTTTTTAAGTGAAGCAACTGAGCAAGAACGTTAATTATATTTCCTACATTAGTGTTATGTTGTTTTTCGGCAACGCTTGATGGAAATTTTAAAATTACATAGTTAACACAAAAACTATCGTTGTTTAAACTATTTTGAGTCCTAAATTCCGAAATTCGTTACTGCGTACAGTGATGAGTAATTCAACTAATAAATATAAGACAGTGATGAGTAATTCAACTAATAAATATAAGACAGTGATGAGTAATTCAACTAATAAATATAAGACAGTGATGAGTAATTCAACTAATAAATATAAGAGGTCAAAGACTCTATAAAGTTGCTATGCGAAAAAGTCTCAAATGCAAATGTTTTTTTTTACATGCCTAATTTTCTCGCCTACTTGTCATTCTGACTTCCTCCATCTTTGTCTTTTTCTTCCATTTTTTATTGTTTGCTCTTTTGTTTTTTTAATTTATTCACTTTCTCAGTTTTAAGAATTAAAATTATTTATGTCTTATAGAATAAGTCCAACCCTTCGTCAGAAGATGATGAAGAAGGATTACTTGCTCTCGCTGCTTCTCCCATCCCGAATCCTCGCTCCAATTTCGCACCTGCTTTGGTGCCTGGTGCAAAGAAGAAACTAATCACCTCCAGGGTGAGATACATATTAGTAATCACTACCGAATTGGATGACAAAAGCTATTAGTTACACAATAATATAACTGATCCTGTAATTTTCCATTGAGTTACTCAAATAAATTCACGCTTATTTCACCCCAAACTTCATTTCTCAAAGACCAGGGGGAAAAGGAATCAATTAACTCCACGCACTGGAAAGTTTACGGTGAAATAATAAGAGAATGCAAAGGATCATTCCGTTGACTAGAGTCACTCTTGAGCATCGAAACAGTAACCAACGGCGAATATGTGAGGAGGAGAGGAAAGAGAAGGGGCGTAGAGAGAAGCAGACTATGAGCGAGCTGAGGGAGGCCACTTTTTGTACCTTTCTCGACAAGTTCAGTTAGTTCGCTTATCTAATCATGCTCAATGAATCGTTGTCTAAAACAAAAATTTTCCTCATTACATGTAAATTTATCGAGGCAGTTTTAATATTTGTTGAAGTGCACGGCTTGATTTTTTTGTGACCAATTTTTGTGACCAATTTTTTCTGAAATTTGGTTTAATTTTTTTCGATCCAGGGAAAACTGAGGTTAGAGGAAATATGATAATATAATCTAGATATGGCAAACAGAAAATATATCCAAACAGTACTGGCAAACAGAAAATAGAACAAAACAGTTTTTTTGAGATGAGGTATTACTAATTGTTTTTATCGACCTCAGAAGTGGATTCCTGGGAAGCAGTTCAAACGGAATACAATCAAATCTATTCCGATACTGAGGTTCCTTTTACATAAATAGTTTTTTTCTATTATTACTAGTTTTGCATAACACCTAAAAGATTTTTGGTTTTACTAAGGGTCATGAAGCATCAATCAGTAACATGAAGCACATGATTCATTCACATCCAAACAAGTCTAACATCACACTAGATTTTATTTTATCACGAACCAGAACGTAGTAGAATGTGCGAGAGACACGCGAACGTGAAAATTGGTTAGAAAGTCTTGTCTAAATTGTATGGTCTATAAACCATGCTAAATTTCCGATTCAAGAAAGCTGTTTAGCTAGGAGTGAAGAGCAGAGATAGAGGAACAACCGCTCTTTCACTAATTTTTGATGGAATTGAAGACTTGAGAAATACAAACTACTAGTATACTAAATCAACGAGTGAGCCAGGCGTAGACGTGATTTTATTACGACAATCAAATGCAACGGTAACAGACGAAGTCTGTCGGCCTCCTTGAACTAGCATTGAGAGAATTTTAAAGCAATAAGTTCCCGAGAAATTTACAAAACATTTGACTTTTTTTCCAAAAACTTTTTTTCAGAAAAATTTAATGCCAATTTTACGGGAAAAAGACCCTTGATGGCAAAATTTTTTTACAGCCCATCGCATGTGCGATAAATCCGACAACACGGTGCAAGATTTCGACGAATGAGGCAGAAGACCCAGAGTCACTGGATGCGAACTCAATCACGATCAACGGAGCTCCCGCAAAGTTTATTTTGACAACAGTTAGTGATCTTGTCGAATCTGTGAACGTATTCATGTATGCCTTTTGATGTCCTGAAAAGAATTAGAAAGGTTTTGATACTATCAAATTTTATTGTAATTATTTTAAATTTACCGTTTCCATTGAGCAACCCTGATTCAAATTTGTTTCCCACAAGTTTTCTTTTAAAACCCATTTCGACAATGCAATTGAAAAACGAAGGTGAGTTTACTACAGAATTCAGGGTAAATTGTGTATTGCACCACACACTTGACACATATTGGTCTCGTTCCTAAGCCTTACGGCCTCGTAAGCGTCATTTTCACAGAAGCCTAAGCAACAAAAAAAAACAGTATTTAGAAAATCTACAGGATTATCAACATACATATTTAATGACACGGATTTTACCGCATATTTTCCTTTCTAGTGAGCAAAATTCCACTTTCTCAAAAAATTCTTTTCTGTCATATTATACTAATGTACAACTCTCACTCGAAATGACCTCCTCTTTTGCGAATGACAGCCTCCAGACCACGGAGTGGGCAGACACCGCGGACCGCAAAAATTCCTTTGGAATTCGGTCTCATGCTCGCTCAAGCGAAGTCTTGAGACCGGACAACGAGATGTGGGTTTCAGCGCAAGCTTCACTCTCCAGGATGGACCAGATGGAGTAGTCCAATGGATTCAAATCTGAACTATTAGCCAGCCGTTCTTTGGCGGCGATGAAAGAGGAGAAGTTTTTTGATATCCACTCTCGTGTCTTCTTACTTGTATGAGCAGGAGCGCCGTCTCGCTGGAATTTCCAGGTCCGTGTCCCGAAGTGCCACTGGGCCCAAGGCTTTACATGATATTCGAGGATCTCCGAGATGTACATACATTTGCGTAATTATTTTCACCTCTTTCCTGAAGAAAAAAAAGGGAGTTTGACCCGTGGAGCAGATGCCAGCGAAAAGCATGATAGATACCGGATGGGAAGCACGTGAGGCTGTTCGGCCGGCAGCATCAGCTTCTTCAGAAGACTGAGCAAGCACCGTATCATTTTGTTTGTTGTAGCTCTTCTCCACGGTGAACGTCTTCTCATTGGTATAAAGGGTCATGAGATGCTCTTCAGTCGTTGTCCGAGCAAGAAGAGCAGGGCATTTATCGCGCGGTGCTTCCTGCTGCTTAGGAGTGTAACCATGACGCTTCTGGTACTTGTATGACTTCATACCAAGCTTCTTTCGAACAAAATTCCACATCGTACCGTATAGCGTATCCAGTTGGGCAGCCATTTTTCTGATGCTTCTGCTTTTGTTGCGGTAGGGTGGCAGCGGAAGTGAAACGACCACAGCATGGACGGTAATTGAGTGTACCTCATAGGAGAGGTCGATGGACAATCTTACGGGCGACTCCCACCCGACGAGAGATCTTCGAAGGAGGGTGTCCAGCACTACTCAGCGACAATATTGCGCCCCGACTAGGATGAGAACGCACCATTTCGCGAGTAACAATTTTTGGAAACCGAAATTTAGGTGTTATGTAGGTAGAAAGTTAACGAAATTGATATCTTTTAAAATCTGCACATCAACTCAGCTCGTGCTCAACACTTACCCAAAGTTTGTCACCAAGTATACTACTGATAGCCCAAGCCAGAGAAAAAAATACAGCTTTTAAAAAACTGGGATGTAAATTCCACTTAGAAAAAAATTCAAAAAGTTGTCTGAAATTTGTAGTTCACTCACCATCTTTCGTCAATTGCCTTTCTCCGATTTCTCGAAAAACCAATAGGGTTAGGCACTTCTGCTAATAACGCTCCTAAGTAGAACGATCGAACCCGAATTGAACTTTTCAAACTAAGATTCAGGTGGAAAAAGAGGTAAATAGTTAGAACCAAGTTATAAAAAAGAAAAAGTATATTTTATTTCTCTTCTCCAGACACCAACAGATACAAAATCAACAGAAAGGTTCTGGCAACTCGTCTATGAAGTTAGATCTTTCCCTTTGAGGAACTGAGAGAGAGAGATAGGATACCAACCGCTTTCTCAACAACAAAAAAACAACGAAGAGTTGAAGAAGTACTATGTACATAATTCGAAGCTGAATCATGATGTTTGATGTATTTTACTGTCATCCACAGTTTTCAGAAAAGCCATGGTCAATTTGCCTATCGATTGCATTTTAAGTCTTCACATATACGTTTATCTAATCAATACCCTCAATTGAGAGTTATTTCGAATCTTTTCTCAACTTCTATCAAACACTCAACTCTGTAAGATTTGCAAACATTAAAAACATAGAAAGCGAGTTTTGGTTAATCAATAATCCTGAATAAGCAAACAAGCTTCTTTTTTACACGCGCGTATTATGCTCAACTCAAACAAGATATTTAGCGTATCAAATGTGCTCATTGTATCAAAACTCCTCAGAAGTCACACCGATTTCGTTAAATCACCTTATTGCATGAGATGAGTCATGTTTGAGTCTGAAGCGAAGACTGTAGTGGTGGTGGATGACTTTGACGTCTCATTCAACTCACCTTACTTTCCGACTGAGGAACAGAGCTATGAAAACTATGGCAAGATGATGGTCACCAACAAAAAGGTCAAAAAATAATAATTTATGAAAGCGAGTTATCTCTCATATCTCTATTTTCTACTCGCTATTAACTCTGAATCGGCTGAGTTACCGATGAAGATTACCGAATTTACTTATTCTTGAAACAATTACTTCTACCGGTTAAATTCAAGCGAGTCGCTAAGAATATCTTTCGAATCAGTTTCAAACAAATACACAGAAGCTGAGCGGCTTTCCCTCTGTGAACATTGACAAAGTGTCATTCAGAAGTTCAAGGGCTCTCACTTCTTCGCTGCCTGCATGGAAGTATTGCCAGAAGGATGCTCCAACTCAGCTAATCCCCGGTAAATGAAGCCCTCACAAACACACTTGAAAACAACATACATAGTATAACAAAAACATGATTTAATATTTTGAGTCGGTTTATTTCTGCTGAATGCTTTTTCTATACCAAACCTCTAACGTATCATTATCTCTGATTCACATTACCATTTCACAGGTGCTATAGTGTTATATGAAAGGATCATATGCCTTGTTCTTTCAGTCACGTATGTTTATTAAGCGATTGCGTCATGAATAACTCCAGAATTCACGATTAGGACAGAAGAGAGATAGAAGATCGATGATAAATCTTTAAAGGATTTTCTATGCGATAGTTCTTTCACTTTTTTTTGGTATATGAAGTCTCAACTATTATGCAGTTTTTTGCACGCTCAAACGTTTCCTGGGCAGCTGTTCACAACTTACAACAGTTACTGCAGTGCTGCCCGGCTCTGCTCGGTCTCCCTCAAAGAACATGTTATAATTTGATACTGATTGCTTTAATGTCAATGGATAACTTGTTCATCGCTCACAAGATTAAGCAAGAGAAAATGAAAGAGAGAGAGAGACAGACAGACAGAGAGAGTGATAAAGAAAGTGAAGAGAGAGGAAGGGAGATAAAAGGATATTTGCAGAACAATAGAGAGAGAAAGACAGAAAAAGAGTAATAGAGAGAGAGACAAAAAGAGAGGAAGAGTGTGAGAGAGAGAAAAAACGTTGAGCAGTTAGGCTGAGGCTGATTTTTTCGCCATTATTTGTATTCCTCTTAAATTTGCGATTGCTATGATTGTTTTCAGTTATATCGTCATTAATATCAAATATTACAACGAGAGCTCAGCGTCAAACTGTTTAACTGTTAACTTTTAAATGTAGAAGCTCAAAAATTAAATGAAACGTAGACGTCGAGTATAATTTACTAAAGCGTGACTAGTTACTACTTCAACTAAGCCTTCGAGAAGTATTTCTAGTAGGTCAAATAAATAAATGATCATAAATGTGAAAGAGAAAAAGGTAAAAAAGAAAGCAATCAATGAGGAATATAAATGAAGTGAGATGATACTTTTAAATGATCGTACTGGGAAACTTTTAAATTGTTCAGAAAGGTGTGATGATCGTTGCCTGTCGCACTGGATTGAACCGCTCCGCTGTATTTGTACATGTCACCTGTGCTATCGGTGCCTTCATCTCTGGCGATACACCTAATGTAAGCACACTCCTGCACTTCAGAAAAGTCATCATTTCAACTTTTTGGTTATTAGTGTAATCTTCCAGTTGCTTCTTACCCTATGAGTTCTCCAGTCTGTTCACGGAAGTGGAAAGATTACAGAACTTAGTTTCGAATGATTGGTGAAAGCGTGGAAGAATTTCGCAGAAAAGTGTTCTGAATGAACTGGTGACTACCAATTCTGAACGTCTTTTATCAATTTAGCGCTGTTTCAAAGATAAAGCTCACACGAAAAGTAATGTATGACACTCTTTGGCGATTTCCTTTTTATCGGAAAATTAAATCAATTGATGAGTACATACATACAACTCATTGCTACAATTTCGCATTCGTTTTGTCTTACTGTTCTGATGAAAAAGCTATTAAAATGTCTTATTAGAGCCTGATACAAACCGCTTAATAGTTTACCTTGATACTTAATTGTTTCCCTTAATACTTAATAGTTTCCCTTAATACTTAATAGTTTCCCTTAATACTTAATAGTTTCTCTTAATGCTTAATAGTTTTCCCTAATACTTAATAATTTCCTTTAATACTTAATAGTTTCCCTTAATACTTAATAGTTTACCTTAATACTTAATAGTTTCCCTTAATACTTAATAGTTTCCCTTAATACTTAATAGTTTACTTAAGTTTCCGCGGTTATTTCGTAGCAAGATAGTTTAATTCCTCAGTGAGAACGTTCTGAAGAGTATGATTTTTAATAGAAAGGTAGTTTTTTGCAACAAATATTACACTGCGGATTACATAAACCACCGTCGAAAAAAATCTCCAGTTCCAAAAAAAAAGAGGAAGAGAAGACCGTTCCCTTTATTCTCAGGAAGAGAATGGTCGCTCATACCTCAGTAGGTTCAATAGAATCAACGAATATTGCCATGAAACCCTTATACACCCACAAAAAAGTAAATCACATGCATTTTTTATTGTTGTTCATAGTTGCTTTCACGCATTTATTAGCGTACAATGAACAAATGAAAATATAATTCATAATTGTATTACAAGTTGTTGTTCTTGCATGGAATAAATGAATTGAATTGAATTGAATAAAAAAGACAGAGATTCTTACAAAACAGAACAAGTTATATAGTTTTGGAAATATTTATTTTTCGCAGTTAGCAAAGATGCTGAGAGCTGTGAGAGATCAACGCTGGGGTTCGATGTCCTCCATTGACTATTACTACCTCGCATACGTTCTCATTCTAGTCTACATTAAGGAGACTCGAATGGTGAAAGATTCATTCCTCTGTTAACAATTTTTGCTTTTTTCTATCTCTCTTCCTCTACTTTTCTCTTTTTTTGAGTGGTTTCAAACAATGGTAACTTATTGAATGCAGGCGGAAGATCCGAATCCATTACACAGCGAGACGTTCACAATTCAGATGTCCAGGCTCGTAGAGCTGCGGCGGAACAGGAAAAGCAAATGACGTCTTCTGACTTGTAGATGACTTGATTTTTCACCAATGCTTAATCTTTGTTCTATATTTATCGAAAGGACATGGAATAGCTCTCATTGCATGCATAAACTAATCTATTTCTCTCATTCAACACAAGACATGGAAAGGATCAATGTTGAGATCGTTTGAGCAACACGTAAACGGAAAATTGTTTAGAAGTGAATTCATCGCACATCAGAACGCAAGCGCTCAGATATCGAACAAATCAATGAATCAATCAATACCATGGTTCTGACAATGTAGTCGGACGCGCAAACGCATAAACTGAAAATTTCTTGTTTTTGACTGGATTATGTTCTCGATTCGTGAGAGCAGAAAGGGACAATGAGGTAGCAGCATTACGCATTACGCAACACATTTATTTGACCTAACGGGGTTCTCCAATGAGCGAACTTCAATTTTTTTTCTGTTTGTCCTTTTTTTGTTCTACTCAGTCTCTCAATTGATCTCTTATATAGTAGCTCCTCTCGGTTCTAGTTGAATCGCCTTTCCCTTTCTTATATCTAATTAAAACATTACCAAATTTTCTTATTTGAATGTGACAAAAGCTTTTTTTGAACTTTCTAAGATATACTTTTGTCTCTGTAGAGTTCATGAACTTTAAGTATGAGAATATGAATACGTTTTGTACAATTATTATGAATTTATTCTTCATCTTCTTAGCGTTTTCCTGTCACTTCATGATAGAAATACAGAAATTTCTATCATGAACTAAATTTAGATTGCCGAGATACCGTGTCCTGGTACGTAGGGTTCTTTAGCGGTTAATTCATCGTGAGCGGATGTCTTGCTACATCGGTCGGCCATGGACTCCTCTTTCATTGAGGCTCCTCTTACTCTCCCTATCTGATTCTAAGCATGACCGAGTCGTGTACCGAAGAGTGTCCCTCGTAGCATGTTCATCTCATTCATATGAAGAATGTTCTCGATGGGGCGCAGGGTTGGCCAAGTCTCCGTGTATCAGAGAAAAGCTAGACGGATCACCGTTTTATACATCTTTCCGCATGGCCGTGAGTTCTTGTAACAAAACTTCTGTTAAATTTTTCCATTTTATCCAAGCCGCATTTATTGCTGCTGTGTTAGTTGAAAATTGGTCCAAGGTATTATCAAGCCTTCATTGTGCTCCGTTTGCTCTCCGACTTTCTAAAAATCAGTATTTTCACGTTAAGAGGTGAGCCATGTATATCAAACGCGTAATTCCACTCCTGAATGTGGTCTCCTGTTTCAGCACGTGCCGCTTTCAGCAGAGTTCTAAGCTGCCGCGAGGTCGAACCCTATAAATACATAGTAGGGGATACAGCGCAGTTCTCTGGTGTAATGCTACTCTTACACAAAAAAGGTTCTGTAGTACCAACCGCGGTTCTCACTGTGCTCATCAAATCGTTCAAATCCTTATACATTTTTATTGCACATCTGCCGCGACGTTAAAGTCTAAACGATGAGATCATCGGTGCGATGATTATGAGCGCTCACATGACTTTGAGGTCTAAGATAAGAGCTTCCTGGGTACGAGCTCGGCTGAATTTTTGTTTTAAGACTATTTCAACCACGCGCTTGAAGAATCTGAATTTTATCTGCCGCGACATTAATTTCTAAACGATGAGATCATCGCACCGATGATCTCATCGTTTAGACTTTAACGTCGCGGCTGATCAACTCTAAGCAAAAATGAGGTCATGCGGTACTCTGTCGAAAGCCTTTTCCAAGTCCAGGTAAGTCTTGTAGAGTTGTGAAGCATGGTTCACAACAAGTACATAGTATCTGAACGATCGGCCTCTTTAATGGTCGGTCCAGCATGAAATCGCGAATTTAATGTGTTGGGCAATCTTATTTATCGTTGACCGAACATGAGAAGGGGTTATTTCACAGACTATTTTAGACTTTATCGTTTATATATCGCTTCGAAGTGATGAATTATTTTCTTTTTAATCAAAAATCTCCACTTCCTCCTTCATTAATCGACTGCTTTCTTATTCTTTCTCTCGTCCCACAAACTTTGTCATTTTGCAGAAGATTCAGAATGAGAAAGTATAAACACTGAGCAGTCTAAATATTCAGAATGAGAAAGTATAAACACTGAGCAGTCTATCCAAACTTTTATTTTCTGTTTTTTTAACCGTTCTCTGTCAAACATGTCAACAGAGACTCTGAACAAGTTTTCTTTGGCGGCGGTTGAGCTATCAATTATCAAAACTTTCAAAGTGAATTTTACCGGATGGCTTCGAGAAAACATCTGTAGTTTGTAATAATTCTGTCTTTCATTTCGTCCCTTGTTGATAATGGAAAAATGAGTACTTACTTCATGAGTACTTATTTCATGAGTACTTACTTCATGAGTACTTACTTCATGAGTACTTAAAATGAGTACTTACTTGATGGCTAAAATTACTGATCTGCCGCAGATTTTATTAATACCTCATGAATTTTTTATGTCTTCTCTGCTTCTTACTACGATTTCTCGCATACGCTAACTGTTTTATTCTTTTTCTATTTTTTAACGTTTATATGTATATCGCCCCTTTTTGGTCTTTCTCCGCGTTCAATTTAACTAACTTTTCTTCTCCCACTTGCACTTTCAATGTCCCTCTCCGCCGTTCACTACAACTCTAGATGGGTCTAAAAGACGCCATAGTCTAGTTGGAATAAGCAATGATTGCCTATGTAACACAATGTCTTTGGTTTTTGCACAGACTGCCTGAATACAAAAGAATTCCGCTGTAAGTAAGAAAGTGAAAGCGGAAAGAAGAGAATTGAGCAGGCCACAAGTGAGGGCAAAGGACAGAAACACCTTCTTCTATTTCTTCCGGTTCAATCCTATCATTTTCGTGTTAGTGGCAAGTAAGATGTCGACCGCGCGTACTTTCAAGGCATTTGATGAGCGAAAGCGGCGTCGGTGAGAGATTGAGCAGAAAGCTAGAGATGACGCATAAGGGTGAAAGGAAGAGAGAGATGTAAGGTATATAGAATTTAAAAATAGAGAAAATTGCAAAACTATGGGAGAAAAAGATAATGTAATAAACGCAAAGCGATGGGAAAGGTGTTCTGAAATGGAAGAAAAAGATAGATAAAAGTAAGTAAAAGCTTGAAAAAATATAGGGCCAGATAGGTAGAGAGAGGTACTGTTAGATAAAAGATAGTGAGATGAAAGGGAGAGACAAAGAGAGTGTGATGAAAGGGAGAGACAAAGAGAGTAAGAAGAAAGGGAGAGACACAGAGAGTGAGATGAAAGGGAGAGACACAGAGAGAGAGTGAGATGAAAGGGAGAGACAGAGAGTGAGCTGTCGAATTTCTTTGCAATTCGCTTGTCTGCTTGCTGATAATAACGAGTAGTAGAAAAAGAATAAAAAGTATAGGTTAGCGAGATCGAGTCAGAACGCTTCGAATGTAAGATGAATTTAAAAAAAAAAGATAACTTGTGTATTTCAATGTACCATGGATTGGATAAAAATTAAAAGTTAATCTGTCATAGTGGTATAGTTTTCCGAATTTCTTACATACTTATTTTTTTTTTCTTACAATTTCTTACAATTTCTTACAATTTCTTACATTTTCCGAATCATTCTGTCTTTTTTGCTCATTCTGTCTTTTTTGCTTGATAAGGAACGGTCACTTGCTCTCGCGATCACATTGCTATTTTCAAATATAACTGTCTCACTTCATTCTCTGCTGGGAACTGTTCCCGGACAGCAGGGCCGGGGAAGTTCTTACTTGTTGCGAGTCGATACTTGTGTTCTGCCATTCAAATTTACCACCAGCGGAACGCACTTGACAAGCTCAAGAACAAAAGGCAGGGAGTGAGTAGACTCATAAAATTCTATTAAGCAGTGAGAGATCGTGAGAGTTAGTGAGTGTCTTAGCTCTCTTCTCTGTCTTTCAATCCTAAGTCTTCAACCCTGTCTATACCATCATTGAGAATGGCGCCCAAGAAATCTCAGAAGACTCTTGAGAAATCTACACAACAAGATGAAGAAACGAAAACAATGAGTGAATCCATCAGCGCACAGCTCAGAGGCACGTTGTCTGAAGAGGTCACCAAATGCGTCACTTCAACATTGCGAGACCTGTTCTCTGGTACACTTGAAGCCATAATTCAACCTTTAGTAGCCGAGAATATACTACTGAAGACAAAGGTGGCAAAGTTAGAAGAAAATATGATAGCTCTATTGGAGGAAAATAATTCTAAGACTCCAAAAGACTCACAGCCAATCAAAATTTTAGAGGAAAAGATAGCTCAACTAGAAGAAATCTTATCTTTAAGTGACAGGTCAACTCCAAGAGTTCAAAAAACTTATGGAAGTGCTATTCACTCTTCTCCTAACAATCAAGTAGAACCAGCTGCTCGTTTGACGAACTTATCAAAAATCATGATTCCAGATAAGTCTTCTTCAAGATGCCCCCCTGAGCTCGATTGGGTAGAATTGTTAGAACGGGCCAAGCGTTTGAGTGTGATACCCCAGACTGAAGAAGAAATGGAGAACGTAGTGATAGAAAGACTACCAGAAAATGAGAATGAGAAAGATGATCAAGAACTCATTGAGAAAGTGCTCGAGAAAGGTGGAATCAGATCTGACATGATCACTAGAGTTTGGAGACACGGTAACCGAAAAGAAAAGGGAAACAAGCCTCGTATTTTAAAGATAAAGGTCAAGAACCTCCATACCAAAAATTACTTGCTTCAAAACTTCCAGTCTTCTCTTCCAGAAATGAATAGTTTCAAGCCACGACCGTTCATCAGAAGAGACTTGTCCAGAGATGAGTTGGAATTGCAGGCTCAGATGAGACAAAAAGTAATTGAAATGAATGCTTTTCTTGGCTGCCACAGGTTCGCCTACCGAAATTTGTTCATTTTTCAAAGAAAGAACCCGCGTACAATCGAAGCAGGAAAAGCTCCACTTTTCTTACCAGCCTTCCCCCCTACTCCCATTTTGGGCTCACACTAGGATGAGGTGGTCCACTCTTTTCACATTACTTCAAATAAGAATGACAATATTAAAAGATCTCTTAATAGTGATAAGCTCTCAAATGACAATCTCAAATGTTTGTTCAGTAATATTAGAAGTATCAATAGTCTGAGGAAAGTTCATGAACTTTTCTCTTATTTAGATTCAGAAAAAGTTGACCTTGGGCTCTTTGTAGAAACATGGCTTAATGATAAGTTTCCCGACTCTCTTCTTTATCATCCTGACTATTCATTTCATCGTCAAGACCGCCGCAACAATAAGCGAGGTGGAGGTCTAATAGTTATTTATCGAAAAAGCCTTATGGTTACTCGCGTGACCATCGACCTTTCAGCTAACGATAACATTGAGCTACTTTGCGTAGACTTGAGTCATGAGCGTAGTTCTAAATACCGTGTTTTTCTGATATATAGACCTCCGAATATGGCTAATGAGGCGTTTGAAGCAACGCTGACTGCAATAAAAAGTCACATGCTACATCAAAACAATGTTATATTGGGAGACACAAATCTACCGAATATTGACTGGAATGAGTTAGCTGTAACCCGCAGTTCTACAGAAGCTCTACTGGCAGACTTTGTTGCTACCCACTCACTGTCTCAAGCAATAACTTTCCCAACCAGAGTAGACATCAATGGGACAAGTTCTCTTCTGGATATATTACTCACAGATAAAGAAGATAACGTAGTAAAATTAGAGTCGTGGCCTCCTCTTTTAAATTCTGATCATATCTCAATAATGTTTGTTTTGAACACTTTAGGAATTCTTCAAAAGAGTCGCAACACTAATACGAACGATTCCGAAGTATATGTAGACTTTCGTAATGGTAACTTCGAGGATATGAATCTATACTTAGACAGCTTGCCTTGGGAACATATTCTCTCAACAATGGCAGATACTCAGGCTAAGTATGATTTCATCATACAAGCAATTCATGAAGCTATCCGCAAATTCTGCCCAATCAAGAATCGCCGGAATCAGAAGAAAAATTGTCCGGAAATCCTTCGTAGGCTATTTATTCAGAAGAAAAAACTGTGGCAAACAAAGAACTTCAACCCATTAATTCGTTCAGAATACAAATCTGTTCAAAAGCTTATAAAAGCGACACAATCTGAACAGCTACGGAAGAATGAGATGAAGGCTCTTGAGTCTGCTGGTGGCATCCATCGCTGGGTAAAACTCACGTTGAAGCCATCGAACGACCTTCCTCTAATGAAATACGGAGAAGACTACATTTCAGATAACAAAAAGAAAGCCCTTCTTTTTGCTAAAGAATTCTCCAGAAATTACTCCCAGGAATGCAGTGCAGAAATAATTTCTTCGAGCTTCTCTGATACCGCAACCGAACCGTGCATAGATTTCTCACCGCATATTATTTACTATGTTCTCAAGAACTTACCTAATAAGTTCACCAAGTTTTCAGAAGGCATCAATCAATTTCTTTTGAAGAAATGTGCCCTGGCTCTTGCTTTCCCACTTTCCCTACTATTCGAAGACTCTTTCAAGCGATGCTCAGTTCCTATTCAATGGAAATCCGGAGAAGTCATCCCAGTCTACAAACGTAAAGGTGATCGAGCGAATTTCAGCAATTATCGCCCTATCACTGTGACTTCCGCGGTCTGTCGAGTCTTCGAGAGCATTTTATCTAATAACGTCAGACTTAACCACAGAAACTTCTTCTCCAAGTCCCAATATGGTTTCATATCCAGAAGAAGTTGTGAGTTGCAACTTTTAAAATCTATCAGTGAGTGGGAAATATCTCTTCAGAAACATCAAGCATTAGATGTTGTATATTTTGATTTCGCGAGAGCCTTCGACAAGGTCTCACACTCAGAGTTGATCAAAAAGCTTCATTACATGGGACTTCATATTACTATAATAGACTGGATTACTTTATTTCTGCAAAACCGTTCATTTAAGGTTCGAATAGAAAATGTCTACTCTGATTCTTTCCCAGTACTCAGCGGGGTACCCCAAGGGACAGTTCTCGGGCCCCTCTTGTTCCTATGCTTCATCAATGACATTGAGAGCTGTATTCCCTCAACTGTAAAGTTATCCTTGTTTGCCGATGACCTCAAAATTTATAGTGAGGACTCTGATTCTCTTCAACTATGTATAAACAATATCTCAAATTGGTCACGTGAATTCAAACTTCCCTTAGCTGTCGAGAAAATCAACTGTCTCCGTCTTGGGAAATCTCAAAACGATTACTTCATTGATAGCTCGCTGATAAAAGTCGTTAATTTAGTCAGAGACTTAGGTATTTTTGTGGACTCTAAGCTCAAATTCAAGCAACACGTAGAAATAATACGTGCTAGGACTCTGTGTAGAATTTCACAAGTTTTCAAAGTGTTTAGATGTTTGGACTTGAACGGTTACAAAACCGTTTACACCACTTACATCAGACCACTACTTGAATATGGTACAATTATTTTCTCTCCAAAAGTCCACAGTAATAATTCGAAAAGGTTGGAATATCCTCAGAGACTTTTCACAAAAAAAGCTTATTCTCGTTGTGGAAGTAATAGGTTGAGCTATCCCCAACGTCTCGCTGAATTCAATTTAGATTCACTAATCATTCGACGACTCCGTTCTGATTTATTGGTAGTTTTTCGTCTACTTTCTGATAGAGCGGATTGTCAGACGTGCAAAAAAGAGCTGAAGTTAAGAACTGAAACCAATCTCCGCACTTCAGACCGAACCTCCAAATTAACTCTGATGAACTTTAAACGATACAATGATCCACATTCTTTCTTTTCTAGAGCAATTGCTTTATGGAATAAAGTTACAGATAATTTCAAAGAGATTCAAGATATCGAGGCATTCGGCAAGGCTCTAGAAGAAATCGACCTATCGAATGTCATAGTTTTACCGAACTTTCTGTTGTCAACAGCAAGAGTGGACACCAACGAAAATTGACCGTCTTATTCCTCATTATTCCCCTTCCTATTTCATGATTCCATATAAGCGATGGCCTTACAAGCTATCCTATGGTAATAAAGAACTACACATACGCATTGATTGCGCTGCTAGTCGATTTTTTTCTACTTCAATTTTTTACTGAGTTTTTTCTTTATCAGTTTTACTATGTATTTAAAAAACATAATCGTGAATATGTTTAATAATGTTCAAGTTCTAATTTTCTCAAATCTTACATTCAGACCGCGTCACCTGCTTGGATGATTACATCAAAGACCTACTCAGGGTTTGAGAACATCATATAAGCTAGACAGGCACAAATCTATTCCAATCAGACAAATGCTTCAAGATCTAATTACAAATCATTAAAGTTAATTGACACGCTTTGCAGTGACATTCCTCGGGCTCAAGTGAACATCTACGAGTGCCTTGAATCATAAATCATGATTCTGAGAAGATAAGGAAGCAGCTATTTACAAGTGGGAAGAGGAATTTGAGGTTTTTTCGAAGACATCAGAGCATCAAAGCAACATAAACAATAGAGAGAAAGAGAGATAGGAAAAGGAAGACAAAAAATAGATAGAGAGAGAAATACAAAGAGAAAAAGGTAAATACAGATAGGAAAAGAAAGAGAAGGAAAAGAGAGGGTAAGAGAGAAACATGAAAACAAAAGAGAGAATACGGTTGAAATCATGAAAAGTTTTTTTATTCATTCCTCTTTTCATTGCTCATCAGTTGGCGGCATCTATTGTCCAAAAAACAACAGAGTGAGAGGGTACACTGAAGGTACACTTTAAAGTGAGCATAACACTTGTTCATCCGTGAGGAGAGAGAGAAAAGGAACGAGAAAATACAAAGGCGACCGATTTTCGCTCATCATTATCCAAGCTATCTAAAGTAAACGATCGGAGATGCTTTGCAGCACTGGGGATGCAGCACCCACTACTTCCAATTCTCTCCTTCTATCTGTATCTCTTCCCTCTCTCTCTCTTTCTCTCTCAATCTCTTTTTTCGTCACTCTCCTTTTTTCTCACGCTAACTCTATATCTTTGCCTGAATCTCCGTGTCCCTCTCTTTCTCTATACTTTTCTTTTTTTTCACTTCCTATCTCTTTTTATATTTGTTCTTTTATCCCTCTATTTCTCTCTCTCTCCCCCTCTCTCTCTCTCTCTCTCTCTCTCTCTCTCTCTCTCTCTCTCTCTCTCTCTCTCTCTCTCTTTTTATCTTTTTTGTTGTTTTGCAGAGAAAAAAAAAACGTAAGTCAAAAAAGGGCACGCGCAGCCGCGATTCTTCCATTAATCAAACCTCAGTCAGTAAGAAGGGCTGAATTCTAAAAGAGTTTGCTTTGTAAAAAAAGGAGTACAGGAAGGAATGAATGGAGCGACTTGTAGAGCTGCCTTGAAACGGAGTTCTTCCGGGCAGCTTTGCACAAGAAAGAGAGGTTTGAAGCATTGGCGCCCCATGTCAAATTCTGTGGAAATAAAGAATTCGATCGAAAAAAGAAAGGTTTTCGTCATGTTGTAATCGAAGTGGCTTAATCGAGCGATTGAGACCCGCTCGAGAGCATCACACAATGTTTTGCTACTTGAGAGCGTTTTGCCATTGCTAAATTATTTTCAGAGACGGCTTGTAGGAAGTATAAATTTTTAATTTTAGCTTGTGTTTATTTTATCTACATATGACTGAGTTAACTGGATACGAAGAGCCAGAAGAAAAAAGTTTTAAAGATAATCACACACTTTTCAGATAAGTCTTTTCAATTTTTTTCCTTTTTTTGAATTCTTTTTTTCAGTGTTTTTTATTTACCAAAACTTCTATTCGTATATTTTTACGCATGTTTTTTTCTTTCAAATTTATGCAAACTATGAGCCTCATACATGTTTTTTCTCTATCTCTCTTTCTCTTTCCCTATCTGTGTGTTCGGGTTGAGGTGCTTGTGTGAGTGAGCGCGTCTGAGTGGGTCTTGTTTCTCAGGCATTCGCTTCTCAGTATAATCTGCGCACCTCTTATTGCCAAAAAGTGAAGCAAAATATGTCTGTGAGTGACAACAACGCTGCTCTACTCCTCTAGATCGTTCCTCCGTTGTTTCCTCCATTGTCTCTAGAATCATCAACGAGCCCCTTTCCTGTTCTTCGTCGCAAAACGACACTAAATTAGATTGCGAGTTGTTTGACATGATCACCACTTTTATTGGCTTGTCCAATGCTTTAATTGAGAACTGAGATTAGATTTTTTGAGAGAATGTGAGACGTTCTAAGAAAGAGAGTGAGGAGTAAAAAATCATGAAAAAGAGAGAGCGAAACAAAAAAGGAAGAAGGGAGAGGCTGAAAAATCAAGAAAGAGAGAAAGTTTTAAAATCACAGACTACGATTAGGTAACAAAGAGAGAGGAGATAGTGCGGCTGATAGTTAATGATCGGAGGAGTAGGAGTAAAAAAGAGATCATTGAGAAGGCGATCAAGAGAACCAATTATGAAGATTAGATGAGGTTTTTGAACTGAATGACATAATCAAATGGAAAGCTGGTGTGACTTCAAGAAGCCACCGATCATACATAAATCATTATTAAGTGGTCTAATAATCCAAGATATGTGGCTTTTATCAGAGATAACTGAAACAGAAATTTAAGTTAGTCTCTCCCTAAAACGGTAAAACTTTCCTCTTTTTTTCTTTTTTTCACAATGTTTTTAACACAACTTCACAAATAACTTTTTTTAATTTGCGGTCTGTAACTCTTTGTAACTTGCGGTCTGTAAAAAAATTTAATTCTTTTCGATTTTAAGTTTTTTGAATCTCTTTCTCCCTTTCCTTCTCCCTTTCTTTACTTCTCCCTTTCTTTGCCTTACTATTTTTCTCTAGCTTTTTCTTTATTTCTTTTTCTCTCTCTCTCTTTGTGTCTCTTAATTTTTTCCTTTACCTCTAACTCCCTCCCTCTCACTTTTCCCTTTTCTCTCTTCCTCTCTATCTCTATTTCTCTCTCTCTCTTTTCGTTTCATCTCTCCCTTTTTCTTTCTCTTTTTATTTATATATCTCTTTCTCTCTCTCTTTCTCTTTCTCTCTTCCTCTTCCTTTTTCTCTTCCTCTTTCTCTTCCTCTTTCTCTTTCTCTTTCTCTTTCTCTTTCTCTTTCTCTTTCTCTTTCTTTTTCTCGTTTTTTTCTCTTTCTCTCTCTCTTTCTTTTCTCTCTTTCTCTCTTTCTCTCTTTCTCTCTTTCTCTCTTTCTCTCCCTCTCTTACTCTCTCTTTCTCTTTCTTTAACCCTCTCTACTGCCGTTCTCGGCAGTAAATGAAAGTCGTTCTGCAATTGGCAGATGCGATCCCGGTCAAGCCTGCTTCTCCCAAACCTCTATTTTTACAATATCCTTCCGCACCATATCCTCTGGTTAAAGCTCGTCATTTCCCTACTCTCTCATCCACGTCTCTGCTGGCCTTCCTCGGGTGTGGCATGAAGAGTTAGCTCCGCCCTCTTACAGAGCCCAGCCCTATCTTTATAGCTTTCTCTTTTTCTTTACTATGTAGATGCACTTCTCTCTCAATCAGCATATTCTTACTTCTTCCTGTATTCAACCTTTTCTCTATTTTTTTCTAATTCATCATACTTTCTTTTCTTTTTCCTCTCCCTACCCCTGTCTCTCTTCCACTCTCTCATGCCCGCCCCTTTCCATTACTCCTTCCCGTGTACAGGTGTCATATGCTTGTATATCACAACGTGCTTTTGCCATGTTTTAAGTGCGAAGAAGAGGATTCAGTGCTGATCACCAATAAAAACAAGTGTTACTTTTGGTAGCTAATGGCCGATAATGACGGTTGTAAACGATTATTTGGCACAGGCTAGAAAGACAACGAACTAACCACTCTCCTAGTATTTCTCCAACTTCCCTTGCAGTACTTCTGAGAGCTCCAGGAACCTCAGAAATCATGACGGAAGTCCTCGCTCCGCATCCCATTGATTTGAATGAGGTAAGTTCGGTGTATGTGAGCAAACTCTTTGATTATTCTCTTCAGACTAAGGTTAGATTCACTTCTTCATTAAAAAAGGCTTTCTGCGAATAGAAAAGCTTAATTTTTCAATTAAAAATTTCTAAATAAACCTTATTAGCTGAATATCTGCTTTTTGTGTCGAGAATGTTCATCAAACCCATTGATGTGTATAGATAGTGTGTTCTTGCTCTTTTGACAAAATTGAGGGTTGCTACCTCTGGGTGATCTTTTGTCTTCATCTTAAAAAAGATTTCTTTTTTCACTTAGAATTCTTTATGTTTCTCTCCCTGTCTGCCTCTCTCATTATTTCTCTTTCCCTTCCATCCGGTTTGGGTTCTCAGGCCACCTTTCTTTCTTCTTTTTCATTACGTATAACCTCTACACGCATTAGTTTTCGAGATTATTATAGAAAGAGCCAATCAGTCACACTTGTTAGGTCAAACTCACGAATTTATATTGATCCGCTCTACTCCCCCTTGCAAACAGATGAGTTCCAACTAACCAACTCCTATTAAATGAACTAAAACTCAGAAACTAATAAATATAAAGTCTAGGACTTAACTCCGTTTTATGCAGAAAGTCTGACCAGATTCGTGAAAATTGGGATTTTGGTTTTAGTGATAAAATGAGAATACTATGTTGTCACAAAAAAGAATATTGCAAGTCGATAAAAATGCAGCGATTCTTTTGTTGGTCTGTTTTTGCGCTGTTTATCACTTGAGTTATCTTATCCGCTCTATTCACTCTTTATTCTTCAATTTTTCCACTTCTCTTGCTCTTTTTTATAATCTTTCAATTTTCCTATTATGTTTCTCTGACGCTGTCTCTCTCTCTCTACCTCTCTCTCCTTAATGGTCACATCTTCTATTTATCTCTTTGTTTATCATTCCAGTTGATAAGTCCATCACATTCTTTCCCTTTTCTCCATCTTCTTCAAATTTCCTGTTGTTTCGTCTTCAGAACTCCATTTTCTTTTTTTTCATCTCACGTAAACTTTTTCAAAAATTCTTAGTTATTCTCTTGTAATCCGTCAACCTTTCTCGTTTGCAAACAGTGAGTCATTCAAAATAAAACATTTTTGACAAAAACTGACAGCGCTACTTCTGTTATGTTTTCTCTGCATCTATGAATATCCCTTTCTTCTTTAAATTAGCAAGCACTATCACAATTTCACTTCTTTCTTATTAACTTGCCAATGTTTTACTTCAAAAATATGTTGTTTAAAAAAGATAGTTTAATGTTTTATGCACTCGAGAATCTAGATGAGAAGACATGTATGTACAGGGTGCGGGGAAAGTTCATGTGGACAGTATTTTTTCCGATAAAAACTTAACGGATTGAGTAAATCAAACAAAATTGTCACATAGAAAAAAATCACAAAGTTTATTCAAATAGTTTGGGATATAACTGCGTTTTCAAATTTTGAACAGCCCTCCTTTCTCCTTGACACAGGCGCGGAGTCGCTTGTGGAAGGCGCCCACCGTGGTGGACAGGTAAGTGACGTCAAGATCATCCCACGCCTTCGGTAGGGCGCGCTTCAAACTTTCCAAATTCTTGTGTGGGGAAGCACAGGCCTTGCTCTCAAGGACCGACCACATAGAGAAGTCCAGAGGATTCAAATCAGGTGAGTACGGAGGCCATTCGGCGGATGTGATCATGGAGTCTTGCACCAGTCTTGCACCACTTTAGCCTTGTGGGCGGGCGTAGAGTCTTGCTGGAACGTTCACTTGCGTCCCGCTAAGTGAGCCTGGCTCCAGGAAAGTACTTCAATTAAGAGAATGTCGTTCAGGTAGTTATTGGCATTCATTTTGACTCCCTGCTCGACGAAAACGAGTGGAGTCTTGCCAGTCGCGCAAATCCCGGCCCAGACCATGACAGAAGCGGGATGGCCTTTCCTATCTCTGTGTGGTCGGTCCTTGAGAGCAAGGCCTGTGCTTCCCCACACAAGAATTTGGAAAGTTTGAAGCGCGCCCTACAGAAGGCGTGGGATGATCTTGACGTCGCTTACCTGTCCACCACGGTGGATGCCTTCTACAAGCGACTCCGCGCCTGTGTCAAGGAGAAAGGAGGACTGTTCGAAATTCGGAAACGCAGTTATATCCCAAACTATTTGAATAAACTTTGATGAAAATTTTGTTTGATTTACTCAATCCGTTAGGTTTTTATCGGAAAAAAATATTGTCCACATGAACTTTCCCCGCACCCTGTATTTTCAAACATAAAAAATAATGGATGAAATGCATGGAGTTACTCACAGACAAAGCTATCCTCGTTTGTTTTAAACTCAAGCACTTTCTCTTCTTCACTAACGGTTACAAATTTGTATGACTTCTGAAAAGATTTTTGAATGAAGTACTTAGGAACTGCTACAATTTTTTCATTGAATTTTTTTTTTAGAAATTTAACACGCTCAAGTTAGATTCATTATTCAACATAATATTCTTATTAATCTCTTTGTTAGTTTCCAAATGGTCAGTTACTTGCACCAAGCTCAGAAAATACAATGGGGAATAATTTAACGAGGGAGCGTTTCGATTATAATGAATATTTTTTGCTTAACCAGCAAGGAGCTGGAATTGAACTAAATTGAATAATAGATTCAGATTTTATTTACTGCTCAACATATTCTTCTTGTTTGTTTATAGCTTACTTACTTGTTATGTAATGGTCCGCTGTTATTCTTTAGCTCTAGGCAGAGATCTTCTCGAAAAACTACGAAAAAGCTGTTATAACCTTTTTACTCTGAACTTGCGACGAATTGCCCATTCCAATGTAGCTCCATAGAGTACCGTGTACCTAATCCATACAGTACCTATTCCATACAGTACCTAATCCATACATTACCATGCAAAAGTCTATCCAAAAAGTTTTTTTTGCAAAAAGCGAACATACAAATTATCTTTTCTTTTTTGTGTATTCTATGGAAGTACATGCTGTAGTTATGCAAATTAGTCTGTTGCGAAATAAAACGAGCTCATTTTCACCTAAACTCAAATTCTCCAAATTTTCTTATTTTGACGGAAAATTCAATTTTGAAAAAAATTGTGTCTGACTACACTAGATTTTTTCGTCAAATTACTCGTTTTATAGGAAAGCGTGTTCTAGATCTGTTTCAGATCGATCATATATATTTTTCAAAAATATATATTTGTTCTATTACATTTGTATAATTTTCTTTTTATAAATTTGTTTTATTTATTATTATACAAATATTTTTATGGTTACAGCTTAATTCTTAATATTCATATTTCCAAGATTTTTGACTTAATTTATTGTTATCTCTTTTGAAATGAATTGTTAGAATTTTAAACTACTGGATACAAAATGGAAAATTTTATCACTGAGAATCAAAATTTGAAAGAATTCTGAACGGTAGGGTACATCTTGAATAAACCACTTCATACTTTTATACACATACTCCCATACTCTCTGGACAGGCACACTCACTAATGAGCCCCAGGCCCTGTCTGAGTCCCAACAGACACTGTAATATACTTTATAGGGTTTTAAATACTCAAAAAAATATAATGAATCGTGAACTTAAAAATTTTCGATGATGAAACTTTTTGTTTCGTATTCTTCATTGATTGACAAGAAATGTCTTCAATCTGATAATTGAGTGAAAAATTATACAAGGTTTTGGGCCCATCTTATAAGCCAATATAACACAACGCGATCGAAAACTTTTAGGTGTAATAGTCGTTAGAAGTTATGTACTTTCATTGCTGATACTTCCTTTTTTCAGATGTGGGAAGACATCTCGGAGTTCTTGTGTCAGGAGAACTTTAAGGTAAGTCTTGATGTCA
Organism: Allodiplogaster pararmata; assembly: GCA_964056735.1. Classification (NCBI taxonomy): domain Eukaryota; kingdom Metazoa; phylum Nematoda; class Chromadorea; order Rhabditida; family Diplogasteridae; genus Allodiplogaster; species Allodiplogaster pararmata. The sequence goes on along the minus strand of OZ057404.1, from coordinate 37,065,083 downwards.
TTGTGTCCTACTCAGCGGAACAACAAAAAAGCCTGTACAACTCTTTTCTCAGTCATACAGTTTTGAAGAATGAATTCAAGAAAGTCTCACCTTCACAAAGCTAATCGAACTTGCTCTGACTTTCTCTCTTTTCATCTTGCTTTTAGCGTTATATTCATTCACTCTTTCTCTTCTTTTTGTTTTGTTTTAAATAATTAATCGCTTGGTGCGAAACTGTGGCAGCTTCTTGTTTTACAAAAAGAGAAAAGAGTTAAATGCAAGTCGGGGCTCTCAGAACACTAAAACCCTCTCAGAACACTAAAACCTTCACTCTCACACAATTTTCCTGAGGTTCAGGTAGGCGGTGACCGCACGATTATTTCGCATCGGCCGATTTTCTCACCCCTAGAGACGCCCAACATCTTTCTCCTTCCGAATGCCCGTGAGCCTTCACCGCTCACTTCCAGTGGCTTCGGGCATAGTGACTCGTTCGCACACTCTCCTTGCATTTCTTCATCTTCTATAGAGCGATTGTCATCAGGGGAAAGAGTTCCCTCGCCCCCAATTACCCTCCAGCTACCGCCCGTCACAGCTACTTTTGTCTTGGATCAATCGGGATCTCACATACCAGGAACTGGATCTCATCTTTTTCCGAAAGACCCACCAGATGATAGATGCCTCAGAGGTTACTTTACCTATGTTTTGCTTCCTCAGCGACTTCGAAAAAGTCTTATGCTACTCTCTGCTGTGAAGTGAAACTTAGAAAAACTTTAAAAAGTAGTAAGAAAGTGCATTTAATGATTCCACTGCAGACAGTAGAGGCGCACTTACAACTTTACAACTGCTTAGGAACCTTTCTCTAGCTTTCCAAGTTTTCTAATAATTTTTTAAACAAATTTTTTAGTAAATTCACATAGTTTAGCAAGACGAGAGCTATTGATAAAAAAGGTTATCAAAAAACTATCTGTTAAATCAAGCATATATTTTCTCGCATGTCCCTTTCTCTTAATTTTCTTTTCTTGTATTCATAATTTCTCTTTTTCATTTTCATAGGTCTAGAGATGGCGGGCGAACTCTCTAATAAGACTACACAATCGTGACTAAAACAAAAAAAATTAACCCCAAATCACAATTAACACTGTTAATAACCATGCTTATACAATATGTATTATTTTTAATTTGTATCACATACATTTTTCTGCAACTCAATTTCGATAAGTGAAAGACGGGGTAAGCGAATGGAGATAAAGGTCGTTGCAGGGATGCCCCTGACCAGGAATGCTCTCTCATTGGAGCTGTCGGATGAAAATGTCGCTCGCTCACCAACTCCTCGTCTTCCTCTCTGGGCCTCCGTTTCCCCAGATCCCGTCTATCTGCCAAGTATTCTGAATTCTCTCAATTAACATCTTTTTAGACTAACTATGTTATAAAGATTAATAGCAAGCAATAGCAAGCGCTTACTGTATTTCCAGACTATTCATACTAAATTCGCTATTAAATTATCAGAAGACCTATCACGTTTATATTCATCAGGCAAGTAGTTCAATTCTGTTTTAATGGTTCCTTTAGAATTATGACTCACAAAAGAACCTGTCATGTTTGAGAAAACTTTCTGTGACTGATAAAAAAAAGAATTCATCATCTTTTAGTGAAAAAAGACTCTGGTAAAGAAGCGTTTGAATGCAGGTTGCTCGACTTCTTCTTGTTCTCCAATTTCTCAGTCTTTGCCTGATTTGAACTTCTCATCTAGTGGCACTTTTCAGAAGAGAAAAAACAGCAGGTAAAAGCTTTTTACAAATTAAAACCTCTTCCATTTTTAACAAACGCGATATAACTTGCATTCGTTTGATACTAGTTTTGCAGCTTATTACCGTACCATTTATTTTCAATAAAAATAATAATATTAACAAAACATGATGTTGAAAGTATTCATTGTTGATAATATTGATTTTAAAGCTTACAATTTTTTGAACCTCGTCTCTTTAGTTTTTAAAAAAAATAGTTTTTTTCATTTTGAAATGAGTTTTTAGTTAAATTCGTATCACCGTAAAAAGAAAATGAACGAACAAATCAATTTTCACCAAAAACCAACTTAAATGATATAACTTTTGAACGATCTCTCTTCTAATCGTTTTGAATTTTTGACAGGGGAGACCCATGACGATGATCGCAAGGAAAAAAATTTGAATGAAAACTCCAAGAAACAGCACACTTTCAGAGTTTATTTAGCATACTTTCTTTGTTTCGACAGCACACTTTCAAAGTATTCCTAGCATAATTTCATTTTATTATTAGTCATGCTTTCAAAGTATGGATAGTAATACTTGTGTGCGGAATGATTGGAATACTTTTAAAGTATATAGCTCCATTCTCATACTTTCGAAAGTATGACTATTCATACTCTTTTTTGTGTGCAGAAGCTTTTTTGCTTTCAGCACTACCTGGACGGATTAACAAGGTCTTTTATGAAGTGAGAAGTTCATAGGGCCAGCACTACATACTTAAAAGTTTTCGAACTGGTAGTTGATAAAGTATCTTTGATTTAAAAGGTCAGAGTCTCTTAAATATAATACAAAGACAAAAGAAGTAATCTAAGGGTTTGCAAAAAGACTTCATCTTTTAGTGATTCTTAATTGGCTTATCTTCTAGCGCATCGCACGCTCTAATAGGCATGCGTTAGAAAGCAACTCAAGTAATCTTCTCTCATGGTTGATTTGAAATCAGAGAGAACTCGATACAGCAAAACATGACTTAGTTTTCATTGGGGTCTTCTCACTCTAGTAGTTCACGAAAAATAGAAAAAAGCATACCAGAATGCGCCATTCGGTCAAGATAATGAAAACGATGATAGTCGTGAAACTTGGGAAGTTCGGTCAAAGGATTATGTCGAAAAAGTTCAAATGAGATAACTCTCGATGCTTCAGTTTCTGGTAGAAAAATCTCCCGGTCTGTTGTTCACGATTCAAGGCTTTACAGAAGGATACACTATAAATGAGAGTCTGCCCACTATCACGTAGCTGAGGATCTTTTTTTAAAGTCTAAAAATTTCATTCAGATCAATTGTTCTCATGTTCAACATTTTCAATCTCCGCTCATTGTCTGCAGGAAAAAAACAACGGAAAAGTTTGTTCACTCTAAAGTTCTTCTCTACTCTCTACCCATAACACTTTATCTCTTACTATCAGTCTCTTTTTTTGTTCTTTCTCTCCTCCACTTTATCGCTTTCTTTTTTTCTTCATTCTCTGCCGCCTCCCTCTTACTCTCTCTCTAAATCTCTTTTTATCTTTCACTTTTTCTCTCTTCATTTTTCCTTTTACAGTTTTATTTTCGCTGTCTTTTGCCATACTTTTCTCTCTTTCTCTCTTTCTCTCACCTTTTTTTCTCTTCTCTCCTCTGATTTTATCTATTTTCCCCCTTTTTTCGCTTGAAAACAACCTTTTTTGTTGAATGAATGTGAATGATTATTTTTTCTGTTAAGAGTCAAAACAATTACTAGTAAATCTTCAAACCAAATCGTTTCGCTCACACTTTCAGTGTTTGAGAGAGCTAGAACAATCACCTCTTATTTTCCCAATCAAGGTCGAAATTCCAATCGCTGATTGCCTTCGTCGTTTTTCTTATCGTTCGAAAGTTTATGTACATACTGATGTTTTCTTTCTAAGAGAGACTTCGCCGTTTTCTGCTACAACTTCGAAGGGTTGCACACTATGGTTGTTGTAGCTCATTGGTCAAACTCGAGATACACATGCATAAAAGTTCAAATTTTATAATTTTTTTGAAACCAAAAGCTCGATTATAAACTTCAAATTTTGTTGAAAAGTGGCGAAAATTCGTTGTTTATCATTGTTAATTGTAATATATTGTGATTTTTCTGGCGAGAAAATCACCGGAGAAGCTGTTTAAGAAAAAAAAAGAAGAAGAAAAAATTTTAATGAAAAAATAATGAAGCTTGATAATAATAAAAAAGAGTGAGAAGAATATTGTAGAGAGAAAAGAGATAAAGAAAGAGTTTGAGGGCAGAGGAACTCATTTCAATGTTAGAAAAGGGACAAATCCTTAAAGTGAGGAGTATTACGATGCTCATGTACTGTAAGACTTAGTCCAGAGCGAAGGAAGGGGGTTCACCTCATAAACCTGTCAGCTCTGTGACAGTGACAGCTTGGTGCTGGCCAAGTATCAGTTCTACGTGGAACGCTCCACCTTATTGCGAAGCAGTTGCTACTTTCTAGGAATCTGTCACTGCTTTCTTATACAGTACCGCCCAAAATGTTATAATATATAGGGTTATTGAAAATAACTTTTTTAAAAGATAAAATTCAAAGCTCAAATTTTCACAGAAGTTTTGTTGGGTGTCTGTACCGTACCGGACGTCGTTTTGAGTGATTTATTATTTATCTCCAGGAAATACACCGAAATTGGTATATCTTCCATTTTTCAGTTTTTCTCCATGATTTTTTTTAGTTGATTTTTTTTTGTTTACCGAACTTCATTCATAAAAATTTTGTTTCAAGTCATGGTTCGAACTGTTGGACATCGAAATACAAGTAAAAGAATGCAAGAAGCTGTTGTTGCTGGGGCGAAACAGGGCCGGTCACAGAGCGAGCTCGCTCAGCAGTTCGAGGTAACTCAGAGCGCTATCTCCCATATCCTCCGGCGTTTTCGAACCCAGGTAAACGAATTTTCTACAACTGAATAACTTTGGAACACAAAAAAATTGCAGGGACGAGTCATCGTTAAGACAAGTTCGGGGAGACCCCGCGTAACTTCGAGGTACATGGACCGAAGCATCCTGCGCGCATCTCGCGAAGACCCGAAACGCACTGCTACAGACATTCAAGCTGTCATATCAACGCCCGCGACTCCTGCTCCTTCAATAACTACCATCAAACGCCGTTTGCAAGCCGCTGGACTGAATGGAAGGCGGCCTGCAAAGAAGCCTTTCATCAGCGAAAAAAATCGTAAAGTTCGAGTTCAGTGGGCTAAGGATCACCTCAGTTGGACACGCCGTGAGTGGTCTCAGATTGTTTGGAGCGATGAATCCAAGTTTAATATGTTCTGCAGTGACGGTCTGAGGTGGGTAAGATGTCCAGCGGGCAAGCGTTTCCTGCCGCAATACCAGTCGCTCACAGTCAAACATGGCGGTGGTTCTGTGATGGTCTGGGGCTGTTTTTCCGCCAGCGGCATGGGTCCAATTAGACGTATTGTCGGAAAACTCGATCGTTACGGCTATGAGAACATAATGGAAAGCACTATGCGCCCTTGGGCCCTCTCCAAATTCGGCCGTGGGTTCACCTTTCAACAAGATAACGACCCGAAACATCGATCTCAGCACGTTCAGAACTGGTTTCGCCGTCGGCATGTGGATGTTTTGGACTGGCCGAGCCAGTCTCCCGATTTGAACATCATCGAAAAATTATGGGAACATTTGCAACGAAAATTGACGGGAAGAACATGCAGAAATGCTGATGAAAAGTTTAAGCAGCTATAGGAGGAATGGAAGACGATTTCACAGGCAACCATTGACTCTTTGATTGATTCTATGCCTCGTAGATGTCAGGCAGGCATTGACTCGAAAGGATATGCCACCAAATATTAGAACATTTGTTTTATTACTTCGAAAAAACTGAACATCTCTATAAGCACTTTTTACTATTTCCATTTTTTTTACGAATAAACCTAATAAAGCATTTTCCAAACTTGTTCTATTACTCGAAACATGTGAATTTGGCTTGTAAAAAATATCTGAGAATTTGATCTTCATTCGTTTTTTTTTTAAAAAGTTATGTTCAATAACCCTATATATTATAACATTTTGGGCGGTACTGTAAATAGATATAAAAGTTAGCAATCATCTTCAATTTTATCGTGTCGGGAGTCAGAAAGCGAACCTGCCCACTTACATCATAAGAAGACCGTTGGAGTCTGTTCATGCACAGACGTGAAGATGACAGGAAGAATCCAATTAGAAAAATGATTTTTTACACATTGATGGCATTTCTTGAAGAAATGGACAATGAAGAAAAAGACGAACAGCAAAGAAAGTACAAAATCGAGAAAAGATTTAAAAGAAGCACAGAAAACTGTGATGAATAACAGAGTTAAAAAGAGTTGAAGAACGAAAAAGTTACATGAAAGAAGAACACAGTAATTTCGATGAATTCGGAAGAAAGAAAACAGACAGAAAATAAGGGAAAGATAGAGTGAAAAAAGAGAGACAAATGGTATTGGAAATGGTATTGTGATCGCTACATATTTCGGCCTTGCACATCTCTTATTGCTTCTAAAACCTTACCTAACCCAAAGAAATTCAAGACTTGAAACGCATAACGATAAAAGCCAGTTAGAGAGTTGAAGAATTTAAGAGAGAGAGGGAAGGTTTGAAAGGCAATGGGGGAGGGGGTGAATAAATGAGTTAGAGAGGATGATACACATACAAATAGAGAGAGAGGCAGCGAGAGAGAGAGGGAGAGAGAGAGGGAGAGGGAGAGAGAGAGAGAAAAATAGAGAAAAGAATGAGAAGGTTAAAAGTGGCAAAAGAATAGAGAAGTGTTCAGGTATCGCGGTAGTCTGAAAGATGCGCGTGAATAGAAGGCGTATAAGAAGTTGAGAAAAAATAAATAAGTTGGACGATTTCTCATTCAAGTAGTACCTCATTTCCATTCCGAAGTGGCTCCTCATTTGTGACTCTAGCGGTAAACTCATCAACTCTGATACTGGTGATCGAATCATCCGCTCTTCATGTCTCTCTTCTCCAGTAACCAAGCATTTCTCGATTTCCGATCTCTAACTTTATTGGGTTCTTCTATCAATCGGTCTTCCCCTCTCAATCTCTCTCTTTCTTTCTCTCTCTCCGTCTTTCTATCTCATTCTTTCCAACCAATCTCTTTCAGTCGGTGTCTCTCTTTCTTGTGTTTTCCCGATGCTCCTCAATGGACGGATCGCTCGCCACAAGGGCCAACTGACACGAGTGGGAGTCGGCATAATGTGTTCACAGCATGTTTCTCTCATTCTTTTCAAGGTTACCAAACAGTTAGCATTTGTGGGTTTTCCTGAGCTCATGGCGATGTGAAAACTGTAAAGATCCAAGGCTTATTTAATTAATGAAATGCTCAAAGTGCACTTTTAGTGAGCTGATCAGCTAAAAAATGTTCTTGACCATGCCAAATACAGTACACTGCAATGTATTGGAAAACAAGCGCTTTGTATCTGCGATAACAAAGGATTTCCATTTTTCGAGAGTCTCCGGATGTTGATAGATTTTTTTCTCGAGAGTCTGATGATAGTTATATAAATGTAAGTTCTGGATAAAAAACTTCCAAGCTGATAGATTAAGGCTAATTATTAAACCTGTCATAAAACAATCATGGTTCATGGAACCAAATGAGGCTCGAGGAAAATCGAGATTCCTGGTCCACGAAAAGTATGCTTTAAAAAAGATAATTGACGTAAAATATCATTATTCATTTCGCAGTAGTCATTGCTAGTTCAGGTAGAATAGTGTTCAAAGATCTATACAAACATCAAATTTTTGCTCGGATTTGGGAGTCGATCAAGCGTAAGAAAAGGGCAGAGAGAACGTAGGACAACAGAGAGAAAAGATAAAAATGAAGACTCTGAGAGAGATGGAGAGAAGTAGATAGAGAGAGAGCTGAAAAAAGTAAAAAGCAAAAAGTAAGTAGTTTGAATCAAGAGAGTCAACTACTGCAAAAATCACGACCAAGAAAAAACAAAACTTAACATTTACTAATAGGATTTCAGTTCAAACAACGACACGATAATGTGCAATTGGCTAGGAGCAACAGGAAAGTCTTGCGAGAGGAGTGGGAGAGAGCTAGTTTCTTTGAAGAGATTAGTCCCTGTTGAATACGGGGAAGAGGTTAAAGAATAATGTTCAAGCTTGGAAATATTACCTCAGGCCTTCGAACATTTTTATTTATTGAGATGTTTTATGGTTAATCTTCACTTGAACTTGGAAATTCAAGTCATCCGTCTAATTACGTCGATATTTACATTCGTATCTGGTCCAAGCGTGGCATAATGATAGTGTGTTCGACTATTGTTCGAAGGGTCCCAAGTTCCACTCCCACCCCGGACAGATCCACCCGCACCCAGAGGGGTTAAGAAATGTTGGTAGTGCTCTGGCACGAGTCTGACTCTACCCACTGCTGCTAAACACACTAGCAGTTTATAGCGGCCAGTCACTGATTCTACCAGGGTGAATGAATGAATTTATTCCTTGCAAATACATATTGAATATTTACAACGGAGGAATGTCGCTAATGCGAGTTTAAAAGTACTAAATACAGGAGGTATGGGTTTTTCTGACAAGCTGGAGTTCATCTGATGGGGTTTTTGGAAGCCGAACAGACCTCATACTAATTATGGTGGAGTGGAGAAGAAGAACGAGGAATCAAAAGAAAGAAGGCGATGGAAGTAGTGACATGTGGTTTAAAGTGAAGTCATGAAGGGAGAGGGGGAGACTGAAGGGGATTGTTGGTTTCACGGGGCAGTTGAAGAGTGAAGACTAGTGAACGCAACCATCTCGAGAGCTGGGGAAGGGAAAGAATGAAAAGAATGTCTCGCATCTAAGAGAGCGCGTACCTTGCGGGTATGTCTGTCTCGCATCTAAGAGAGCGCGTACCTTGCCGCAAGGCGGGAAAAAGCGCGAGGAAGACATTTACATTCGTATCTGAAAATCTGTCTTATGTAAAAAAAAAAAAAAGCTCTCAATGTACGAGGCAGAAGTCGGCTTGGATCAAGCTTGATTCTCTCGGCGCATATATTAAGCAAACAGACGATTATCTTTCTATTTTAATGGAAAAAAAGAACAATTGGAAAGGAGTACGAAAAATTTAGCGGTGAAGCTTAGTGTCCTTCAAAAGAATTTAGGAATACCAGAAACTGAACACCGACATCGGTAAAAAAAAAGACTTCAAGATTGCGCTTCTTCCATCAAACTGTAGTTCCCTAATTTCACGTCGCGACAATTTCCATCTAGAAGAGGGGAAAAGAGAGCTGATTTCATTTATGTTTTAAGATCTGTGCTGCACAGGAATCATTTCGCTGGAGACCTGCGGGTGGGGAGACTTCGTAGAGTTTGCTAAAAAATTAAATAGTAGTTGATAATTAGGTCTTCGATATTCAGCATTTCAACACGATGTCAAGCGTTTTATCCTGCTAGGGTAATTTCTAGAAGGTTATAACCTCGACGTACCAATACTTTTAAAGAAAGTTCTTTGAGGATGTCACAATCTTATAGCCAGCTCACTACTACATATATTATCAAGAAAAAACTACAGTGACGTGATCTAGAAGGCAACGGATGTGAGATCCAACTTTAATAGTCCAAAGAATTCTGAGAAAACGTACTCAAGCATCTCGCTCTTATCATTTTTAAAATTTTTTTTATTACGCTGTTAGAACAAGGCATATGAGCCATTCATATAACACTATCGCAAGGAATAGCAATTTTCCCCGTGGTGTACTGGTAACGCGCGCTCCCGGTTTGACTTGAGATGGCTGGTTTCGATTCCGCCCGGTAGACTAGCTTTTTTCTGTGCGATAGTTCAATGAATTTTCACATCTCCGAATGTTTGTCAACAGTTTTTTCACTCTTTTCAGTTGTAATAATAGCTGTCGATGAGGTAACTCATCAAAATCGCGAAAGTAACAAAATATGTGGTTTTCCCCTTTTTCCTCTATTTCACCCAGAAATGTCGTTCCCCGTTCTTCTTCCCTTTCTCATTCACCTTCTAATCCTCGGAAAAGTCGTCTCCTCTTGCTTTCTCCTCTTCCCGCTGGTTGCGTCCCCATCTTTACTACCACTCAAACGTTTCGTCCTCCCTCTTCTTCTCGCCTTTTTCCTGCCCTTTGAATGTCATCTCCTCCCTTTCTTTCTTCTCACGTTTCTCCTTTATTTTCCCCAACCTTCTAAATGCTTCTACATAACCTCTGAATGAATTAGATAATTGCGCGGACATTTATCTCTTTTCACACCTACTAAGAAAATGAATAGACTACAAAAGACGAACTGTACAAAGAAAAGGGGAAAAGCGGGAGAGATACGCTCATAGAAGAAAGAATCGGTATGAGGTAGAGTGATTGAAAAGATAGAGAGGGAGAAAAGAATATAAAAACAGAGGAGGAGGATGGAGAATGAGAATAAAACTAAGTAAGGGAGAAAAGGGAGAAAAGTTGAAGAGGAAGAAAGGTATGATTATAGCGGTGATGATCTAATCAACTAAGCCAGTTTATAAATGGCTTTTCTCTACGAGTGCCCTTGTCACATCTGATACCATTGACATGAATACCCTTTCCCCGACAGCTTTGTCAAAGAACTAGCTAATAAAAATACTTTATGGACCCTGACTCACAATAACTAACACGAAATAACCGCGAGACACCGAGGAAAATCGAGAAAAGTTATTATCAATAGTGCAATATGTACATAGTAACATAATATCTATTAACCAAGATCTTGATTTTTTTTTGTCACACACACATCAATTGGGGGGAGGCTTTAGAAACAAGAAAACTTTCGATGTTTCTTTTAGCAGCTCGTAAGCTACTCAGCGCGAGATTCTTTGTCCCAAGAAAATGAATACATTAGGATTCATTGAACGTTTGAGTTTCGAATTTTCCAACGCGAACCGTAATAATTAATACATCGGCGAAAAAAAAAGAATCCGCTGAATACAACATCAACAACTTAAAGAAGATTTCATTGAGAAGATTTCATTTCAAGTCTTTCTTACGTGCGTACTGTGTGGTTGCAATCAATATAGCTCTGTCTATGTATATGTATTACCTGACCCAGTCCTATATATTCTCATCATGCCTGCTCGCTCTACAAGTGCAGTATTCTCTCAACATTCTGCCGAAATCAAGTTGCTGATTGAAACAATTAACCGCCAGTGACCAAATCACTCAACTTCTAACGGACGTGACTTCAATGATGAACTCCTTCGCCTCAATGGTTCCCCTTCTCTCTCAACCTCAGTCGGTTTCTTCAAATCCAGTTTTCTCTCCTATTCTCCTACCTGATCTGATTGCCTACGATGCTGTGAGAAGAGTGCTCCAAGAATACAAGCCCATACTCGAAGAAAAAACTCATAACATCGTCTTCGTCGGTCTTTCCGAAAAAGAAAACGACATGGAAACGGATGACTCTGATGGGAACTTCCTCGTCACCTTCGTCTCTGAACTCGCTCTTCCAGCTCTTTCTGCTGCGCTCAAGGACAAGTCCATCACTCATCGCCGATATGGAAATCCAGACAGCAAACGGAGAATTCTGAAGGTGCCTCTCCCGGTCCCCTCTTTTCGGACGGAATTGCTTAGGAAGATCAGAGCGTGTATTGAGAAGAATGGTTTACTGTCTCAATTCCAATGCGGGTTTCGATCTAAACGTTCAACCATAACCTCACTCGCTGAATCACATTCTTTCATGATAAACCATCTCATTAAACAATCTCCCGTCGACGTACTATTTCTCGATTTTTCCAAAGCTTTCGATTGCGTTGATGATAGATTTTAGAAGCTTGAATGTTTAGTCATCAGCGAGTCCATTGTTAAATTTATAACTTGCTTTTTAGAAAATCGTAAACAATATGTATCTCTTGATGGCGTTTGTTCTCACCCCGCAGTAGTATCCAGTGGAGTTCCTCAAGGCTCTTCTATTGGCCCTTTATTGTTTCTGCTGTTCATTGACGATATTACTAAAGTTATTCCTACGACGAATCGATATACTAGCATTTCCGCCGACGATCTTGAGTTGTATGCATAAGTCCTATTACGTCACAGTGACTTGCAGTTATTTGCGACTGGTGTCTAGAATGGAACTTAACTCTGTCCTCTACTAAGTGTACTGTTTTGCACCATGGTAGCTGTTGAGTTTAATTTTGAAGTCAATAATTCTATCCCGAGCAAATCTTCTCCTCTTAAAGATTAAGATATAACGATTGAAGGTAATATGAACTTCAAACTTCATATAGAGATTATTTGCAAAAAAGCATCTTTTTAGCTAATATGATCCTCAGAGCATTCAAATCTAAGTCTCATTCTCTCCTCATGCAGTCTTTCAATGTTTATGTTCGTCCAATGCTCGAGTAAGGTACAGAAATTTGGTCACCTGTCTCCAAACAATGATACTGAATATGTGCAGCGTAATTACACTAGAAGAGTTTTCTATAGATGAGGCCTCGGCAATGCTTCCTACTCCGAAAGATTGAGATTTCTTGGTACTGAATCACTTGAACTCCGTCGCACTATAAGAGATCTATGTTTCCTTCATAAGAGCCTTCATTCGAACTTATCCATCGACTCTTCTCATTTGTATATACATACTTAATCCACACCAGTATAATACACGGCATGGTCACCAATTGAACATTAGACTTCCCGTTCGCTATCCTGCTAGATTGTCTACTTTTGTTTCAAGATCGATTTCTATATGGGATTGTCTTCCTAGTGAAGTCAAGTCATTGCAAAGCTCTGCTATATTTAAAGAAAAAATTGAACATATCGATACTTCCCTTCTTACCTTAAACTCCGAGGATAGTTAGGTATTTCTGCCCGGTATCTGACGGCACTTTTTAGATAGGTAGATATCGTACTCACAAAAAAATTTTACATGAAAATTCATACCAGCAAAGCATGGGAAGCGTAACGATACGTTTGAAAGTATTCCGAGGAATACTTTCTCAAAGTATTGTCTTTCATACCGCGAAAACATGGTTTTTCATGGAATCAAAGTATTCTAGGCATACCACTGCTTGTCGGGATACTACGCAAAAGTATTCTTTTCAATACCTCGAAAGTTTTTTTTCTCATGAAATCAAAGTATTGCAGGCCAGCCATACTTTGAAGTATGCCGTTTCTTTTTTTCCTTGATTTTTGTGTCGAGATTTTTTTGTTTGTTTTTTTCTGGAGTCAAATTTTTTATGATTGAATCAAAAAAATTTTATTCAATAACAGCAAACAATGTTATAATCTCAATCAACCAGCAAAAATGTAATACATTACAATTTTGTTATTATAATAACAAAATTAGAGTCAGCACAACAAATACATTTTTACCTTCTACCAAGCATGAAATTTGTCGAAAATCTACTTCGTCATAAACTAACAAGGAACTGGCGAAATAATTTTGAGAGCGATCCTTTCTTTTTTGAGGGCGATCTTTTGAGGCCGATCCTTACAAACCAAACGTTTTACGTAAAAGAAGAGAAAACAAGATGAGCAAGGGATCAAGTTCTTAACTTAATTTCTTCAACTTATAGTCTCCTGAGTAAGATTAACAACAGCAAGAACGAATTTAAACGGTTTAACATTTTTTATATACTAGTTCGCAGAACATTAATACTGTGACTAATTGTTTTATACGGTCTCATTACTAAGCCGTACGGCCTCGTTAGCTCGAAATTTTACTAAGAATAAGCAAACTGCACTGTTAAAATACTTTTTGATATTGCAAAAGCAAAATATTTAAAGTAAAATTGGCACTTTTGCACTTTAGGTCCCCCCTCCCAGAGGTTCCATGGGTCATACTTCTGACTCATTTAAATTTTCAAAAAAGTTATTTTTACATTAAAAAACTATTTTTACATTAAAAAAACGCTTAGGTTTAGTAAAAGTTTACGCTAACGAGGCCGTCCGGCTTAGGCTAACGAGACCGTATCAAGAAACTTACCCAGAAACTGACTCATGGAACCTCTGGGAGAAGGGGGGCCCTAAAGTGCAAAAGTTCTGTAAAATTCCACCATAAAAGCATGAGTGTGACCCCATGCAAGACACAGGTTAAAATTCAACGGTGTCAACTCTGAAAAAGAAGAATTTTTTGATACAGTACTTGAGTTTCAACGTTTCTTCGGGTCACGCTTTTGATTTTTTACGATGAGGCATACTTTCACAAGTATTCTATCAAAAAATTCAAAGTATGCCTCTTTAGCATACTTTGATATTGTTGAAGGGATATCGCATTGTCGCTGCCAGGAATACTTTCGAAGTATTTTTATTCATGAAATGCCTTTATCCTTTTTAGCATACTTCCCAATAGTTATGCTCTTTTTTTGTGAGTATTCATGTTGAACTTTCATCTTCGACATAAAGTGAATGTTTTTTCTCTGTATTTCTTGTTCTGCGTTTCCAATGATCTCTAAAGCCAACATCGAATGTCTATCTTTCTACTCCTCAAACCCGTAGTGATCGGTGAAAGGAAATCCTCTAGGATCTTGTATATTTTGTATTTAAAAAAAGCCTTTTTTCGCTTTTAAAAAGGCACAATGGATAGATTTGGCCTTTTCTTTCTTTCTTTCTATAGATTAAGGCTGATGGCTCGAGTCGGTCGTTCCATTACTTCGACGGAGTCACTTTGATGCTGATATTACTCTGGCACGCTATGATTATCTATCAAATATTTTTTTGTAATCCCTTCTTCAGAAGGATCCAATAAAAAAGTTTAGAAAAATCAAAAAATGAGGGAACTTGTTATGCAAGCCTCTATTTCAGCAGCGATGGCTCGAAACCGGAAACGAATTCGGCGGCGCTGCTTTCCCAGCCAGCAGGGTTCTCATCTTCTGATGGCCTGAAAAGGAGGCGAGGCAGGCGGAGTTCTGCTCTCATCACTGGCAAGCGGGCTGCCTCGCATCATTGCAAACAACCTGGCTGTGACAAAACGTGTGTCTTCTTCCACCCCCCTTTTTAATCAATAAAAGGACGAATGTGAATTTTTTTTGAAACTTGTCATGTGATAAGTTTTGTGACACTTGAAAAAAAAGAAATTTATATAAAATTTTCGAATGAAAGTTCTTTTTTCTGGTTGTTGTGAAATTTCACATGGCGTATGACTCAAAGAGATTATTTCACTTGCTGTGTGTGACTCCAGGACCAGTGCCTTATCTGTGCCAACTCCAACTTATATTCTCAAGACTCATAAATTAACTCATTTGTGTGAAAGTAAGTGTAACTCAACATAAGAAAGGCAGGTACTCGAAGAGTTCTCATCTGAAGGCGCACATGCGGACGCACAGCGGAGAGAAGCCGTACTGCTGCGACTGGGGAGGATGCGAGTGGAAGTTCGCTAGGAGTGACGAACTCACCAGGCCAGTCTGCTTCATCTCGTTTATTCACAAGCACTTGAAAATTCAGTTTATCCAGCTGGAGCATAACCATTCTCAATTGAAAATTCTAAGAAGGCTAACGGTTCAAGGGAATGATCGATTATTTGTGCTCGTTACATCTTACTGTTGTATGGGCCTTAATATGTGCATTGTGTCGTGAGTTGTTGCACACTCTTCTCTCTCTCTTTTTTTCTAGAGTTTATCCAGCTGGAGCATGCAACCTTTCTGTGTTTACTTTTCAAGTTTTTTTCGAATTAAATTCTAGTTCAATCAAATGAAGATTTTTTTATAACTTTAGTCAAATGTTTGCTTTGCAAATATGAAAGCTCCAAAAAATTTCAGCTACATATGCGTCGCATGCTTCAAAACATTTTATATACATACAGTACCGCCCAAAATGTTATAATATATAGGGTTATTGAAAATAACTTTTTTCAAAGATAAAATTCAAAGCTCAAATTTTCACAGAAGTTTTTTTGGGTGTCTGTACCATACCGGACGTCGTTTTGAGTGATTTATTATTTATCTCCAGGAAATACACCGAAATTGGTATATCTTCCATTTTTCAGTTTTTCTCCATGATTTTTTTAGTTGATTTTTTTTTGTTTACCGAACTTCATTCATAAAAATTTTGTTTCAAGTCATGGTTCGAACTGTTGGACATCGAAATACAAGTAAAAGAATGCAAGAAGCTGTTGTTGCTGGGGCGAAACAGGGCCGGTCACAGAGCGAGCTCGCTCAGCAGTTCGGGGTATCTCAGAGCGCTATCTCCCATATCCTCCGGCGTTTTCGAACCCAGGTAAACGAATTTTCTACAACTGAATAAATTTGGAACACAAAAAAATGCAGGGACGAGTCATCGTGAAGACAAGTTCGGGGAGACCCCGCGTAACTTCGAGGTACATGGACCGAAGCATCCTGCGCGCATCTCGCGAAGACCCGAAACGCACTGCTACAGACATTCAAGCTATCATATCAACGCCCGCGACTCCTGCTCCTTCAATAACTACCATCAAACGCCGTTTGCAAGCCGCTGGACTGAATGGAAGGCGGCCTGCAAAGAAGCCTTTCATCAGCGAAAAAAATCGTAAAGTTCGAGTTCAGTGGGCTAAGGATCACCTCAGTTGGACACGCCGTGAGTGGTCTCAGATTGTTTGGAGCGATGAATCCAAGTTTAATATGTTTTGCAGTGACGGTCTGAGGTGGGTAAGACGTCCAGCGGGCAAGCGTTTCCTGCCGCAATACCAGTCGCTCACAGTCAAACATGGCGGTGGTTCTGTGATGGTCTGGGGCTGTTTTTTCCGCCAGCGGCATGGGTCCAATTAGACGTATTGTCGGAAATCTCGATCGTTACGGCTATGAGAACATAATGGAAAGCACTATGCGCCCTTGGGCCCTCTCCAAATTCGGCCGTGGGTTCACCTTTCAACAAGATAACGACCCGAAACATCGATCTCAGCACGTTCAGAACTGGTTTCGCCGTCGGCATGTGGATGTTTTGGACTGGCCGAGCCAGTCTCCCGATTTGAACATCATCGAAAATTTATGGGAACATTTGCAACGAAAATTGACGGGAAGAACATGCAGAAATGCTGATGAAAAGTTTAAGCAGCTAGAGGAGGAATGGAAGGCGATTTCGCAGGCAACCATTGACTCTTTGATTGATTCTATGCCTCGTAGATGTCAGGCAGTCATTGACTCGAAAGGATATGCCACCAAATACTAGAATATTTGTTTTATTACTTCGAAAAAACTGAACATCTCTATAAGCACTTTTTACTATTTCCTTTTTTTTAACGAATAAACCTAATAAAGCATTTTCCAAACTTGTTCTATTACTCGAAACATGTGAATTTGGCTTGTAAAAAATATCTGAAAAATTGATCTTCATTCGTTTTTTTTGAAAAAAGTTATGTTCAATAATTCAATATATTATAACATTTTGGGCGGTACTGTATATGCAATTGTTCATCGCTGATTTGTTTTACGTGCTCATACTCATCTTCTTAGGCGTAGAAAAAAACAACTAAAAAGATACCATATAAGTACTAATTTGTTCATCCAACATTTATTGTATGGTTCATCCAACATTGATTGTATATCATCAAGGTAAGATCACTATGTTGTATGGGCCTTAAAATGTGCATAATCATGTGTGCTTGTGTAGCTCAGTGGGGAGAGCATTCGCCCGGAACGCAAAAGGTCCCGGGTTCGGTTCCCGTCACGCCACACGATTTTTGCAAAAGTTTCTGCGAACAGTCCGCTCCTCTGCTCGGTATAAAAATCCGTTGCTTAAGATCAACGAGGAGTAAGGAATACTCTTATTTACATTACCCATGAAGTTAATAAAAGTTTTCTTTTACAAAGGTATTTAAAAAATCAATCTGCTTATTACTCATACTCAAAATGAAATAAGCTAGAGTAGTCTACTAACTATTCATTCTAGAGTAGTCTACTAACTATTCATTCTAAGCTAGAGTAGTCTACTAACTATTCATTCTAAGCTAGAGTAGTCTACTAACTATTCATTCTAAGCTAGAGTAGTCTACTAACTATTCATTCTAGAGTAGTCTACTAACTATTCATTCTAAGCTAGAGTAGTCTACTAACTATTCATTCTAAGCTAGAGTAGTCTACTAACTATTCATTCTAAGCTAGAGTAGTCTACTAACTATTCATTCTAGAGTAGTCTACTAACTATTCATTCTAAGCTAGAGTAGTCTACTAACTATTCATTCTAAGCTAGAGTAGTCTACTAACTATTCATTCTAAGCTAGAGTAGTCTACTAACTATTCATTCTAAGCTAGAGTAGTCTACTAACTATTCATTCTAAGCTAGAGTAGTCTACTAACTATTCATTCTAAGCTAGAGTAGTCTACTAACTATTCATTCTAGAGTAGTCTACTAACTATTCATTCTAAGCTAGAGTAGTCTACTAACTATTCATTCTAAGCTAGAGTAGTCTACTAACTATTCATTCTAAGCTAGAGTAGTCTACTAACTATTCATTCTAGAGTAGTCTACTAACTATTCATTCTAAGCTAGAGTAGTCTACTAACTATTCATTCTAAGCTAGAGTAGTCTACTAACTATTCATTCTAAGCTAGAGTAGTCTACTAACTATTCATTCTAGAGTAGTCTACTAACTATTCATTCTAAGCTAGAGTAGTCTACTAACTATTCATTCTAAGCTAGAGTAGTCTACTAACTATTCATTCTAAGCTAGAGTAGTCTACTAACTATTCATTCTAGAGTAGTCTACTAACTATTCATTCTAAGCTAGAGTAGTCTACTAACTATTCATTCTAAGCTAGAGTAGTCTACTAACTATTCATTCTAAGCTAGAGTAGTCTACTAACTATTCATTCTAGAGTAGTCTACTAACTATTCATTCTAAAAAGACGCTTGACAAAGGTCGAATGTATAAAGAAATTTCGAGGCACGGCGTATTTTTAATAAGGTTTTGCTCCAGATCTCGGAAGCGAAGCCAGTGATATAAGAAATCCAGGTCACACTTGCTGCTGACCTCAAAAACAACTTATTTTCATTGCAGGCACTACCGTAAGCACACGGGAGATAAGCCTTTTCGATGCGCTCTCTGCAGCCGTGCATTTGCTCGTTCTGATCATCTCAATCTCCACATGAAAAGGCATGATTCGGATGGCTCAATCGGAGCCGCAACTAATATTTTACAGGTCATAAGCGTTTGACAAATTTAGCCAATAGTACACTCTGGATGACTCTGGCGACTGATAAATATACTTGTTGACTGTAGAAGAACTTTGTGACTAGAAAACATACTTTGGCTGCTAGATGTTTGTAGTATTCAGTCTGATTCGAGAGTGTGGAAAGGCGATTGTGGCAATAGAACGAGCCCACATGTAATTGTTTTCCATTTTCGATATGTTACATGATAAGTCCTCAGAACCTCACTTGATTGTTGTCCGATTCTCAAAATGATTATGTTCGAAAGCTGAGTGCTTACATTATCTAAACCTCATTTTTTAAAGAAATTTAACTGATCAAAAATACCTTTTTTCTAATGTTCAGTCAAAATGAACATATCTGACTTAACAATACTTTGTATTTAAAAATTCCATTTTCAGATATGAGTTTCCTTTGTGCGATATTTCCAGTGAAAAAACTCCCGGTTAGATGATTTCTCTAAAAACAGTTTGCACTGTATTACTATTATATATTGTGTTTAACTGTTTAATTCCAGCCTTAAACTCGTTTTGTTTGTTCATTTCGTTCATATGATCATTAGAATTCGGTGAAGGAGTCGAACTCATGTTTAAGAATTAGCTTAACTCTGTTTAGAACTTGCTCAATCTTTAGAATTGCTGAACTCTTAAAACTCGCTTAAAACTCGCTTCGTATCTTTTCGATAAGAGTTCGATTGAATTCTATCGGCAGTTTGTTTCTTCTCTGGTTGTGGAAGCATCATAGAACCCTACATGAATAGAAGATGAAATGCCCGGTGCAGCTTACTTATTTCCTATAATCTACTCTCGTCAACCAGAACTGGAAGTGAAATGGGTGACTTTAATGGATTGAGTATTAAAAAAAAACAAAATTTTCTTTCAAATATATTTTTTCCACATATGCTCAGTTAGTTTAGTTTTTTACTGCCTAATAAGAATCGGTTCACAAACGACTTAATGATGTTAATTTTGCAACGGCAAGCTTTGAATGAATTTGCATGACAGTGAACCATCCATCATAGACTTGTGTATGTAAATATATCGAGTGACTTGATATTAATTTTTAAGATGAATACTAACTATTTTTTTAAATAATGGATGATACAAGTACTGGTGGCTACATTCAAATCTGTTCAGAATTGAATGCGTCTCACGCAATCCATTAAATATTTCCCGCAAAAAAGCTGCGACAGCTTCAATCTTTGAAACATGAGATCATCGTCAGCAGGTGACCTCGTGTCAACAGATAAAAACTCAAAATTGGTGAGATCATGTCAAATTGACCTACTATTTTTTAATACCAAAATTTCCTGAACAGAAATCCATTTAAGAGAGTTGAAAAACTTGTTTTTCAAGACAAAACTTCAATTTCAAAAGAACTAAGGTTCATGTTTTTCACAAGAACACTGTCAACTAAAGTGTTTAAACTGGAGATATTACGCCGTTAACTTTACTTCATAAGATATGAACCTTTTTCATGCTAAAAATGTGATGAGTCTATTTGGTTAGAACTTAACAGTAAAAAAGTTCCTAGTTCATTTTCTTTCTTTTTTTTCTTAACTAGGCTTGATTGAGGACATCATCACGGATACGGGATTGGTAGTGGAAAATTCTGCTTCGCAAAAAACTTTCTCTGTTGAAGAGCTCGAAAAACTTTGAATACTTTCAGTCTCAAATTGAAATTCCATCCCCTCCTCCCAGGATCCGAGGCAAATCTGAAGAATGGTTCGGGAATTAGAAAGGAAACTAGGAGAATTGAGATTGTTGCTAAACGGGGAAAAACTATGGCTCTGACCAATCGTCGAGAAATGTGGGGTAATGTTTTGGTGGGAGGCAAAGTGTTGAAGGTTGAGAACAAAACTGTTTATCTCAAAATTGAACGGTGCGAAATGGGGAAGTGCAAAGGCGAATAAGGGCTAGTCGTTTCGCCTTTCACAAATATTGCTCACTTTTTGAAGACAGGGGGTCCCAATGTATATCAAACGTAACTTGTTGAACGTTTGTGTTTTACCTGCATTTACATATGGGTCAGAAGTGATAGCTGTCAAAGAAGTCACTCTGAATAATTTGGCTGTTGCTCAAAGGCGAGTGGAAAGGTCATGCTAGGGGGTGCCCCCCACTCTCCTCGATGGAAAGGTCATGCTAGGGGGTGCCCCCCACTCTCCTCGATGGAAAGGTCATGCTAGGGGGTGCCCCCACTCTCCTCGATGGAAAGGTCATGCTAGGGGGTGCCCCCCAACTCTCCTCGATGGAAAGGTCATGCTAGGGGGTGCCCCCCACTCTCCTCGATCATGTGCAGGAATGCATGAAGAAGAAGTGGCACTGGTGCGCTCGGATTGCAACCATACAGAACTGGAGTCCAAAGTTTTGACAGAATGGGACCCAGAGAACCAAAAAATAAAGTGATGTCCAATGATGTTGAAATAAAGATAAGAGATGGAGAGACGGCTTTTAGAGCTTGTCGTCGCGGAGTTCTGGAGAGCTGCGCGAAACAAGAAGGATCGGTCCGAAACAATGGCGTTCCATGTCCAATGATGTTGAAATAAAGCGATTGAACTGAATTGAATTTAAAAATTCTGTTACCTGTTAAGAAAATTAAAGAACAAAAAAGCGTGAGAAAACACAAATGCCTTTTAGGTACGGAAAAAAACAAATTACGATTAGTTAGTGTTTCAAGATTTATTTGGAAAGACAGAAGGTAATTAAAATTTCTTCTTCTCGTACTTAAATATACTATATCGCGTGCTCTCGCAACATCATCTCGTACCTCTCTGATCTATCAATTTATTGCATGAAAGAAGCGAAATCCATGATCTCATCGTGAAATATTTCAGTTATATTAACACTGACTCCATGATCTCATCCATCGAGAAATGATTTCATCTTCACTGATACATCACACGACCTCTCAACTTTTATCGAGAGATTAAAGTCGCTTCTGAAAATTCAAATTCGACGAAAAAATGTGTGGTCATCAAACTTTTTCGGGTGTCGGATGATGCTGCCGCACGTTTAATCTATATGAGGTAACCTCAATAGTCACCTCAGAGAAAAAGGTCGTAGTTCCATTTTGAAAATCATCGACCTGATAGTCTTACACAGATTTTTCTTTCAATTCAATTTCAATTTTATTACGTGAAAACATTACATGCAGCAACGCATAAATTAATCACGTGGTACGAGATTAAACAATTGAATTGTTTGAATTACATAAATAGGTGAAACAATGCAGATTACATCCAGGCAAACATATATCATTCATCAACACTATTAATTTCGGTGAATATACGAGCTGATCGTATAGAGAAGGCATTTCTTCTGCAAATAGTTCTCGGAGCAGGGTGGATTATTTTGAAAAATGCGCCTCTAGTGTTGGACGCTCTTATTTCAAAGTTGTGGTGCGTCCTGTCAGAGAGTACTTTTTTCCCAAATATCAGTTTCAAGAGTAGTTTGAGGTCGTTAGATTCTCTAACAGAGAGAAGAGAAACTAGATTCTCTTTCATCAATTTGGGGTAATTATTATAGAAAAAGGTAAAAGAGTTGATAAAAATTAATTAATTTACATTTAAGATATATATATAAGACGAAAATTCGGCGATTGTCAAAGGGAGGACAATGAAAGAAGTCGAAAGGCTAAATTGTTATTTGTACCAAACAAGAAATACCCTCATAACACACTTTTACTGTTTAACACTATGGACAACACTTTGAGTGTTAATGGCAGCTGTATTGAAAATTACTGAAAGTTATCGGAACAGAAAGTGTGTAAGGAGACCCGCCCAATTATTGCTTATGCCTTTATAATGTAGTGATCTACAATTGTATGTTTCTTTTTATGCCTCTATAATTCGTATATTTCTTTTGATGTCTCCTTTTTGATGTTTCCCTTTGATGTTATGTTTTGCGTAACACTCGCGCGCTAGGGAGGCCTGATCAGCCTCTAGGATTGTTTTGTGTGTGATATATATTGTTTTTCTTCTTGTGTGGAGATTGCGGAACCTATTGGACTAGATTTTTCTGGATAAAACGTTGCTCTGTTGCTGT
Organism: Allodiplogaster pararmata; assembly: GCA_964056735.1. Lineage (NCBI taxonomy): Eukaryota > Metazoa > Nematoda > Chromadorea > Rhabditida > Diplogasteridae > Allodiplogaster > Allodiplogaster pararmata. The sequence goes on along the minus strand of OZ057404.1, from coordinate 37,042,239 downwards.
TTGGAACGCAAACCAGGCTCCACAGGTGGAGCTACATTACATGGGGGCCGAACCGGTCGAACTTTGAGAAGTTCAGCAAGAAGCAGCAACTTTGAGAAGTTGCAAGAGGATCTAGGGACAACTTTGAGAAGTTGGTTGGCAAAGTCACGCAACATCAAGAAGCGTGTGGCAACTTCGAGAAGTTGAGTGTTACGAGATTCATTGGCCTTGAGAGAAGTTGGCGAGAGGCCAGAGAAGTTGGCGAGAGGCCAGAGAAGTTGGCGAGAGGCCAGAGAAGTTGGCGGGAAGCCAGGGAAGTTGGCGAGAAGCCAGAGCAGTCGAGCTGTTCGCGCCATTCGTGATAAGTTGTCATTTAATAACGCGAAATTGGTGTGTTCGTGATTTGACTCTTTACCTCAGTACAATACTTCTTCTTCTTAGCGTTGTCCCGCGCCGGCCGAGGTCGGAGTAGGGTCCGCTGTACGGCTTCTAGCTCTCCAGAAACATCTGTCCGTTGCGTCTTCCGAGTGGAGTCTTGCAAGGCGCAGGTCTTGGTTGAGCGTATCCATATATCTTGTCTTCGGTTTGCCTCGAGGGCGTTTACCTGGTACTTCCATGTCAAGGGCGTGTCTTGCGATGTTGGTCGCGTCTCTTCGCATCACGTGTCCATACCATCTAACTCTCCCTTCTCGCATCTTGTCTTGTATTGGGGCAACGCCGAGTCTCCCTCTCACAATCGTGTTACGCACACAATCTAGGCGAGTCAGTCCTAGTGTCCAGCGTAACATTTTCATCTCATTCGTGTGGATAATGTTCTCGGTTATACGCGTTGTAGGCCAGGTCTCCGTCGAATAGAGAAGCACGGGACGGATTGCTGTTTTATACATCTTTCCGCGTATGCCAGCTGTGATATTCCTATCACAGAGGACACCTGCAGCTTCTCTCCATTTCATCCAAGCTGCATTTACTCTTTGGCGTGCCGCTGCATTTGTTGACGTGTCTGAGGAGATGACAGAACCAAGGTACTTGAACTCGGAGGTCTTCGGGAGCGGTTCACCGCTGATGTGAACAGTTCCCGTCGTTTGCACTCCGATTTCCTGGTACTCGGTCTTCTTGATGTTGAGGCGTAAGCCATGCCTACTAAGAGCGTCATTCCATTCTTGGGTGCGTTTCTCGATTTCGGCACGTGTAGGAGCAGCAAGGAGAATGTCGTCGGCGTATGCGATGGTTGACGGAGCCGGAGTCAGTAGAGGACGCGTGACGGTATCCATAACCAAAATGAAGAGAAGGGGAGACAAAGCACTCCCTTGGTGCACTCCAACGTTTACTGCGAATGGCTCTGTGATGCCGACCGGAGTTCTGACAGTACTCTTTGAATCATCGTACATCGCCATTGTCCATCGAATGTACTCTTCAGGAACCTGATGATCGCGCAATGCATATGAAATAAGATCATGGGGGACTCTGTCGAACGCCTTTTCCAAATCGAGGTAGGTCAGATGGAGAGGTGATCTTTTCTCTGCGTGCTTCTCGACGAGTAAACGGAGTGCAAATATTGCATCTGTTGTGCCTCTTCCGTTCACAAACCCGCATTGCTGAGCTGGAATATCGACGTTATCTCGTATGCGTGAATCCAGTATCCTCTCAAATATCTTCATAGTGTGGTTGAGAAGGCGTATTGGACGGTAGTTGCTGCACACTCTGGCATCGCCTTTTCCTTTGAAGACTGGAACGGTCGTGGAGTAGCGCCAGATATGTGGAATTTGGCCTTGCTTTACGATGGTGTTGAACAGGTGCACGAGATGTGCTAGTCCAACATCACCCGCAAGTTTCCAGGCTTCGGTGGCTATGTCGTCCGGTCCAGCCGCTTTCCCAGTCTTCATCTTAGAGAGTGCCTTCTTCACTTCCTCGGCCGTGATGGTTGGCACGGGTCCTTGTATGGCGTGGGAAGTAGGGATGGGAGGGTGCTCAAACTCTTGGCCGCTCATTTCTTCGAAATGTTCGCGCCACCTGTTTCTGACTTTTAAAGGGTCAGTGACGAGCTTCCCTTGTTTGTCCCTTATCGTGGCTGCTCTCTGGATGTCCAAGGTGTTGCGGTGTCGAGCCTTGGCAAGCCGATAGATGGCTTTATCGCCTCCTGGTTGGTTCATCTTCTCATAGAGATCGCGGAAGTAGGAGGCTTTTGAAACTGCGACAGCTCTTTTGGCGGCTTTCTTGGCTGAGCTGTATGCAGCGCGGTCTTCAGCCTCATTTGACGTCCTCCATCTCTTGTAGGCATTCTTTTTCGCCTTGATCGCATCCTGAACTTCGGAGGTGAAAAACCAGGTGTCTTTCTCGATTCTTGGCTTTCCGGGTTTCGTCTTTCCGAGGATGCTTGCGGCGGGTGCTCTGATGCTGTCTTCAAGAAGCTTCCAATGTTCATTTATGTCCTCTGGAAACTGCTTGTAGAGTGCAGGAGGGAGTAGATTGCGATGGATGATGTGCATGAGAGAGAGACGTTCTGCTTTCCCAGTCGAGCGCCACCATTTGACACGTGTGCATTCAGGATTACGAGAACGCTGTTTCTTCGACTTCAATACGCTGTAGTCCATAAAGAGAGGGTGGTGCTGAGATGCAACATGGTCTGATGGAATGACCTTTGCATCTTTCGCGTTCCGCAGCTTTGCTCTCAGGATTAACCAAAAGTCAATTTGACTCTGATTTCTTCCGCTCTCGTATGTGAGTCCGTGAGATCGTCTCTTTTTGAAAAAGGAGTTCACGACTGCTAGATCGCATCGAGCACAGAAGTCAAGTAGCCGTTGACCCTCAGCATTGATCGTTCCGATTCCATGTCCTCCATGTTCTCTCTCACGACCTTGTCGATCTGAACCGATGTGAGCGTTAAAATCTCCGCCGATTAAGATGTCTTCATGAGACTCTCGGAGTTTGATAACTTCCTCTAGAGAGTCGTAGAAGTCCTCCTTATCAGCGTCGCTACATCCTTGTTGAGGTGCATATGCTGAGACGACAAGGAAGTGATTGTTGGACGAAGAAATTCGGACGGCCATGACTCGATCTGTAGAGCGAATGACTTCGGTTACATCATCAGCAATTTTCGAGGAGAGGATAATGCCAACACCATTTCTTGTTGATGACGTGCCATGGTATATCAGCTTGTATCCGTCTCCTATCGGCTTCGACTTGCTTCCTCTCCATTTCGTTTCCTGTACAGCAGCAATGTCAACCCTTCTTGCTTCTAGCATTGCGGCCAGCTCTCTACTGCGTCCCGTCAGTGTTCCAACATTCAATGTGACGAGGCGAATTTGGGCTGTACGCCGCGCAGACATACCCCGCCCATGGGTAGCTGCCTGTCCTCGCATATTTGACGGTCCTAGCGGACAAGGTAAGACCGCGTCGCTTCCGGGGGACGCCCTAGCTTTGGTGATATATCTTGAAGAACTTGAAGCCATGGTTTACAACAAGGGTATTCATGCGATCGGCCTGTTGAGTGGATGGTCAATCCAGCCTGGCATCGCGGAACGTGTTTGTCGGGAGTTCCTGCTAATCCTTGACCGTAGAAAAGCAGAAGATTAATCGAAAAAACGCCTCGACTGGTGTGGCCTGGACCCTCTCCGCCTGGCCAACTGGCGGATAGAACCACTGCCGGAAGTGGACTCGTCCAAAGGGGGCCCAATTTTAGCCTCACTCAGAACGTCGTGATTCCGGCAATCACGGTAGTAGGGCTGAGTGAGTTTACACCCTCCCACCGACTTTGAGGTATTGGGGCTAGGGAAGGACCTCAGTACAATACTATCGATTTCAAATTACAGAAATGTCGAGAGAAGAAGACAAAGAGAGCGGGAACGAAGATTTCAACGATATGGAGGAATCGGAGACGCTGGGACTGAAAAAGGACACCGAAAAAGGAGAACAGGCAACGAAAGAAAAGGTCAGGGATGGAAGTAAACTAGAAGAGTTTATAAAAAAAGTAGAGATAAGGAAGAAGGAATTGGAAAAAGCGGCGAGTGACACAAAGATAAGCAAACGAAAAATGGCACAAATGGCTTTACAGTTGTATGAAGAATGCATGGACTGGGGGAAGAATTGTGATAGATGGGAGAACATGCAGTGGCAATTGAAAGAAGACAAAATGATGCAGGTGAAACCGAATACTGAGCTGAGAGAGCTGGAGAGAAGACTAGAAGAGTACAAGAAGGCGACGGCAGAACAGATGAGAGTCATCCAAGGTGAGTGTCAAGAAATTGGAGGGAGACTCGAATCAGAAAGAATAAGAGAAAGGGCACAGAACCGGCAGACGAGACAAAATGAAAGTAACTTTCAGAACTCAGAGACGCAAGAATGCCGGGAAGAATTCCAGACTTCAGGTAGGAGTTTGAGAATGGCTTCTGAAACGTGGGAAAACGAACGGAGAGATCGAGAAGAGAGAAAGTCAATCAAAGGATTAGAGTCAGTAATAACATCAATGGCGCTTCCGAGCGTTCGTACTTTTTCGGGAAGAGGCGGGGTCAAAGAGTTCAGAGAATTCGTGGAGAGACTTGATATGAAATATGGTCAGCTGATGAATGAAGATCAACTAGTGACCGTATACAGGCAACATCTGGAGGGAGACGCCGCGAAGATTTTTGACACTTTACCACGTGAGATAAAGAATGGGCCATACAGAGGCATAGTAAGTAAAATGAGAGAGAGACTTCAAGGAGACCAGACCATACAGAAGTACGATGCTCAGAGGAAACTAGATAAACTTTACAAAAGAGAAAGTGAATCAGTGACCCAATTCTGTTGCTACCTGGAGAACATCACAGTAGAGGCATATCCTGAAGCGTCACCTGAAATGTTGTCAGAGATAAGGGCAGGGAAGTTGGTGAATGCTTTACCCAACTTTGAGCACCAAGTTCAATTGTTCAAAATCCTAGATGAGGCGGATAGCTAAGACAAGTATGAACGATTGAGAGAAGAGGCCCTGAAATTGGAGTTGTTGGAAAGAAGAAAAGTGATAATAAGAGAAGAGAATTAAATTTCCCGTGAGGGCGGGAGACCGAGAGAGACAAAGAGATACAATCGGAAGTAGTTATACAAATGGTTCTCATAATACTAGATCCTCGGAACAAAGGAACGTTACTTATACCGTGAATCAATCACTTAACCCCAATGTGAGACCATTTATCTCTACGCAAAGTAATCCGAGACCGGTAGAAAGAATGATGAGTCAGGGGAAAGTTACAAGAACAACGAGATGCTTCAATTGTCAAGAGGAAGGACACTACATGAACGCTTGTCCGAGAAAGAACACTGAGCCAGTGAGAAATGTGGGCACTAGAAAAGTAGAGACGAAAACACAGAAAGAAAGAGCAGGGGCAGTGCCTTTTTTTGGGGCACTGTGGAGAACACAGGCAGACTTCAATGGAGTCACGTGCATAGTGGTGATAGACACAGGGGCAGAGTCGACGGTCATCCCGAGAAAAATCATGGAGGAGATAGAGAGAACAGGAAGAGATAAAATCGAATGGCAGGAAGCGAGAGAGCTTATGAACGATGCAATAGGCAGACCGATAGAGATACTTGGGAAGACAGAGATGCGAGTCAAAATGGAGGGAACAGAACAATCGATGATTGGTGTGTTTGTGGTGGACTCCAAGGAAGATTACATATTGTTGGGTCAGAACGCGCGGGAGATATGGGAAAAATGGAGAGAAAAAGAGAAAGAGGGCAAGCCAGTAAGCATTGCGAAGAGAGTGTGCATTGCACCCGGAGAGGAAAGAGACGTCGAAGTTAATGTGCCTAACAGTTCGGGGAAGATCATGTTGTGGGCAGAGAAAGAAGGAATAGGGTCTGGAGTAATGGAAGAAAAGCGAGGTAAGGGGAGAGTAAGAAATTTTTTTCAAATAGTAATGCAATTCAAATACCGATGATATTGAAGAAAGATGAAGTGATCGGGGAAGGGGAAGAACCAATATGGCTGGATGTCCAGTTGATAGAGAAGACATCGATCTCAGAAGAAGAGAGGCAGGGAAGAGGAGCAGAAGTACTCAATGCTATAGAAAGCAAAGCGAAAATTAAAAGTAGTCTCTGCAAACAAGTAGTCCTCGAGTTTCTGGACGTCTTCGCTACAAAAGATGAGGAAATGGGAAGAACCGACTTGGTAGAACACACCATAGACACTGGAGAGAGCGCACCCATTCGCCAGAATCCTCGGCCAGTGCCTTTGGGGTTACAGAAGGAGGTCAAAGAAAAGATGAAAGACATGTTGAGTCAAGGCATTATATCGGAAAGTTCGTCGCCTTGGATCTCTCCTCTAGTGATCGCACAGAAGAAGGACAATAGCTTAAGATTGTGTGTTGACTACAGGAAATTGAATGAAGTAACAAAAAGTGATGCTTTTCCGTTACCGTCAATCGACCTTACTCTACAAGCGTTGAAAGGAAAGAAGTTTTTCTCAACGCTCGACATGATTGCGGGATATTGGCAAGTCCCACTGGCAGCAGAGTCTCGGGAAAAAACGGCATTCGCGACACTTAACGGACTTTACGAATTCAACGTCTTGCCGTTCGGACTCTCCACGTCGCCAGCGGTTTTTCAAAGGCTGATGACAAAAGTCCTCGATGGCGTCCTGGGAGAGAATGTGAAGGTATATTTGGATGACATCATGATAGCCACGGAAGATGAGGAGACCCACGCAAAAGAGCTGAGTCGAGTTTTCATGGCTTTTAGGAAACACAATCTGAAACTTAAAGCTCAAAAGTGCGCTCTGGCTCAAGTCGAGGTCGAATACTTGGGACACCTTGTAACGAGAAGAGGCATTTCGGTTGATGGAGCAAAGATAGAAAGTATACGCGCTCAAAAAGCCCCAAGAGATGTGCATGAACTGAGAAGATTCATCGGAATGTGCTCCTACTATCGAAAATTCGTTCACAAGTTTGCAGAAAAGGTTGCGCCTTTGACAAGACTCACATCGGAAAAGGTGAGGTGGGAATGGAATGAAACTGAAGAAAAGATATTTCAAGAGATGAAAGATGTACTGACTAGAACTCCAGTACTTGGTCAGCCTGACATTGAAGAAGCACAGAGAGGAAACAAACCGTTCATCATTTATACGGATGCGAGCAAGATTGCGATTGGAGCGGTTCTGTGTCAAGAAGGTGACGACGGCCATGTACACCCGATATACTTTGCTTCAAAAGCTTGTACACCAGCAGAGAAAAACTACCACGTCACTGACTCAGAAGCATTAGCAGTGATGTTCGCCCTGAGAAAGTTCAGGTTCTTCATACTAGGGACGAAGACCATTGTACGCACAGATCACCAACCTTTGAAAGCGCTCTTCAACCAGATGAATAGTTCTGCTCGTCTCATGAGATGGTCTATAGAGTTACAGAGTTACGATGTGACGATAGAATACGTGAAAGGAAGTGCTAACAAAGTAGCAGACGCGTTGAGCAGAAGTGAAGTTGTGAGAAGAGATGAAGAGGAAATATCCGCAGAAAAAACTGAGGTGGAGAGAGTGTTGAACAAGGTGACTTTCGAAAGTGTGAGAGACCAGTGGAAACAAATGACAGAAGAAGATGAGAAAGGAAAGTGGTGGACAGAGAGGCTGCGAGGCGTCGTGGGACGCAGTATCAGAGAGAAAGGATTGAGATGGACCCTATCGGAAGAGGGAATACTTTTCGTCGAAGGAGCTAAAGGAGGAAAGAAATACTTTGTTCCGACAAAGTTGAGAGAAGAACTTATCAAAGAAAACCATGACGGGTTGTTGGCGGGCCATTGGGGGCTAGAGAAGACGCTAAAGAAAATGAAGGAGTACTATTGGGAAGGTATGAGAAAAGATGTGAAAAATAGGATCGACAGTTGCGTGAAATGTGCCTTGTTCAATCCAGCGGTGATTATGACTCCACCTCTTAAACCTATAGAAACCAATGTGCCATTCGAGATAATTGGTATAGACATTCTGGAAATTGGTGAGGCACTGTCGGGCAACAGATATGTGTTGACCGTGATAGATGCGTTTAGCAAGTACGGAGCGGCGTACCCAATAAAAGACAAGAAAGCAGATACAGTCGCTAAAATACTGGTCACCAGGTGGATAATAGAAATGGGACGGATGCCAGAAATCATTTTATCTGATCAAGGAACGGAATTCATGAACAAGGTCATTAACGAAATTACTACGGTACTGGAAATTCAGCACATCACGACGAAGGGGTATAACCCAAGAGAGAATGGATTAACAGAGAGGTTCAATCAAACGCTTATAAGATTGCTACAGAAGAAAGTGAAGGAAGCTGCAAAATGGGATGAGCTGCTTCCATTTGTGGTGTGCGCATACAATATTACAGTGCATACAACAACGGGGGAGAGCCCACATTTTATCATTTTTGGAAGTGACCCGAAGCCTTTTGGAGAGCGGTTGAGCGAAAGAAGGAAAGGGCAAAACTCTGAGTTGGAAGACTACAAGGAAGATCTGATAGAAGGACTGAAAGTGATATGGGAAAATTTCAGAGATAAGGCAAAAGGAGAGCGGGAGAAAATGAAAAGGGAATGTGACAAATTGCACAAGGTGGAGACGAAGCGTTACCCAGTTATAGGAGATAGGGTTTTCGTGAAACTCCCGGCTGAGAAAGGAAATAACCCATTTCCTAAACTGGTAGCAGAATGGGAAGGGCCGTACAGAGTAGAAGAAGTAAGTGGAAACTCTGCACTGGTGAGAGAAATCAATGGCGAAAGAAAATTGAAAATACCGTTTGATCAATTGAGAATCCTAAGAAAAGGGTTGGGGGAAGAAGCATTGGAACCAAGCACTAGAAGGAAAGGCCGAGAAATATTGAATCCCGCTTTCCAGACTAAAGACAATGACGATCGTCGGACCCGGTCGAGTGACAACGAGCCTGAAGAAGATGAGAGGGATAAGGGCCTTTCAAAGCGAGACGGTGGCAGAACTCATCTCATGCCTCGACGTCATCCGCAGAAACAATAAGGAGGAAATCACCGTCGTCGGGATTTGGATTCCCCAAAAAAACAGCGCCACCAACCTTATCCTCGTCGGGGACAACGAGGCTTCAGGGGGGGGGGCATGTAAGGAGACCCGTCCAATTATTGCTTATGCCTTTATAATGTAGTGATCTACAATTGTATGTTTCTTTTTATGCCTCTATAATTCGTATATTTCTTTTGATGTCTCCTTTTTGATGTTTCCCTTTAATGTTATGTTTTGCGTAACTCTCGCGCGCTAGGGAGGCCTGATCAGCCTCTAGGATTGTTTTGTGTGTGATATATATTGTTTTTCTTCTTGTGTGGAGATTGCGGAACCTATTGGACTAGATTTTTCTGGATAAAACGTTGCTCTGTTGCTGTTTGGAACGCAAACCAGGCTCCACAGGAGGTGGAGCTACATTACAAGTGAACAACTTCGAACAAAAAAGTGGCAGTTATTTTTTTTTCTTGTTGCTTAGGCTTACTACTGAATAGATCGGTAAAGTTACAAACTTAAAGGTTGGATGTTCCTAGTTCTAAATAAAACAGTATCGGCACAACAATACATCGTTCTAAAAATTTATTGGCTTTTTCGCTCATCATAACACGTAGTGCTTATTTATGAGGAAACAAGTGAATTATTCTCTATAATCTTACAATTATCCTTTTTTTCTCCGTTTTTTCTATGAACTTCTCTTTTTCTACTTCCCTCATTTTTTTATTTTTGTAACCTCCATTAACACTATTTTATACGTGTCACATGTAATTCAACTCAATATTTTTTGAGTTCTTCAAACTTTTAAAATGATGTTAATAAAAATTCTTCGCGTAATGACATAAAGGGTTCAGCGTTAGAACCGGTTTCAGCAAAGAAACTGGCCCTGATTCCATCGCAACAATTCACAATTCTCTTCTGCTGAAGCATGTATACATAGTTCCTTTCGACTCTCGCCTGTCGTGCGCCTGGTCAGAATGGGAGTGTGAGATTGATGGCGAAATGATCCACCTTCCACGTCAGTAGTACACACGGCAATACGAAAAGAAGAAGCGGAAATCTAAAAGAGAGTATTGGAGTCAGAAGAATAAATGAAAGATATAAGTTAATGGAATGGGAGAAAACAAGAGAGAAGAAAAAAAAGAGAAACAGATCAGTAGAAGAAGAGAAAAGAAAAGCAAGTTTAGAGACAGAGGAAAGCATAGAGTAAAAGAGAACGTAGAAAAGAAAGAGAAAAGAAAGTTTCAAAAATGAAAAAAAAAAATTGGATAAAAAGTGAAGACAAAAAGAGAGACTAAGAGAATAAATCAAATAGACAGAGAGAAGAGAGAAACATGGCAAGAAAACCTAATCATATTGAATAGAAGTGTGAGAAAAGCCAAATCGATCGTCAACATGATTCAAAACTTCTTCAGTTTCCCTGCTACTCCTTGCGTTCAATTTGTACGTGAAGTGGATCCTCAAATACAGCTCTCAAGTATACATACAATCCTACAGAGAAAGACCTCTCCAGACTGATATCAAAAAGTGCAGACGTCGTTCAGAATAGAGTTATTGCTGATGATGGTAGGCTCAGAATGTCATATCAAAGGCCAATCTCATCTGACTTTCGTTCATAAAAATGTTCATTACGACTAGAATTCTTTACATTTGTTCAAAGGCCAACCAATAGCTCGCTTCACTTGACCTACGCCTCATTCTAAAGGTGCAACACGTACATATATCTTCATGCGTTTCAGAATGCTTTGCTACATATGTATGTATATATTCCTTATGCGTTTTTGAGCATGAATAATATTCAACATTCCAAGAAATCTATCGAAAAGCTTGCGATAGAATCCAATCTATTTGATAATGATGTAAGAATCGATTGAATGAATGCTGTCTTATCATCATTTTAACTTGAATTTTCTGTCAAGTCAATTTCACTACACACCACCATCATTAACCCCCCCCCCCTCCCCAATCAGTTCATGCTGTATTGTTGATATTATTCAATGACTAGAATCACGAAATAAAGAGTGATTGAATGAAAAAGAAAACAATAGAGAGAGAGACAAAGAGGGACAGAAAAAGGATGAGTGGGTTTGAGAAAGACAGAAAGTGATGAAGAAAAAACAGAAAAGTTTTTATTAATATTGAATACTGAGCAGTTTTGAAAACTTGACTTCAGTTGGATTATAACTGGAATATGAAAACGTGAAACATTGAAAAACGTCAAAAGTGGATCAGTCAATAGTAGAAAACCGCTTTACTCTGATAACAGCTTTTTCCAGGACTGCTGAAGCTGAGAGAATTTCTCCGCACTATTCGTTGTATTATTGCAATCCCGATCTTCCCATTCTTTTTTCATTGCGCGTGAGTACAGTTCTTAGCTGTTTCGCCTCCGCTTCCGCTTACCGATCGATACTTCACTTTCTTCGCTCTTAACAGTTATTTTTGGTTGCTCGACGACCAAAAAGTCTCGAAACATGTCGACGCTTTTTAAAACCCAAAAAAAGGTTTTAACCCGAATTTTTTAACCCCCTTCCGAAATCCCCCCTTTTTAAAACCCGAAATTCTACCTCAAAGTTCATCATCTCGAGAGCTGCGTGCAATGATCCTTTTTAGATCAGTGCACATCTTGCCACGCCCTTGAAATCTTTATTGGATCGATACAAACTTTTCATCGTTTTCTGAATGACTCGTAGTCCGACGTCGAATTTCCCCAGCTTTGTAGTTAGGCCGAAAGAGATGCCTCGAATAATATGTAGTTTTTCAATCCGAAAGAAAAAATTCGTACCCTTAGAACGAGAAAGCAACTAATGAAAAGAAAAGCTCTGGCTCCATGGAATTTCAGAAAGTATGCACATTCATGCTGAATCTCGAAAACTTATTTCTGTTTCTATATTCAGTTGAAAACCTCCCTTTGCTGACCAATAAAACATGAGGTCGGCCTTGATATACGCGAAAATTACTTTTTGAAACAATATTCCGATCGCTCTTTACAGTGTCAAGATATTTACGAAAAGTTTTGAACCAATTGAATTATGGCCGGTACTGTAATATAGGCAACCGAGAGAGTTCTCTTTAAATTTACTGGAGGTATATTTTTTTACAAATGGAGTCAATTTTTTGCCCAGGAGTCAATATTTGTGTTGGTACTAGAGAGGTTTGGGTTGAAGAGGGGTGGGGGCCGATCCTAATTTTTAACTGTCTACCACGTGTTCAAAAAAATTTAAATTTCTCTCGGTCGGTACTTTCTTCAAAACGAGTTCACCTTGAAAAAAGTTGGGATAGATTCTCCTAAGAGGAGTTCACCTGTTCTTTCGTTAAAAAAAAGTTCAGCTTCAAAATTTACACAAAAAACAAGAAATATTGAGAGCTTACGAAGTCTTATATTGATTATTTTGAAAGCTTGTTTCTGAGTCATGGTTGCCCGTTTTTCTTGGAAAAATTGATAAGAAAGTTGTCGTTTGGGGAGAAAGATTAGTTTTCACGTGATAAATAGCTTTTAAAAATCTTTTGAGAGCTTTTGAATGAATTTAACGAGAAAAAACATTTTACAGCTTTGCTTGAGATAACAGTCTTGAGCTCAAACTTCATTTGCGATTCAATAAACGAAAATCTTAAATTTCTGAAACTAACCTTTGTCCGACGAGAAAGTGCCGAGTGAAAAGGCGTGGAATTCACCGATAAGAAGCATGAAAAATTCGTGATATTTCCAGGTATTCTCTTTAAATGTGTCCTCAAATATGGTATTCTCTTTAAATGTGTCCTCAAATATGGTATTCTCTTTAAATGTGTCCTCAAATATGGTATTCTCTTTAAATGTGTCCTCAAATATTCTCATTCAGGCTGAAAATGTGTTAATTTTATAAAATGAACCCTTTCCCGCTTCTCTCCTAGGCTGATAGACTTCAATTAATTTAAAGGTTTTGAGCCTGAGCTAGTAAAATTATTTCATTGTGAGTTAATTTTCTAAAAAATATGATTAATTACGAATTGAAAACCCTAACAAAAATATAACCGTTACAAGTTTTATCCTGTTTTGAATGGGTTATGTAATCATATACATATATGTATATACATATTTGAAAAAAAAGTTCATTCATTTTTATTCGTTAAAAATGTGTAATGAGTTCAATACCAATCTTGTCACAATCAGTAATTTTTTATTAAAGCTTGGATGCACTGATGTTGGTAAGCAGTTGTTAATATCTTGTTGTTGTGTATAGTCTTTGCTTCAGCGCATTGATTAATTTTTTCTTCAATGACTTCTCTCCGAGTAACACAATGAACACTTTTTCGAGTACAATATGTACTGAGATTCAGAATGGAATTCTCCCAGGCAGTGAGATCTCCGGACTTTGAAAGCATCTATCAGTCGATCAAGCGAGCAAGTCCTATTCATTTTTTGAACATAGAAGAGAACTATGAATTTTTTTAAAGTTTAGTTTTATTACCCGAAATCTTCTATTCTTGTAGATAACCCGTCGCTGTTATTGCTCGAATCTGAAAATTCAATTCAATTCAATTCAATTCTTTATTCCAGTCAAACATTTACAAAGAAGTATGCATGACAAGGATACTGCCACGGATGTGAGTTCAGTGTTTAGATAGATAAGTTGAGTATTCACAGAAGAAACAAAAAAAACTATTCAAGGAGAAAGATAAGTCTAAATACGTAGACGTGTTTTAGGGACTATGATATCAACTGTTAAATTCTGTATAGATTTCTTGAAAGCAATGGAGGATTTTAATGTTACTACATTTTCAGGCAAATTATTCCAGATATCAATAACACGAGAGGCACAAGTGTTATTCGAGTGTGAGTTTCTGAAGGGAAGTACTAATCGTAGTGAGTGCGATGACCTATTAGGATAAGGTGAGGGTAAGATCGTAAATAGAGAAGAGTAATCCATCACAAAGTTGCCATGAATACATTTGTGCACGAAACAAAGATCAGCAATAGTTCTTCTGTATTCAAGGGTGTTGAGGTTAAGTAAATGAATACGAGAACTGTAACTCAAATTAGTTTGGCCAGTTCTATATAGTATTCTACGTGTGAAGGTTCTCTGAACCCTTTCCAGATCATTAACTAGGCCAATAGACACAGGGGACCAGATTTCCGTCCCATACTCGAGTATAGGCAGAATATAGGACTTGTATGCTCGTATTAAGACCGAAATAGAAGATGTTTTAAAAGCCCTTAAGATTAGATTTATGCACTAGAGAGCCTTATTTACGGTTACATTAATATGGTTAGTAAAACTGAGCTTCTCATTGAAAAGTATGCCCAGGTCTTTGATTGTACTAGATGAAGGTAGTATATTGCCGTTAATGAAGTATATTGACTTTGGATTACGAGGGCCACAGTTGGTAACGAAGCATTTAGGTATGGAGATGGTAAGGCTCCAATTAAGAGCGTAGTCAACAATCGAGTTAATAGCTGCTTGCATTAAAATTGGGCATTCAGAAAAAAGTTTTATGTCATCAGCATACAAAAAACAATGTACACCATGAGGTATAACATCGACAATATCATTAATAAAGATTGAGAAGAATAATGGCCCCAAGGAACTGCCTTGGGGTACACCATTAGGATAAGTTCTACTGTTAGATAGTGAGGAAGCGATTAGAACTCGAGAACTACGGTTAGTGAGAAACGATTCAATTAGTCTGAGAAAGGAAGAATTAATTCCTAGTGATGCTATTTTGTGAATTAGTAGTCTATGGTTAATTGAATCAAAAGCCTTAGAAAAGTCTATAAGACAAATATCAAAGGACTTATTCTGTGCAATGAGAGAGAGATAAAGGGAATGCGAATGAACTAAAGAAGTAACAGTTGAACGTTTGTGTCTGAAGCCAGATTGACAGGGATTCAAAAGACTATTCGATTCGAGATGATTGTAAACAGTGTCATGTATGAACTTTTCAAACAACTTCGAAAGCGAACAAACGAGTGTTATTGGTCGAAAATTGTTAATATCAGAATTACTGCCTTTTTTGTGAATTGGAATGATGATGCCTTCTTTCCATTTGGAAGGGTAATATCCTGCGTTGATACTATTAGAGAAAATGATTGATAGTGGAATTGTTAACGAATGGTGACAATTCTTGACTAACAAATTAGGAACAGAGTCAGGTGAGCTGTTAATTCTAGGGCGAATCTTGCTAATTAATTTATTTATGTCAAACGGTGAAACAGGATGAGTACACTCGAGAACATGCAAAGGGCGAGATTTTGGAAGGGGAAAATTAGTAGTTACAGAATCGAGTGAATTGAAAAAATCAGAGAAAGCATTTGCTACTTCCAGAGGATCCGTCAAAGTTTGATTTTGTACTTTGAGAGCGGATGGGCTAGTTTTAGTTTTGATACGGTTAGATAGAGAACGAAAGAATAGCTTATAATTCTTAGGCATCGCTAGAGATTCTTCTCTCTTGCACTCAAATTTGAAAATTTCTCTATGCAACTTGTTACAATAGCGTTTGGTTAAGGACGATTGTGATGAACGCTTTTTTGATCTCTGAAGAAAACTATATATCTGACGGATTTTACGCGGGTATCGGAAATGGGGTTTTAGAGGCTTTTTGTGAGGAACGTGGAGCAAGATAAGGTTAGTGATAGTATCAGTGAGTGCTTCAACACATTCATCAACAGTGAGACATGAAAACATGAGCGTCCAATCAATGCTCGAGATATGAAAATTAATGGCCGCCCAATTGGCCTTACTCCAGACAGGTCTAGTTAGTGGAGGTTTGCATGCTTTCATATTACATTTGGATACAGAGAAGGATATTGATGCGTGATCACTATTTGCAAAAGGAGGTATGGTCTTGCAATCAATGATGATATCTCTATTACAAAGTACATAGTCGAGTATATTGTGAGCACGTGTCGCGGAAACTACATGCTGGGTGAAATGGTTATCACATGTTAATTGTAAAAAAGATTGAGAGATAAAACAGTTAGTGGGTGCTGATAGAGAGGGCCAGTGAATATGAGGGAGATTGAGATCTCCACATAGTAAAGTAGGATATGACAAAGAGCAGTGATGAGAGATATAGGATATGAAACTATCGACAGAATTTCGAGAAGTGTTAGGTGAACGATAGGACGAAATAAGCCTTATGGCAGGGAAAGAGAGATGAAGAGAAGAGTTAGGATATATATCAACGATTACGCATTCAATACAGTTATGTGAGTAATGGTCAATCAAAACGGAAGAAATGGAGTTATGCACTAATATTGCAGTGCCTCCACCGCGATCTTAGTTCCGATCGCTTCTAAATACATTAAAGGGAAGATTGTCAGTGGGAATAGAGTTAGGATCTGAGTTAGAGAGCCAGGTTTCCGATAAAAACAAAATGAAAGCACCAGATTGACGAAGTAAATGATACAAATCATACAGCTTGTTCTTAACGGATCTACAGTTAAATGCTAGACAATGTAAATGCTTCGATGAACTCACACCCTTCCCGGCCTATGGTGAAAAACGCTTGGGTGCGTTAATTCTCCGACGGCATTTTCTGACATTGGACTGCGGAGGAGCGGCAGGATTAGTGGAGATCACGGGGGAAGTACTAGCAGATATAGTAGTAGAGCGGGGAGGGCTGTGAGATCTGTCGATGGGGAAGCGAAGAGGACGAGACGTCGTAGTAGAGATTGCTTTAGTCGAGGGGCCTAGTAGAGAGACGTCAGACTGTTTCATGACCTGTTGAGTGGAGAAAGCATGACGAGGGGTGCGAGACGGTCTATCGAAGACAGGAGGAATATGGACGAGATGTGCATCGACCACTTTGACGGGAGGATGTGTGGGGTCATTGTGAATGCGATGACATTCTCTTTCAGCAATCAATTCGATGGGAGATAAGTCTGCCCTTGCGTAGCAACCAGAAGGAAGAGGTTTTTTTGTTTTCCTATAGAGTTGCAGGAAGACGTTGCGCTTGTCGGAAGAGGAAAACTCAATCTTCAGAGGTCGACCATTAACGAAGCCAAGGCGAGGTTTGCTGGCGGGGTGACGATGAAATGTTATCAGTCCCCTTTCGAAATCGTCTTGAAGAACGTCAGA
Organism: Allodiplogaster pararmata; assembly: GCA_964056735.1. Taxonomy (NCBI): domain Eukaryota; kingdom Metazoa; phylum Nematoda; class Chromadorea; order Rhabditida; family Diplogasteridae; genus Allodiplogaster; species Allodiplogaster pararmata. The sequence goes on along the minus strand of OZ057404.1, from coordinate 37,025,244 downwards.
TCCAAGTTTCTCGAGAAGTCTAGAGATCGTGTCGAGATCTCTAGCTGTAGTTTCGTCCTCCGATTTACCCTCTTTCAGTTTGAGAATGACTGCTCTTCTAGACTTGCAGTCGAGCATGGTCTTGTCACGAACAGTAGACTCAACCACTGCTGAGTAGAGATGGGGCCAAAGCGTTGCTGGAGACATCCGGTACTTAAGTTCAGCCATTTGACTACTAATTAGTTGAAGTTGACTTGCCTGATCCGCAATCATTTTGTGGAGAGGTAAGACAGCTTTAGTGACGATCTCTTGCAGAATAGAGCTGATGTATGGAAGTGGCACCATGGGAATGTCGATTTCCATGAGTTTGGGTTTATTTTTTATATTTGATAAGAGAGGGTGAAGGAGGTCACCACTCATCATGAGACACAAACGATCTATGAGACACAAACGATCTATGAGACACAAACGATCTATGAGACACAAACGATCTATGAGACACAAACGATCTATGAGACACAAACGATCTATGAGACACAAACGATCTATGAGACACAAACGATCTATGAGACACAAACGATCTATGACAGGAAAAACAGGAAAAACAGAAGAAAAAACTGAATCTTACTAGAATCTCTCTCCTTACCCGCTCCAACTTCACTCTTCTTCTTGGTTAAACCAATCCAACTCTCAGAGCGCATAAACCCTGCGCTTTTTTGATTAGCTTTTGAAATGGTTAATCAGCTCTCAAATCCGTTACTCTCTGTTAATATTCATAATTTTCTTCTTAAAACCGAATGATTATCTTTAATACTGAAACCCTACTTTTCAGTCACATGTTTTCATGAAGATTCATGTCTGTTAAGTCAACAATGGGAATAAAGAATCGTGTTGTATGAAAAAGAAGAGGTGTGAGGTTGTGCAGAAATGGGCCAACTGTTTTAGAAAGCAAATCAGCATCCATCAGGGTAGCGCACCTTACGGTAGAGAGAGACTGACAATTAGAAAGCGGAATTGAAGTCTGCCGGAAAGTGGACCAGAAAGCAACACTTATTGATAATAGTTGATGGTTTTAACATTCTACTTATTTTAAATGATAAGTTATCATCTTAGCGTCACTGCCTTTGAACTGTGAAATTTAGAATTTGAAGAGTCTAATTATTGTATACCAATCTGGTTTTTTTCTCCCTCTCCCATCTCCTATTACTTAATTAATTAATCAAATCAACTTGACTGCAGTGAAATGAAAAAGGAAAAGTATGATGAAGTGGTGAGTATATTGGACAGGACTATGGATGGAAGACGCCTTCTCTCTTGCCGACTCCATCCCTGCTCCAACTATTCTTGGCCTCTTCTCCGAGTAGAGTCTTTTCGACTCCCCACTTGTACAGGATAAGTCGGCGACCACGGCTGCAGCTGTGCGACCCTGTCATTCATCTGCTGCCTTCTCCCCCAGTCCTCCCATATTCATGTCGCTCCCAAGCCTACATGTTCCTTTTCATTTATTTTGATTAGAAGTCTCAAACAATCATGAAGTGTATTCTCATATTTCCTCCATCTTGTGGCAGTTATGACATCATATGTTCCTTCCAGCACGAGTCGAGATAACGAACAACTAGAGATTAAGAATGGTAAAGCTTAGTTCCTTCTTTCGTAGCCTCCTCCAATTTCAGATCAAGAAGACCAACAAGCGACAGCCAGTCAGTCTCTGCACAATCTGAATTGGCTCAAAAGGAAGCTATCCAACATACACAAGGTTTGCTTCCCAGCTAATATAACTCTTTTATGATTATTCCTTTTTTTATTAATCTCAAAGTCTATGCTAGCTTCACTTTTCTTTGAATTTAATGTCTTGACTTACAACATATGGGAAGTAAAAAAAATAACTGAAATATTTGATTTTCAAGACTCGTAAAAACACGGAGTTAAGTAGTCTTTTGTAGACGAATTGACAGAATATAAAAAAATTAGGGTTCTCACTTTCGAAATTTACAATAATTTTCAGTGACGATGATAATTGGAGACCCTAAATATCGATTCAATTGTGGCATGTGTGAGAGGAAGTACAAGAAGAAAGCCCATTTGACCCAGCACGAGAGAACTCACACGGGAGAGAAACCTTTTGTGTGCACCAAAGGATGTGCGAAGCGGTTCACTCGCAAGGATGAAAAAAACAGGTACAACCTCAAGCCGTCGCTTTTCACTATCCACAGAAGTCGATTGAATTTTCAGGCATGAGAGAAGCGTTCATGAGACAAATGAGAAGTTCAAATGTCATTGCGGCAAAGAATACACCAGAAAGGACAACTTGAGATCTCATATGAAGAAGAAGCATGAACATCTCGTCCGAGGAACGAATCCAGGCTTTTGATTGCAAAATCATAATGCAGCCTAAGATTTCTAAATTTTCAATAAAAATACTATAGACTTTCTATGTATGAAGATCTCGGTAAATTCTGGATGTCCTGAGTGCCTCACTCCACTCATTCTTACTTTTGGGATGAAAAATATGTTGAATCAAACTACGCGCAGCTTCGTGCTCAACTTCTCACTCAACGTGTCTGTCGATCAGTTCTCAACTTGCATGAAGACTCACAATGCGCACATAACGCAAATTTAAATCGACGCGTGTCTTATATAAACCCCTAAGATTTTCCTTGTATTCTTGTGTTGAAACTGATTTCCTATTTGAATAATGCTTTGGAAACCAAAATAACTGTATTTAAAACTGCTTTAGCGACACGTAAAACCTAGCGAACGCTGGGTATTTCTCTTACTTCCTTCGTTGTTTTCTTTTGAATTTGTTTTCCTAGTACTTCATTTTATTTCTTGATTTATTCAGTGTACATTCCAGATCTCAGTTATACATATTTATGCATGAAAACGAAAAAAAATAAGCGCCTGTTTATTGACTGATTTTCATGTAAAATGATTTTCCAATGTCTTTTTTTAAAAAAATCTCAATCTTTTTCGCAGAAATTGCAAAATTACTTATTTTTGATGAAAAGATACCATTATTTTGTGACAGAACCCGCTACAAATGCGTACACTCTTCCACTTTGAAAAATACTGACACCATTGATACATAACATGGAGCCTTTCTCTCATCTCAATCCTTTTCAAAAGGCTAAAAGGGTCCTTTTAAAAGGATTCACATACCTGAGCTCCATTTCCAGACTTCAACAACAATATTTTTTAATTTTGTTAACTTTGAACTCATAACAACTCCAAGACGTCGCAAGATAATCCATTTCAGATGTCAAATAGTACAATTCACCGTATGAATTCTGAACTTCACAAACTTATCCGATAAAACTACAATTAATGTCATTATAAATAATTATATTAGAAAATATATTTGCCCATTCTCGTTCCTACTATTTCGGGTTGGAATATACAAATAAATTCGACTAAATTCGATGCTTAAAATCCTTAATGTATATCAATTGGAAAGCGAATGGATAAAAAACGCTTGAATGAAAATTATATCCAATTCTTGCGTTTAATCTCCCAAGAAATAAAACAGAACACGCATCGAGTCATCAGCTTTTGAAGAAGAAAAAGCCGAAGTTACAGAAAAAGAGAAAGAACTAAACACGATTATTCCTTGACCGCAAAAGCACTACTCTGTATCATTCACGCCTCAGCAACATCCTTAGCAATGATTGTTTGGTGTTTCCCTATCACATTTGAATTATATTTTCTGAGAATTGGTCTTCTTTAGGAGCCTATTATGAATTAGAAGTAGATGCCAGAGGAACATCATCCAGTGACGCAGAACCTGTAGCTGACTTCTTTTCCTCTTCGAGTCGGGGAAGAACAGGGATGATTGGGTTGTTGAACATACCGTTGTTCGCTATCCATCTGAAAATCCCATCTAATTTTATGTGTTTTAGTTGGCTCTAACCAACGTTAATCAGCCCTTTTCGCTCAAGACAACCGTTTTTACGCCCAACAAAAAAAAAAAGTTCTTAGCGCTCGCAAATGAAGCGCTCCGAAAGATCGTGTTCTTGAAAGAAAAACACAGAACGCAGTTTATAACTACAGAAAAAAATGCGCTCAAATTATATTTTCGTAAGAGATACTTTTAACTAAAAAGGTGATTTGTTTCTAGTTCAAGCATCAAGATGTCAAGATGAAAACGCATTTACTTAACAGAAAGATAAACAGCACAAAAAAAATAAAAATAGTCAGTTTCTAAATGCCTCATTAACAAAAAAACGCAGAAGTTTTTATAGCGTCAAAAGTTATGAAGCGTTTGAGAAGCAGCTTGAGAAAAACAACTACTGACACTGTGGGTGAGCCTTGAGCTTCTAATTGCGAGACTATGGCAAGACTTCGTTGATCAATGCATACATTGGCGTCACCTCGATGACGGGCGAGACCTGATGCCGCTCTTAAAGCGAAGGATAGGAGCTTAATAAGAGCTTAAACACCATTTTGATTCACTTCATAGTTTTTGTCGAGTGTGACTGAATGGGGTTTCCTACAAGTTTTTAGGTTCGACTTTATACTTTGCGTGCAAAGCAAGCAAAAAAAGACGTCGTTAGACTATTCTTTGCTAACAGATAAACAGGGTGTTTCTCTGACCCGCACTGCGGGTAAAAAAATCTATGCGCTCTTCAAATACCTGGAAAACATTGAAATTTATGCGCTTGTAAAAAATTTTTTTCGGATTTTTCGTAGCGAAGGTCCGAATCATTAGAAAAATTTAATGTTGAACACAATTCAAAAACTCTAGGCGCTCGAAAAAATTTGTGCGGTTGCTAAGAAACACCCTGCAAATAAAACGCAAGAAAGTTTTTCTCGTCGAATAAAGTTTGTTTTAGACTCCTTGTGATAGTCTGAGTGAGAATATCGATTGCAAGAGCAAATAAAATCAGTTTAAAACAACTTTTGAGCGATTTTTTGTTGTATTCTGACATATTCAGTCTATCAAACAAGCAAAACATTTATGATGTGGGTGACTTTACTCCGGCAGTCTCGTTCCTAAGCCGTACAGTCTCGTCAGCGTAACCTTTACCTGGGTCTAAGCGGGAAAAAAAACCTAAAAGCCTGTAATACCTGTCAATCGCCAAACACATTCCAGCTGTGTCGTGCGCTGGTCACACTAATGCTTGTTTGCTTGTACCTTGCTCATTTTGAAAACAGTTCTAACCGGTCCAGAATGATATTTGCAATAAATGTGTAATGAGCAGGGGATAAATATTCATGTCAGACCTTCTGTCTGCGGGCCTCTGTTTTTTTTTACAAATCATAAAGGGGGACCCTGTAAACCAAATGAGAACATTTCGCGGGCCTCTTTTTTTTCGTCATAAGTAAAAAACTTTTTTGTTTTTTCGAAATTCTTTATCATCATAGGATAGCTTGTAAGGCCACTGCTTATATGGAAGTATAAAATAGGAAGGAAAAATGGGGAAGAATATAATCATTTTTCGTTGGTGTTCGTTTTTAGTGTGTTAAAACTACTGTATTAATTACACCATTTCCCTAATTTTTGACAAATTTATTAATTGAATTGACAAAAAATTAATAATATGAGAAATTTCCTTATGCGGTAACTTTTGCTTAAGCCTAAGCGAAAAAAACAGTGAATAATAGCTAAAAACAGCTATTTTCTTTTTTTAAAGTTCAAATGATTTTTTTTACATACTCAAGATCTAGCTTCGCACCTCTCAAAAACGTTTTTAGCTCGTAAAGCAACCCTAGATAAAGTTTCATGCAAAAAATTGCGAATTCGACGGTACCACACTTCTCCACTATCACCTCAAAATTGAGCGGGACTACACTGCGTTATTTTCGCCAAGAAAACTTTTTTAAAAATCACTCACGTGTTTTTCAGCATCATTTGCCGTGATTTTTTCATTTCGTCCAAAATCATTCTGAAGTCAACTGGAGTCAACTGGAATTCGAAGCTGAAACTAAAAGAGTCATAGGTTATGATTTTCGATCATCTATTGATCTTGGATGAGCTGAAGCATATAAAAATTAGATACCTTCTTGAAGTCCGCAAAAAACTTTTTTCATGGATGTAAAACCGAGATAAAGGCTATTACAAAAGCACACCGTGCACACTGTGCGCACTGTACACTGTACAAATGCACGCTGCACACTGTATAATTACAAATGCACGCTGAGTCGCGGGAAAATTCTTAACTCAAACACTCTTTCTATCTTTCCAGTGTAAAGTGCGCACAGTGCGCAGTGCGTACAGTGTAAAGTGCGCACAGTGCGCACAGTGTGCACGGTGTGCTTCTGTAATGGCCGAGATAAAAGCTTATTCAACTAAGATACATTTTTTGGAATGCTTCCAATTTTTTCAAACATTGCGCTTTTTTTCTCTCAGAACGATTTGACGCATCGACTCCAATACATCTGTTCGATACTCAGAAGGCGGGCTAATAGACGCGTTCTTGAGTTAGAATGGCATATTTCTCACCTTCTAGTTTGCATTCATGGTTTGTTATCGGTTTCGGTTGCAGTGTCGTTCGCTTGGATTGTAAAATGTTTACTCTTACCAATATTCTACTCTTACCAATATTCACTACTCTTACCAATGTTCTGTAGGTTTCGAGTTTTGCTAGAGTTCTGGTTGGGGTTTTTTTTAAAAAATTACTGATGAGATTGGCAAGATTTTTGAAGTTTACTTGTTTTCGACGAGCGTCCTGTGTGATACTGAATATGACTTCTTTGAGAACGGCTTATCTGCAGGTTAACTGCGATGGAAGTTGCTCGCCAACTCAATCATTGAGATATCATATATCGAATCAATAAGGACTCCTCTTCAATCCGGCTGAAGAAACGTAACGTCATCAAGCATGGTTGAGTACGGCTGCCACACTAACAACAAATTCGTCTTCACTGATGATGGTGAGTATTCAATGCTGGAGAAGCCTTTTGGGAAAGAAGCGAACAGTCGGTATTGGCATCAAAGAAAGCGAACATTCGGTTAGAAAGTTGTGAGACTGAGGACGAGAGCTGAGATTTTTGATGCAAGGCCCAGCAATATACATCGATCATTTAGATGTAGATATCCTAGAACCTTGCTAGATCGTATCGGGACATGTTTGACAGATTGTCGTCGTCAGATTGCGGCAATTTGATAGAAATGCTTCTACAATGTTGGCACTTTTTTACTTCGTCGGGTATTCGCGTCGCGGCTCTAAAACAGCCTCAACTCAAAAACGGATTTACCCCAAACTTGGGTAATTAAACCGGATTGAACCGTGGAAAAGTGCGCGCACCAGACTAATGTGTGCGACATACATGGAGCGGGTTCACGACATACATGAAGTTCGTTATAAAAGCAAAAACATTATTATATTAATGCTTCTTCTTCTCTCGTTAAAACAATGGAATAAAAGTGTTTTCACTTACAAATTCACACTTCTTCATCTTTCATTCTTTTTCTCTCTTTTCTTCATCTGTTGTGCACTTCTTTCCATACGGGTGCGTTTGTCTCGGAAAGAGATTTTATTCATGAAAACTCCCTTCCCCCTTTCTCCTTAGGGCCCGTACCCCCCCCCCCCTTGCTTAGGTAGGGCCCTCTTCCTCCCCCCTTCCCCCTTTAGGGCCCTCCCTCCCTTCCCTGCTAAGGTAAACCCCCCTTTCCTTTCCCCAGAATTTATAAAGATAATTTAAAAAGAAAGATAAAAAAATAATAAAGAAATCATAATGTTTTTGCTTTTATAACGAACTTCATGTATGTCGTGAACCCGCTCCATGTATGTCGCACACATTAGTCTGGTGCGCGCACTTTTCCACGTTTTAGTTCCACGGTTCAATCCGGTTTAATTACCCAAGTTTGGGGTAAATCCGTTTTTGAGTTGAGGCTCTGTTTTAGGGCCGCGACGCGAGTACCCGACGAAGTAAAAAAGTACCACAATGTTTATGCAATCAAATTGCATGTTGGATAAAAAGATAAGAACGTGATGTAAACTTCAGGCCCCCTCCCAAAGGTTCCATGGGTCAGTTTTTGGGTCATTTTCTCGATACGGAACTTTTTTGAAAATGTAAATGAGTCAGAAGTGTGACCCATGGAACCTCTGGTGCCAAAAAAAGAGGTATTTCTGCAACAAGAAAGGGCACTTCTTGTGTTAAACCACCCCCCCCCCACCAGAAGTTCAATTGTTCATACGTTTGACTTATGTACATGACAAATTATTTTTACATTGAAAATCATTTTAACATTAAAAATCTTTTTTACATTGAAAAACGCTTAGGCTAACGAGACCTTATCAAAAAATGCCACTGTCATCTGACCCGTTGAACCTCTGGTAGTGGGGGGGTGTGGTTGAACGCAAGGGAACTCTTTCTAATTGGATATTTTGGATACAGCGATACAATATTGTCTTTCGATACAGCTATACAAATGGCTATAGCGATATTTTGTGAAGGGCCCCTGTATCCCTGTAAAGGTTCTCTTTCTAATCTTTCACAGTTGACTGCATAAAAATATTATCTTCACAGGAAAACGTTTTCTCTGAGAATTGGAACTTTTTTCTGAAAACTTTACAGTTCTAGGGATACAGCACGCATTTACGATGTTTTTGTGGCTTTTAACAAACTGAGCCTACGCCCTTTCGTCAAACTTTTTGTACCGTAATCAGCACACCGAAACCCTTTTTAAAGAGTGTAACAAATGGGCGTAGAAACTAGTAAAAAGGGTTTCGGTGTGTTGATTGCGGTACAAAAAGTTTGACGAAAGGGCGTAGTTTATTGAAAGCCTTTAACAAACTACAGGCGTAGGGCGTACTTTGTTAAAGGCCGGTTTTTCATTTTTTGTTTCTTCTTCTTGGGCCACGTATGCACGTACCATTTTTGATGGTAAATGATTAAGAAAACGGGTGGTAAGAAACACACTGTTTATAAAGCAGTTTTTTTCCAAAAACTAACTCGAATTTTAACATCAAATTTAGCTTATGCTTAGTAAAAACTTACGCTAACGATACCATTACGGCTTAGTTGGTAAATATCGTTTTGTTAAAATTCCTTCAAGTAGTATAGCGTCCACAAAAACAAAAATACCTAATATCAAAGATTTTGTGGAAAAAACAACTTTTTGAAATAAAAAAATTGTTTAAAAACTAAAAGCCTACATCGCTCACTTAGGTATAAATATAAGAACAAAAAAAGATTAATATAAATAAATAAACATATATATATATATATATATATATTTATTTACGTAATATAAAAAAACAACAAAAAAAAGTTGAAGTCTACAGCCTAGTTTAGCCGAAAATTCTGAACAGTGAAACTGCACTAACGCCTCTGTTATTATCATAATTTCAATCATGTATAATATTAATGTACAATTGAAAATACTTCAAGTGTTTAATAATGTTTGGTGGCAAAATATGAAGAAAAAACAAAAAATGAAGAAAAATATATAGAGAAAAAACAAAATATGAAAAAGAAAAAATTTAAAGGGAAAAAAAGAAAAAATATGAAGAAGAAGAAAAAGGAGGCCTTTGAAAAGTGCTCCCGGTTGTCAGTTGTCCACATAGCTTACCAGAACTTGTCACAAAAAAAAAATAAAAACGACCGTTTGTCCGAGCGGAGGCTTGAAATAATGATTCTCTCATTTTACTACACTCTAATTCTCGCTTGCTTCTCATTATTCTAGGTCCCCCGCCCAGCTGAGCAATCAGTTCAAACATTTTTGACAAGTGCTGGTGAGCTATGGTTGTCTGAGTTTTCATTTCTGCGGTCGCGTTTCTTTCTTTCATGCGAGTGTTTGTGCCAAATAGTTGACAACTGACAATCGAGAGCACTTTGTTGAAGGCAAAAAAAACAAAGTTTGAAAAAATATTTAGAAAAAAAACAAAATATCTAGGAAAACGACCGAGCAAACGAAAATTGCCCCAAACTCAACAACTATTTGTATCCGATGCAGCAACTCTTTGTATCGGCTGCTGTATCGGATACAACTGTGAACTGTATCCAGGGTTTAATTGGTTACCGGACCAGCTATGTTGGCGCATACATGTTCGTGCCGAGAATGATCTACATTCTCTTCTCCTTCCGTTCTGTTTAACTTTTTCTCTACTTCTCTTTTTGCTTTTCACCATTCCTTTTTCCATCGTACAAACAAGCCTTAGACCGGTCTCATTTAACCCCTGACTGTATCCATTCAGTTACAGGAGAGATTAGAAAGACAAGTAAAATATCGCTGTATCCAAAATATCCAATTAGAAAGAGACCCAAGAAGTGCCGAAGAAAGCTAAAAGCGAGTGAAGGGCTGTACCATGAAATAGTTTGATGCATTATTTGTCTATGATTCACCAATGCTGTGCTCGCTTGCAGGAGCGAACTCAGATGTTGAGGATCCATCAGCACTCATAGCAGCAGCCGAGCTGAAGAAAGATGAAAAGACCGCCGCTCAGAAAAAGGCCGATAAAAAGGTTTTCTGTCCGATTTGTGTTGAAAATGCTGATTTGAGTGGCAATTGACAAATGAAGGGGAGTGGACTACGAAATTCAGGTTATATTTCGAATTGGTTCTTTTATTTCCTGATGGGCAGGCATGCCCTGCATCATGTCTTGCAAACACTTGAATACTAGACGAAAAATTGGCTTCAAACGCTCCGGTTTCGACAGTTTTCTTCATAGGTGATCGTTTTTTAACATCAGGGACTTCGGATCTTGAAAAAAAAATTTTCCTTTCACGCTTACGTTTACGCTTACGACGAATCCGTATCAAAAAAAACTGATGTAAAACAAAGCATCATACCAATTTCTGCAAGACAAGACGCAAGGTATGCCTGCCCATCAAGGAATAAAAGCCTTCGAATTTTCTTTTTATTGCAATTTAGATTACAATTGTTTGGTGTTCACACACGTAAAATATGTCTTGATTTTCCAATAGGTCGATCGCTTAAGTAGACTAAAAGTTTCACTTTTAACTTTACGAAACAGGTTGAGGCTGAGTTATGGTTAATGAAACGTTATATTTATTTACAGGAATGAAGTTTTTTTCAATTCTAGCTGTGAAAACTGTGATATATTCATTTTGAGTGAGGGAGAGGGTCGGAAGGTCGGTCGCCATAAAAAAAATTTTGGCCAGTTTGCAGTTTACCTATGGGTGTTCAATAAACCACCCTTTACGCTTACGCTCTTTTGTCAAATTTTTCTGACGGTAATCACTTCACCCAAACCCTCTTTACTAGTTTCTACGCTCTTGTTACGCTTTTTTGATAATGGTAAGAAACATTTGCCAAAGAGCGTAAAAAGTTAAGTTTGTTAGAGGCCCAATTTTTTCGCTCTGTATTCAGAGGTTAAATGGTTACCGGACCAGCTTTGTTGGCGCATACATTTTCGCGCCGGGAATAACCTACATTCTCTTCTCCTTCCGTTCTGTTTCACTTTTTCTCTACTTCTCTTTCCACTTTTTTGCCTCTCCCCATTCCTTTTTCCACTCGCTCGGCGAGTAGTTTTTTCAGGGTTTTTTTAAACTTTTTTTCGCTTAGGCTTATGTAAAAGTTACGCTGACGAGGCCGTAAGACTCAGGAACGAGACCACTATATATTCTGCCTGGGATCCAATAAACAATATCCTGAATACTGTAGTCCACTCATCTTTCGTTAATTGCCGATTTAGTAGGAATTAGCGTGAAAGTGAACTGTGTATGGTTGGCAGGAAAATGATTACGACACACGGAACACTGGGCTCTGATTTATAATGAGCGATAACCTCCGTTATGATTCCTTGCTGGTGGAATATAAAAATTAAAGTCTTGTTCAATAAGGCTATTAGCGGCGCGGTCTCCTGGCCTCCTGAGGCCGTCTGCACGTACAAGCAGTGAGCATTCAACCTTTCTAGGAAAATGTTTTCTTCGTAAAAGGCGTTTTGAGGAAAAAAATTCATTGGTAAGTCACAGTGAAGTTGACTTTCGGTATCGTTTGATCGCACTTTTTTTCAGCCAGAGTAGCAGGAAAGTCAGTAAATTGCCGAAAGTGTTTATTCTCGGTATTTTCCAGGAGGCCATAGTTAGAATATGTCTTAGTTTTTTAAAAGGTCGATCGCCCGATTAGGCTAAACATACCGTTTTAACTACTCGAAACAGTTAGGGCTGACTAAAAACATGGATATTTTTTTAAGTTGACCTCTTTAGCTGTAAATTTTTTTTATCAGTTCGAGGTCTTTGAGGTATTCTGAGGTCAGTAAAGAAGGAAGTCGGTAGGTCGGTTACTCTATAAAACTTTTCTGAAAGTTGGCAGTTCACCTATGCAAGCAGGGGTTTAATAGTGACCGGATCGGTCCCGTCGGCGGATACATGTACACCCACTATTGACAAAAAATCCCTCTCTTCTCTTACCCTTTTCCTTCATCCCCTCTTCTTTTTTCCTACAAACTTTGAGCGGCGGATACATGTAAACCCAAATTGAGCGGTTCCATTTAACCCATGTATGCAAGAGGCAGAAAGACCGCGCCCCTGAAATCCTATAATAATGATTTCTCATTAGTGGAGTTGGCAAAATCAAGGCAACGCGGTTGCGCGGCCTTCTAGCCTCTTTAATCGCTCCGAAAGTGAACCGCTTTCTGCAGTTTAATGATATTCCAGCTACTCTGGCTACAAAAAACCTATTAAACAGCACCGAAAGTCAACTTTACTTCTGCTATTAACTATGTAAAAAGCAGAGGACGCGTTGCTGAAGGCATAATAAGTCCGTTTTTTTTGTTGCTGATGTAGGTAGTTTTAGGCAGAAAAGCTGAAGAAGGAAAAAGCAGCGGCAGCTGCGAAGGAAGCTGAAGCCAAGAAAGCCATTGCCGCAGTTGCTGCTAAACGTAAGTTTTTTGTAAAGGAGAGTTAAACCCCCTGAGAGGATAAAAGTGATTCATGAATAGAATGAATATAAGCAAGAAATTGTTGTTGAATTTTGATAAAAAAGAGCTACAGTTTGCGTTGTAATCAACTATTTAAGCAGTTTGGTTTTAACCTTCCCGCACCTTTCCAATATAATAAAATAATAATTAAAAGAGTTTTGAATTGTTTTCTTGAAAGGTTTGAAATTTTCATAAGTAAAAATCGAAAATTTCTTCTTTCGGGTGGATAGTTTTTAGGACGTTTTGAAGAGCGCATAGATTTTTTTTAACGCGCAGTGCGGGTGAAAGAAACACCCTGGTTTTCACCCCCGGGTGAAAGAAACACCCTGGTTTTCACCCCCGGGTGAAAGAAACACCCTGGTTTTCACCCCCGGGTGAAAGAAACATCCTGGTTTTCACCCCCGGGTGAAAGAAACACCCTGGTTTTCACCCCCGGGTGAAAGAAACACCCTGGTTTTCTCTCTGTGCTCCGAACTAAGACTCTGAAAATAAAATAATTTCTTCATCGGAAAACAAAGCTGAAAAATAACGATTTTTTCTTCTTTCGAATGAAAATCTAAGTTTATTATATGAGAATGTGCCGGGGGAAAAATTTCAAGCGAGTAAATGGGCGGCGGGGGAGGGGGTCAAAAAAGTTATTGGTCAATTTTTACCAAGTCAGTCCTCATTTTTTTTGTAGACGCGAACTCATTTTCATATTCGCAGTTTTTTGAAGTAATATTGTTATGGTTTTTTCGAAGAGCAACGTCTGTTGAATTCAAAGTCTTTTACTGGTAAACAGGACGGGCGACTGAGTAATTTTAAGAGATAGGTAAGGTATGTTTACAAACCGATCGATAAGAGTTTTTTTAAACAGTTCTTGGGAATTTTTTTAAAACTTTTTTAGCATAATTTTTAATGATTGTACTTTTTCGGTTTTGAAAAAAATCCTGATTAATAATTTTTTAGCTGCTCCCGGTAAGGAAAACACTCGTCCTGAGCGAGGAGGTCGAGGTGGCGGTGGTCGTGGAGGAGCTCGTGGCGGAGGGAACGGTGAAGGGAGGCCCCCGAGAGAAGCCGGAGAATACCAACCAAGGATGGATGGAGAAAGAGGCGGTGGCCGAGGAGGAAGGGGCGCGCCGAGAGGAACGCCTTCGGGCAGAGGCGGTGGATTGTTAGTTTTTCAGATGTAGGCTTGTAGAGAGAAGGTTAACCCTGAAGAGGATGATGATTACGACACACGGAACACTGGGCTCTGATTTATAATGAGCGATAACATCCGTTATGATTCCTTGTATTAAAAGAGTGTTGGATGATAATAGTCTAGATTGAGGTGGGTAAATTGGGACTAAAATGAACCAGAAGAAGTTTGTAGCCGCGGTGGTCGAGGCGGAGGATTTGTTCCTCAAGTAGGAGATGAGCAAAACAAGGAGGTCACCTTGGACGAGCAGTCGCCCAAGGAGAACGCGGTGGATCACATCAGCCCGCCGCAGTTTGCTGGAGGTGAGTAGGCTTTAGCTCCTTAATCACTCATCAGTGTTTTACGAGCAGGGTGTTTCTTAGCACCCGCACAACTTTTTTCGAGCGCATAGATTTTTAAGATTTCAGAATTCAACATTCAATTTTTCAAATGATTTGGACTTTCCCTACGAAAAATGCGAGAAAAGTTTTTTTAAGCGCATATATTTCAAGGTTTTTAGGAAAGCGCATAGATTTTTGTTTACCCGCAGTGCGGGTCAGAGAAATACCCTTTTTACGAGTTTTTTGCTTGTTGAAGCTAATTGTAATACTAATTCTCGCTATGTGTTTGCGTATGCTTTTATATGGGTAACACTCGCCACGTTCAGAATTCTTCCAAATTCAGTCTGAGAAATGATCTTTTTCCGACGGTTAGTCTGGTCAATCTTCAGCTGATGGGAGTGATAGGCTTCAATCTTCAGCTGATGGGAGTGATAGGCTTCAATCTTCAGCTGATGGGAGTGATAGGCTTCAATCTTCAGCTGATGGGAGTGATAGGCTTCAATCTTCGGCTGATGGGAGTGATAGGCTTCAATCTTCAGCTGATGGGAGTGATAGGCTTCAATCTTCAGCTGATGGGAGTGATAGGCTTCAATCTTCAGCTGATGGGAGTGATAGGCTTCAATCTTCAGCTGATGGGAGTGATAGGCTTCAATCTTCAGCTGATGGGAGTGATAGGCTTCAATCTTCAGCTGATGGGAGTGATAGGCTTCAATCTTCGGCTGATGGGAGTGATAGGCTTCAATCTTCAGCTGATGGGAGTGATAGGCTTCAATCTTCAGCTGATGGGAGTGATAGGCTTCAATCTTCAGCTGATGGGAGTGATAGGCTTCAATCTTCAGCTGATGGGAGTGATAGGCTTCAATCTTCAGCTGATGGGAGTGATAGGCTTCAATCTTCAGCTGATGGGAGTGATAGGCTTCAATCTTCAGCTGATGGGAGTGATAGGCTTCAATCTTCAGCTGATGGGAGTGATAGGCTTCAATCTTCAGCTGATGGGAGTGATAGGCTTCAATCTTCAGCTGATGGGAGTGATAGGCTTCAATCTTCAGCTGATGGGAGTGATAGGCTTCAATTACATAGTGAACCCGTGTCCGTAGTTGATAGAAGTCGTTGTCGATGGAGCTAGAAATGTGTACGCATAGCCGAACGAGAAAAAGGTTGGACAGGGGCAATGTTTCTATGTAATGAAAGATAGTTTTCAAGGTAGAGGCCGTGGTCGTGGCGGTGGATTCCGCGGTGACCGTCCTCGAGAGTTTGGCGAGCAGAGATCTCCCAGGGAGTACAACGATAGGTGAGTGAAGGGGGAGTCGCGACTCGCGAGTATACGGCGCATTGTCCATCGTGTTCGAGGGGTTTTAATTTTCTAAAAATGTATGCAATGCGTCTGAAAAACACGAAAGGTTCTATAACAATAATTCCCGAATCGTGCTCGTCTTCAACACCTTGAACAATAATTTAAAGCTTAAAACTTTTTTTTCGAGTCTTGGAGAAACAAAACAAGATTTTCTGAACAAACAGACTCTCAAACAGTTCAGTAGTTAAATTAGATCGTTCTAAGGCTTGTTTGAACGCGCCGAATGATATGGAAATGGCTAAAAAATATTGGAAAGGTAAATAGGCGAAACAGAATGAGATAAGAGAAGAGAATGTAGATACATTTTCGGCACTAACATGTATGCACCAGCTGGTGCGGTAACTATTTAACCCCTTGAACAGTTATCGTAAACTTTTATTCAACTTCCATGTTGATCTTGTTTCTTTGGAAGTTTCTTTTTCCTGATTAATGCGCGAAGTTAGTGTAAAAGTAGAATAAGAGATTAAACATTGCAGACCCCCTCGGGAGTTCAACGATCGCCCTCCGCGTGAGTTCAACGATCGCCCTCCGCGTGAGTTCGGTGACCGCCCTCCGCGTGGCGCGGGAGGCGGACGAGGTGGTCGTGGCGGGCGGCCATTTGACCGTCATTCGGGATCTGATCGGGCGGGAGTGAAGGCAGTAGATGCGAAGGGAGGCCATGGCAAGGGTAACTGGGGCACGGAGAAGGACGAGCTCGCAGGTGCAGACAACGTCGATGGAGAGAAGGTGTTGTTGATTTCAGCTAGTCATCTCAGCACTTGAATAGTTACCGAACCAGCTATGTTGGCGCATACATGTTCACGCCGATTCCGACCTAAATTCTCTTCTACTTTCGTTTCCTCTACTTCTCTTTTTGCCTTTTCATATCCCTTTTTCAAATCTTTCGGCGCGTACAAACATGCTTTAGACCGGTCTCATTCAACGCCTCCTCGCAGAATAAGTCTTGATTTTTAAAAAATCTAAAATGTGAACCATCCGCTTTTTATTTTATATGTTTTAAGTGGTGAATATCCTAGTCTAATATGTTGAACTTCAAACAAAGAATGTGCTATTAAACTATAGTAGAGTGTCTAAATGTGTTTTCTACTTCTAGCAGGAGAAGGGAGAGGGAGAAGAGGCGGAAGCGGAGAACAAGTCCCCGCCTCCTCCCCGTGAAAAGACGGAGGAGGAACTCGCTCAGGAAGCACTTGAGGCGGAGATCGCTAAGCAGAAGACGCTCTCAGAGTACAAGGCAATGCTTCAGGTGAGCGACCGCTCTGGGTTGAGCTGCAGTCTTCATCCATGGTTGGAAGAGGATAGTACTCTAAACAGATTGGAGGCCCTGTTTTAAGAAAGAATTGCATACATCTCCAAGTGCTAAGAAACTTCAGTATAATTTGAGTAAAAGCGACGACAGAGTCACTGTGCCGTGCTCTCCGTATCGGTCTACAGTGCTTAGTTTCGTTCGCAGAGTGAAGACAACTAGCGGCACACAGTTACGGCGAGCGCTTTGCCCAACGCTCCGCACGCCCACCTCAGTGACCGTACAGCTGACAGTTAAAAATAGTCACGTTCATTAAGGAGTAAGGGACAACAACAGTCCAAAAATCAACCGGCTGGGACGAGCGAGAGGAGAAAGAGAGAAGGGGTGTTTGAGATGAAAAAGAGAGAAGGGGTGTTTGAGATGAGAAAGAGAGAAGGGGTGTTTGAGAAGAGAAAGAGAGAAGGGGTGTTTGAGAAGAGAAAGAGAGAAGGGGTGTTTGAGAAGAGAAAGAGAGAAGGGGTGTTTGAGAAAAGTTACGGTTGTAAAATAAATAGTCAAGAGAAGGTTACGGTTGTGAAATAAATAGTCAAGAGAAGGTTACGGTTGTGAAATAAATAGTCAAGAGAAGGTTACGGTTGTGAAATAAATAGTCAAGAGAAGGTTACGGTTGTGAAATACGACCTAAGCTAATATGCAGTAGAACACTGTTATTGACGTGGAATGGAATGTTGAGTTGCGAAGTTAGAGATTTTAAGAACGAAGCGCGCATACTGGGAGGAAAATGACCACTTTGCTTTGATAAGGAACCCCACAGCGAGTCACATGGTTCATGATCGTTCCATTCAAATGATCAAATTCTGTGCAATTTTCAGAAAGACGACTACAAGTTCAACGTCCGTCAGGCTGGTGAGGGCGGGGACGAAAAGGTGTTCGGAAAGCTGGTTCCTCTTCAGAAGCCCAAAATCGTTGATGAGGTTTGATTATTACAGCTGAAAAAGATGTAGGAAGTATTTTTGAATCATAGGTAAAATCTGTTTTGATTTTTCAATAGGTCGATCGCTGAAGTAGGCTAAATTTTTCAACTCTCAACTTCACGAAACCGGTTGAGGCTGAGTTACGTTTAAAGACGTTCTATTTATAAAGAGGAATGAAGATTTTTTTAAAATTTCTCTTAGCTGAAAAAACTCTGATACATACATTACGAGTGAGGAAGAGAGTCGGTAGGTCGGTCGCCCTTGAAAAAATTATTGCCAATTGAATTCAATGCAAGGCCCAGCAATATACACCGGTCAACATAGGTGTAGATATCCTAGAACCTTGCCAGAATAAAATTCACACGGGCGTGTTTGACAGACTGAAGGCGTTCTTCGCAGCAGTTTGATAGAAACGTCCCGACATTCAAAAGGGAGGCCGATGTACTCACTTTTTGCTTGTATTTGCCCACTACTCAAAGATGCATCATTGACTCAGGTGGAAGAAGAAGAAGTGGTGATCGTGAAGAAAGGCCCGCGTGCGCCCCGAGTCAACATCGACATCCAGTTCACAGACTCACACCATCACAGGAGCGACGGGGAGTTTCGTGGACGCGGTGGTGAGGGCGGTCGAGGAAGAGGAGGCGGTAGGGGCAGAGGCGGTGGAGGCGGAGGCTTCAAGGATGGAGGAGGGATGGGTCAGCTTTTAAACATGGTTCATTCAAGTGGGTCAGATGGAGCAGTAGTTTGAAGAAGACGTGCATTACTCACTTTGTCTTTTACCAACGCAACTTGTTCAGGTCGTGGACGCGGTGGAGGGATGCGTGGAGCCGGTCATGGCGGAATCCGCTCTACTTACGGAGAGCCGTTCCGCGTGGTGGAAGACTCTTTCCCCGCCCTTGGGGCAGCTTGAGAGAAAAAGATGCGGAGCGTTGATCGCGGGAAACGAGCAAGCATTGTTATTACTATCTTCGCCTTGGTTGTCGATGGTTTTCCCGACTCAACTCTCTCCTTTTTTTCTCCAAGCTTGTTGAATCATCCTAAGATTGTCTCTCATATGATCATGATACTCTATCCTCGCTATTCATTGTCTCTCGATGTAGTCCTCCAGAAAAGTTTGTTCAACCCGCCAACCCCACACCGATTATATTTGATCACCTTGGCGCGTACGCATTGAAAGCTTCGTTGATATTATTGTTAAGGCTGCGCTGGCAGCCAATCTTTACGTCTCTTTCTACCACTCTTAACCTTGTTATTTACCCACCCTCTACTTCAATCTAGAGAGTTTGTTTACTTTCTCACGTTTCTTGCTAACACTCCCGCAATTTTCTGTTACCTGCACGCAGTCTCCCATTGTCTAACGGCCCGTTCTCTCTCCTCTGGATGAGTGCATATGAGAGCTGACCAGGTTCTTGAGGTTCAGGTGATTTCCCTAAGAACTTCATACAAACCCGGACACTCGGATGCCGCTTGTTCCTAGCATAGTTACGCGTAGATTCCGTACTTCGAAACCATATCCCGATTTCCTATTTGCGCCCCCCCCCTCCCTTAATGCTCTTTTTAATCTACTCGAGACTTGTTCTCTGTTGTTTATCGTGTTTGCGCACAATTGTATCCTTTGAACGGAGACGTCGGAATACGACCACCGATTTTTTTCTGTTTTTTTTCCTCTTAAAATCTTATTCTTTGCCTCAGCAAGTTCTCTTCTCATCGCCCCCACTACTGCACTTTGTACTGTTGTTGAGCCTATGAGATCTCGAGCGGCTTTGAGGTGTTGAAGATGAATGTGAGGTGGAAGTGGCTGAGATGAGATTTCTCGTATTCTCCTTCCTCTTGTTGTTTTCCTCCATCTCCTCATCATTGTACATGATAGCACGCCAAGTTGGGGAAGTTCGCTTTGTATATTAAGTTTTGGAGATCTTTTCTCTTGACCTTCTTTCTTTTTTGTTGATTTCTCCATTTGTTTTTGTTGTTCGACAATTTTCGAAACAAGTTTTTTGCGAGCTGTTGATCTGAGAAAAGAGTCCTTCGACAGACACCTAGTGCCCTACTAACTTCTCAATTGTTTATCGGATAACTAGGCGCCGGGGGCTCTTGAATCTCTCCTAACCCCTCACCTTGAGACTAAGACTAAGGTCCTCGTGATGCGGTCGATCGGGACTAAGTGCCTGCAATGAACATGGCGGAGAAGTATTGGGAGTTGTTGTCCCTCCTACTACAAGAGAAGTCCGTGGGGCTCTGCATGAACAAGGGTTGCAACCGGATAAAATCGGGAACTTGTTTCGAATGATGGCTGGAGGACTTGCTATGCATACGAAATTCGACCGTTTATGTGTAATAAAGAAAACTGATATTTGTTGAAGTTTGAGCTGCAAGGTAAAGAAAAGAGAATCATTGGGCGGCGAGTTGGAAGAGGGCGGATTGGACAGAACCCGAGGAGAGAAAACTGGAAAGCATTGCTTAGATAGTGGAATACACATTTACAGAATCGAGTTCCATGTCATTTTCCAGAGCGTCACCTTGCACCGGACTTTTTGCAGAGTGTCGCTGCAGGGCGACTTTCGGTTTAGTAGATTCAATTCCACTACCAAAACAGTAGCCACACTTTTAGGAAAAACTCACCCCAAGAGTAAATTCTACCTGAACGGTAAACAACTCCCAGAGAATAAACTAGTAAGGGACCTTGGTATAGGATACGATAATTCATTGAGCTTCTCTACACACAGAAAATATGTGCAACAGAGCAAAATCCAGGTGCGCTTACATCCTAAGAACCTTCAAATCGAAAAACCCCGTTCTTCATAAAAAGCTTTACGTTGCTTACGTTCGTCCTCAACTGGAATACTGCTCCGTGATCGGGTTACCTCGGCATAAATATTATAAAAAAACTCGTAGAAAAAGTTCAACGAAACTTTACAAAACAAGTCTGCAGAAGAGCCGGAATGCCCGATATGACATACGAAGAGAGAAAATTTTTTTCCAATTGCAGTCCCTCGAAGAACGGAGGGACCAGACCGATCTAGTGATGAACTTCAAAATCTTGACCGGAAGAACCCCCATTTCTCCATTCAAGATGTACAAGACCACAGATACCCCACTAGGTCTCACAAGTTCAGTCTGACTCAACCCAGTTTCAAACATGTTAAGCTCTCTAATAACTTCTCAACCAGAGTAGTTCCGGTCTGGAACAAACTCCCAGAGACTGTATTTTCGATTAATACAGTCAAATCATTTAAAACAGCTATCGGTAAGCTATAAAACGATCCTCATATTCTCGATTCCAGACCCACTTACCTCTTTTTCCTCGACTTACCTCTTTTTCTCACTTTGAAAAGTGTCACGCCTTGGTGTTGATACGAATCACTCCTCTATTTGACCCCCTACCTGCCCCTTCCGAAATCACCCTTGCGATAAAGTATTATTATTATTATTAATTTACAAGGTTATGTTTGCTGGACAGTTACGGTAATTTGGGAATTAAAAAAAAATGCTTTGAAGGTTTTTTTAGTATGTAATGTTATGATAAAACACCCTCAATGTTCTTTCCTTTGATATATTATGTTTTCGGGACTTCTTTACTTCGTTGAATGCTCTGCAGTCCTCTCCCTTCATTTTGCTGCACGATGTTGCTCCTGTCTTTCTAATTTTTCTCCTTTTTTTTCCGACCGTCTGAGTCCATTTCCGACAGAACAAGGACTCTTGTAAATCATAAATTAAAAATTCAATTCAACACGGACTAACATTTTCTTCAACACGGACTAACAACATTTTCTTATTAGTGAAATCTTCAAAAAAGGTATAAGCTTTGCGTCAGGCTGAATGAGTAACAGGAACTATCGGAAAAAATCAACGGGAGAAAAAACCAATTCAATACCACATAATTCAAATAACTTGTCAATTCAAACTATTGAACCGAAAGTGTCGCTCTGCAAAGTTTCCGATGAAAAGTGACGCTCTGCAAATTGTCCGATGCAAAGTGACGCTATGCAAAAAGTCCGGTACAAGGTGACGCTCTGCAAAAGGACGTGTTACCACACAATCGACTCACTCGATTGAACTTTGAGGATCTCCGACACTTTTATGGATAAGTTTGAAGGAAAGCAGGTGATAATGATCAGCGGAGAGGAAGGTATGAATTGGTGTTTGGTACTCGCCTAAGCTGTTTGTTAAGAACAGGAAAGTTGATGGCTTGAGCCGAGAAATGTTCAGAACTAATAGCCTGGATAGTTCTAGAGAGATTGCGCTAGAGTTAGGTGATGCTGGAGAGAAACAGCGGAAATAGTAAAAACACCTTTGAAGGTTAAAGAATTGTTTTAGGGGTAGTTCAAAGAAGCATTTACATCACAGTTCTAGTTCCTGATAAAGATTAGGAAGTGATCGAGAGATAGAGAGAGATGACTGCAGAAGAGAAAAATATGATGAGAGAGATAGAGAGAGATGACGGCAGAAGAGAAAAAGATGATGAGAGAGATAGAGAGAGATGACGGCAAAAGAGAAAAAGATGATGAGAGAGATAGAGAGAGATGACGGCAGAAGAGAAAAAGATGATGAGAGAGATAGAGAGAGATGACGGCAGAAGAGAAAAAGATGATGAGAGAAAAGGGTAAAATGATGAAAAATAGATAAAGGGGAAGTTGTGCAATTTGATTGTCGAGAAACAATTTTCCTCGAATGTTTAACACTTGATGTTATGATTTACCTATCTTACACCATTCCGCCACTCCCCGGGCTCTTTCATGTCCCTTACAATTACGGCTTTCTCTCAATATCTCTCCATCTCTCAAATGTTTTAACGGCTCTTCTCTTCCCTTTCCGACCCAATGTCTTTGTGTGTAGTTCATTTAACTTCTTTGCCAAGCTGAATTGTATTTTATGTTTATTAATTATGTCGCCTTTCCATTATGTCTTCGAAATCTCATTTAAAAAAAGTGTACCTCGAGTTTTCTGAAACATTTCTAATTTGCGACGAACACAGTTGGGGTTGCACTTCACTAGATAAGGTGAAGTAAAAACACCTAAATCTGTCTTTTTTGGCGAAATACGTTTTGTCATAAATTTAAGAAGCGATTAATCAAAGAGTCGACTTTTGTCTTTTGATCTAGTCTTTGAAGAGATAGTCTAATGAAAGTAATGAGACGAATTGACAATAGTGTTTATCTTCCATCACAGTAATAGCTCAGGGGAGGTTTGTTCAGCTACCAGAAAGCATCAGCTTCTACCAAATTTGTTGATTTCAGTAACTCGTTCGTTTGTCTGATTTTAAGAGATCAAACCTGTTTAATATCTACCAGATAGCTAAATTTTATTCTATGAATTTTCTTAATATAATTGAGGTTTCGAATGTTTAAACACAATTAGTTCAACCTAAAAAAAATTGTGGAACTCATAGAAGTTGATAGAATGAAAAAAACCGATGAGAATGATTAAGACGAACTCAAAGTGTTACTTCAATTTGGAGAAAAGAGAGGATGAGAACTTATTAGCGAAAAAAGTTTAGAAGAAGATGTTGAAGAAGAGAGAAAGAGGACAAGGAAGAAACAGAGAAAAATATTATTGAGTCAGATTCATAATTGATGGCAGAATGAAGACTGGCTGGATTATTGTGTTGCTCCAAGCCATATCTTCATTCACATCAGCCAACAAAGATACCGTCTCGAATAACAAGAAAAAGTCAGTTGAAATATCACCTGGGCTGTGTTGAATACATTCAGTCTACTATTATGTACTGTATCAAGCGTCCGCTGTAAATTCTTACTCCTTATACCATTCTAGCACTACTAAATCACTTGCGTAAAAGCTTCATTTCATCAAGACATCTATCTATTCTTCTCTAAGGTCTTGTAGCTCGTACCTTGTTAAGGCCCTTGATCTCTATCCAACAATCAATCATGGTAGTAGACAGTCTCTGGCAGCAGTACCTTGTTTAGGCCCTCGATCTCTATCCAACCATCAATCATGGTAGTAGACAGTCTCTGGCAGCAGTACCTTGTTTAGGCCCTCGATCTCTATCCAACCATCAATCATGGTAGTAGACAGTCTCTGGCAGCAGTACCTTGTTTAGGCTCTTGATCTCTATCCAACCATCAATCTTGGTAGTAGACAGTCTCTGGCAGCAGTACCTTGTTTAGGCCCTTGATCTCTATCCAACCATCAATCATGGTAGTAGACAGTCTCTGGCAGCAGTACCTTGTTTAGGCCCTTGATCTCTATCCAACCATCAATCATGGTAGTAGACAGTCTCAGGCAGCAGTACCTTGTTTAGGCCCTTGATCTCTATCCAACCATCAATCATGGTAGTAGACAGTCTCTGGCAGCAGTACCTTGTTTAGGCCCTTGATCTCTATCCAACCATCAACCATGGTAGTAGACAGTCTCTGGCAGCAGTACCTTGTTTAGGCCCTTGATCTCTATCCAACCATCAATCATGGTAGTAGACAGTCTCTGGCAGCAGTACCTTGTTTAGGCCGTTGATCTCTATCCAACCATCAATCATGGTAGTAGACAGTCTCTGGCAGCAGTACCTTGTTTAGGCCCTTGATCTCTATCCAACCATCAAACATGGTAGTAGACAGTCTCTGGCAGCAGTACCTTGTTTAGGCCCTTGATCTCTATCCAACCATCAATCATGGTAGTAGACAGTCTCTGGCAGCAGTACCTTGTTTAGGCCCTTGATCTCTATCCAACCATCAATCATGGTAGTAGACAGTCTCTGGCAGCAGTACCTTGTTTAGGCCCTTGATCTCTATCCAACCATCAATCATGGTAGTAGACAGTCTCTGGCAGCAGTACCTTGTTTAGGCCCTTGATCTCTATCCAACCATTCAATGGTAGTAGACAGTATCTGGCAGCAGTAACTTGTTTAGGCCCTTGATCTCTATCCAACCATCAATCATGGTAGTAGACAGTCTCTGGCAGCAGTACCTTGTTTAGGCCGTTGATCTCTATCCAACCATCAATCACGGTAGTAGACAGTATCTGGCAGCAGTACCTTGTTTAGGCCGTTGATCTCTATCCAACCATCAATCATGGTAGTAGACAGTCTCTGGCAGCAGTACCTTGTTTAGGCCCTTGATCTCTATCCAACCATCAATCATGGTAGTAGACAGTCTCTGGCAGCAGTACCTTGTTTAGGCCCTTGATTTCTATCCAACCATCAATCATGGTAGTAGACAGTCTCTGGCAGCAGTACCATGTTTAGGCCCTTGATCTCTATTCAACCATTCAATGGTAGTAGACAGTATCTGGCAGCAGTACCTTGTTTAGGCCCTTGATCTCTATCCAACCATCAATCACGGTAGTAGACAGTCTCTGGCAGCAGTACCTTGTTTAGGCCGTTGATCTCTATCCAACCATCAATCACGGTAGTAGACAGTATCTGGCAGCAGTACTTTGTTTAGGCCGTTGATCTCTATCCAACCATCAATCATGGTAGTAGACAGTATCTGGCAGCAGTACCTTGTTTAGGCCCTTGATCTCACTCCAACCATCCATCATGGTAGTAGACAGTCTCTGGCAGCAGTACCTTGTTTAAGCCGTTGATCTCTATCCAACCATCAATCATGGTAGTAGACAGTATCTGGCAGAAATACCTTGTTTAGGCCCTTGATCTCTATCCAACCATCAATCATGGTAGTAGACAGTCTCTGGCAGCAGTACCTTGTTTAGGCCCTTTATCTCTATCCAACCATCAAACATGGTAGTAGACAGTCTCTGGCAGCAGTACCTTGTTTAGGCCCTTGATCTCTATCCAACCATCAATCATGGTAGTAGACAGTCTCTGGCAGCAGTACCTTGTTTAGGCCCTTGATCTCTATCCAACCATCAATCATGGTAGTAGACAGTCTCTGGCAGCAGTACCTTGTTTAGGCCGTTGATCTCTATCCAACCATCAATCATGGTAGTAGACAGTATCTGGCAGCAGTACATTGTTTAGGCTTTTGATCTCTATCCAACCATCAATCATGGTAGTAGACAGTCTCTGGCAGCAGTACCTTGTTTAGGCCCTTGATCTCTATCCAACCATTCAATGGTAGTAGACAGTATCTGGCAGCAGTAACTTGTTTAGGCCCTTGATCTCTATCCAACCATCAAACATGGTAGTAGACAGTCTCTGGCAGCAGTACCTTGTTTAGGCCCTTGATCTCTATCCAACCATTCAATGGTAGTAGACAGTATCTGGCAGCAGTACCTTGTTTAGGCCGTTGATCTCTATCCAACCATCAATCACGGTAGTAGACAGTATCTGGCAGCAGTACCTTGTTTAGGCCGTTGATCTCTATCCAACCATCAATCATGGTAGTAGACAGTATCTGGCAGCAGTACCTTGTTTAGGCCCTTGATCTCTATCCAACCATCCATCATGGTAGTAGACAGTCTCTGGCAGCAGTACCTTGTTTAAGCCGTTGATCTCTATCCAACCATCAATCATGGTAGTAGACAGTATCTGGCAGAAATACCTTGTTTAGGCCCTTGATCTCTATCCAACCATCAATCATGGTAGTAGACAGTCTCTGGCAGCAGTACCTTGTTTAGGCCCTTTATCTCTATCCAACCATCAAACATGGTAGTAGACAGTCTCTGGCAGCAGTACCTTGTTTAGGCCCTTGATCTCTATCCAACCATCAATCATGGTAGTAGACAGTCTCTGGCAGCAGTACCTTGTTTAGGCCCTTGATCTCTATCCAACCATCAATCATGGTAGTAGACAGTCTCTGGCAGCAGTACCTTGTTTAGGCCGTTGATCTCTATCCAACCATCAATCATGGTAGTAGACAGTATCTGGCAGCAGTACATTGTTTAGGCTTTTGATCTCTATCCAACCATCAATCATGGTAGTAGACAGTCTCTGGCAGCAGTACCTTGTTTAGGCCCTTGATCTCTATCCAACCATTCAATGGTAGTAGACAGTATCTGGCAGCAGTAACTTGTTTAGGCCCTTGATCTCTATCCAACCATCAAACATGGTAGTAGACAGTCTCTGGCAGCAGTACCTTGTTTAGGCCCTTGATCTCTATCCAACCATTCAATGGTAGTAGACAGTATCTGGCAGCAGTACCTTGTTTAGGCCCTTGATCTCTATCCAACCATCAATCACGGTAGTAGACAGTCTCTGGCAGCAGTACCTTGTTTAGGCCGTTGATCTCTATCCAACCATCAATCACGGTAGTAGACAGTATCTGGCAGCAGTACCTTGTTTAGGCCGTTGATCTCTATCCAACCATTCAATGGTAGTAGACATTATCTGGCAGCAGTACCTTGTTTAGGCCCTTGATCTCTATCCAACCATTCAACGGTAGTAGACAGTATCTGGCAGAAATACCTTGTTTAGGCCCTTGATCTCTATCCAACCATCAATCATGGTAGTAGACAGTCTCTGGCAGCAGTACCTTGTTTAGGCCCTTTATCTCTAT
Organism: Allodiplogaster pararmata; assembly: GCA_964056735.1. Lineage (NCBI taxonomy): Eukaryota > Metazoa > Nematoda > Chromadorea > Rhabditida > Diplogasteridae > Allodiplogaster > Allodiplogaster pararmata. The sequence goes on along the minus strand of OZ057404.1, from coordinate 36,997,960 downwards.
CCAACCATCAAACATGGTAGTAGACAGTCTCTGGCAGCAGTACCTTGTTTAGGCCCTTGATCTCTATCCAACCATCAATCATGGTAGTAGACAGTCTCTGGCAGCAGTACCTTGTTTAGGCCCTTGATCTCTATCCAACCATCAATCATGGTAGTAGACAGTCTCTGGCAGCAGTACCTTGTTTAGGCCGTTGATCTCTATCCAACCATCAATCATGGTAGTAGACAGTATCTGGCAGCAGTACATTGTTTAGGCTTTTGATCTCTATCCAACCATCAATCATGGTAGTAGACAGTCTCTGGCAGCAGTACCTTGTTTAGGCCCTTGATCTCTATCCAACCATTCAATGGTAGTAGACAGTATCTGGCAGCAGTAACTTGTTTAGGCCCTTGATCTCTATCCAACCATCAAACATGGTAGTAGACAGTCTCTGGCAGCAGTACCTTGTTTAGGCCCTTGATCTCTATCCAACCATTCAATGGTAGTAGACAGTATCTGGCAGCAGTACCTTGTTTAGGCCCTTGATCTCTATCCAACCATCAATCACGGTAGTAGACAGTCTCTGGCAGCAGTACCTTGTTTAGGCCGTTGATCTCTATCCAACCATCAATCACGGTAGTAGACAGTATCTGGCAGCAGTACCTTGTTTAGGCCGTTGATCTCTATCCAACCATTCAATGGTAGTAGACAGTATCTGGCAGCAGTACCTTGTTTAGGCCCTTGATCTCTATCCAACCATCAATCATGGTAGTAGACAGTCTCTGGCAGCAGTACCTTGTTTAGGCCCTTGATCTCTATCCAACCATCAATCATGGTAGTAGACAGTCTCTGGCAGCAGTACCTTGTTTAGGCCCTTGATCTCTATCCAACCATCAAACATGGTAGTAGACAGTCTCTGGCAGCAGTACCTTGTTTAGGCCCTTGATCTCTATCCAACCATCAATCATGGTAGTAGACAGTCTCTGGCAGCAGTACCTTGTTTAGGCCGTTGATCTCTATCCAACCATCAATCATGGTAGTAGACAGTATCTGGCAGCAGTACATTGCTTAGGCCCTTGATCTCTATCCAACCATTCAATGGTAGTAGACAGTATCTGGCAGCAGTACCTTGTTTAGGCCCTTGTTCTCTATCCAACCATCAATCATGGTAGTAGACAGTCTCTGGCAGCAGTACCTTGTTAGGCACTTGATCTCTATCCAACCATCAATCATGGTAGTAGACAGTCTCTGGCAGCAGTACCTTGTTTAGGCCCTTGATCTCTATCCAACCATTCAATGGTAGTAGACAGTATCTGGCAACAGTTACCGGGTTCGTTAAACCAGCCATATAATAGAGACTGAAATGAAGAGAATAAATGCAAATAGCGAAAGAGATTAGAAGGAAATGAGCAGAAAATTGGCGTCGTGAAAGTAAGTAGTGAAACAAAAAATACCGGAGACAATAAGCGAATGAAAGAGAAATAGAATGTTACCCTAGTAGAAAAAATAGGTTTGTTAGAGGTGAGTATAGAGAAACAAATAAGAAAACGATCAATAACTCTTTACATCTGTTGAAAAACTACATCACTTGGAGAAGTATGAAATGTACGTAGATGAGTCGTGCATTGCAAGCTTAAGATGAAACCGTTAAATGATGGAAGGTCAACAGATTAACTGCGATATTTTTAGTTCTCACCCGTTCATTCATCGGTTGTGGATCGAAAGTGGAAAGAGACAGGGAAGAAAAACATGAATTGCTGATCAGTTAGAACATTCTGCATGAGACTCTTATTTCAGGGATGACTTCAAATACAAAACCACAGCCATCGGGCGTATTCCAAGGCCGCAAGGGGCTCTTCTTCTTTACCCGTCAGTTCAAAAATTTATAATAGGAGACTTCAATTGGCCGACAAGGATTAAATTGAGGATTCATCTTAACAAATTCCATATTTTTTAGATATAATACTCAAAATGATAGAGAAATCATTCAATGATGTTTTGTCTATCATCGCGAATATTATATCCAATTTTTATATACTCGAGTCTAACAGGTGGTCTGTATCTCAAAAAAGGTTAGCGCGTACCCCGTAGAGTAACAAGTTCAAGTTTTAACCGTTCCAGTAGATGAGAGTAGTTCCTACAGTCTCGTAAAAGGTATAATTTCATTTAAAACATGAATATTTTTTATTATCTAGAATGAAAAGTAACGAATAGGACATGTCGAAGCAAATTGTATGAACTTGTGAATGCAAGAAAAATATAGTTTAAATTCTTTAAAAAATGATGTAAAATGAAAGGGTGGTTGGGGGCAGGGCCTGGCTGTCTTCGCCTGTTCGCTTCTTGGTTCATCACAGCTGGAATGCTGGAGAGACTCTCACATCAAGACCGTAAGGATCTCTTCCCTAGCATTCATGAGCGTGTAACGCTTGACGAAAAAGAAACTGTTAATTCTTTACTGGAAACGAAATTTTAAAAAAATCAATAAATTCAACTTTCAAAAAACTTTGCGTTGTTTTCTAGACTCACGAGAACTTTTTGTGAATCGATCGGAATGTTGAGTTTTTTCTCAATAGGTAATTATCACCCATCTACCAGCACTGTAAACTTCGTAGCGCCTACCTCGCCGAAGGATAATAATTTTCCTCTCTGTCTGGTACACTGGTATCATGAAATGCACATAAACAGAACCATTGCCGAACCATTACATCAACGACAGAACCATCACCCAATGCTTAGCTCTTTTTCTGGATTTTCGGATTGTGATTTGTTGAAGAGTATGATTTGTGCAAGAATTATCAAAGGATGAGAAGAATGAGTAATCTAGATAAATCAGCTGAACAATTTGTTGATGATAACATGACTGACTAATTCTGAAGGAGTCTCAACTGCAATCATTCAGTGCCAAACTGTCAGCCTTCAGTTTATACTCCACAAAGTGCGTATAATTTCCTAAGATGTAGAAACAATTTCACCTATGCACATAAATACCCAGAAAAAGTAAAAAAAATAGCAAATTTCGAACATGGAGGGAGCTAACTACATATAATAATTATTTTTCATTTGTTCACATCTTTTTGCGACAGTCTCTTAAGAGCGAAGAAATTAACCCCGAAATATATTTCCTACGATTTATTCGGGTTCCCTTTCTATTCATCTCATATTCATATCTTTATTGCCAAAGGATAACGTGTTCAGTGTTATCACTAACATGGTGCCAGATAGGGTTTAGGGGTTTAGAGGAAACTTGCGAAGAGGCATTACCAACTGTGGCGTTGCTCTGAAGAGTCCCAATGAGACCGCTCATCTTTTTAACCTCATCTTTCCGAAGAGTCCTCTAAATCGGAGTAGAAGTAGAAGACCAGTACATTTGTTAGTAGACGAGAATAGTTGGGTCAAGGGAATCGTGAGGGAAAGTCGCGGACGAGACCGACTTACTTGTATATTATTTTGGTTATGTTTGTTTATTTTGCCACTAAAATCTCATTTCCGATGGTTTTTAAGGCGACAAGTTAGTGGGAGTATCTTGAACTGAGTTGGTCGGATCTGGAAATGAAAGTCGCCATACTCGTGTACATTCTTGTAAAACTGAAAGAGTTCTAATCACGATGTTATAATTGTTATACTCGAGAAACTTTTAGGAAAAGAGCAGCCGAAAAGTCATTCTCCGACGCAGGTTTGTTTTTAAAAAATTTTGTTTTTAAACTTTGAAGTGATTGCTATATTTTGTGACTTCTTTAATTCGCTTGTCACTGTTTAATTCCTCCTACCCTTTTTCTTTCAAAGTTGTCATATTCTAATTAAAATCCATCTTTAATTGCTCACTCAGCTTTCAAGTTACGAAATGTTATTCTGACAGCGTGTGTCTTTCTTTTTCTCTGCCTCGTTGTCTCTGCTTCAATCTCTCTGCCTCGATCTTTCTTCCTAGCTGCCACCGAATGAGTTATCAACTTGACTCATCTTCTTTTTACTTACTATTAGATAAGACAACCTGTAGCTGAGTGGATAAATGATTGTGTCTTGATATATTGAATGCGAGTTGGAGAGATCGCACGAGAATGAGGCAACTTGCAGATTTGGACGCCGCTCTGGAAGAGTTCATCAAGAGCAAAGGCGAGGACAAACTGGTACAACTTTCAATTATCCTAGTCCAGTGCTGCCTCGATCAAATCAATCTTTCGCGAACTTGACTTCACTGATCATTATCTTTTCTCACAAACAAAAAATGTAGATACACCATGAATGAAATCCATCACACGGGCAAAAATTGGCACCCGGCCGCGACCGAACTCCCGCCGCCCATCCGGGGCCTTTAGATCGTTAACAATACGGGGGTTCGGTCCCAGTCGGGTGCCCATTTTTGCCCGTGCGATGGATTTCATTCATTATAGTCTCAGCTCATCGTTGCTTGTAGATCAACCTATTTATTGTTTGAAATAAAACTTCTTATTTGAATCAATTCACGCAGTAATTGAATTGATGAATTCTTAAACGCCTAGCTGACAACAGACAACACTTCAAAAGCCCTTGGCAGTCCACCTAGAACTCCTACGAGCGCTACTCCTTACCCAAATAGAGTGGCCGTGACAACTGATGATCCTTGGAAGCAATTCGAAGACTTTTCTGCTTTCTCAATCAGCAACATTGGGTGTGTAACTGAGCTCTTGTTCATCTTGTGTTTTATACAGTTCGAACGAGCTTCTGTTAAACATATGGAGTTCTGATTTGGTTTAAAGGGTTATTAATGTCACCCGAGCAGTAAGTAGCAGTTATTCCACTAAGAAGGAAGTTATTCCTTTAAACTATTAATGTCACCCGAGCAGTAAGTAGCAGTTATTCCACTAAGAAGGAAGTTATTCCTTTAAACTATTAATGTCACCCGAGCAGTAAGTAGCAGTTATTCCACTAAGAAGGAAGTTATTCCTTTAAACTATTAATGTCACCCGAGCAGTAAGTAGCAGTTATTCAACTAAGAAGGAAGTTATTCCTTTAAACTATTAATGTCACCCGAGCAGTAAGTAGCAGTTATTCCACTAAGAAGGAAGTTATTCCTTTAAACTATTAATGTCACCCGAGCAGTAAGTAGCAGTTATTCCACTAAGAAGGAAGTTATTCCTTTAAACTATTAATGTCACCCGAGCAGTAAGTAGCAGTTATTCCACTAAGAAGGAAGTTATTCCTCTAAACGGTAAGCTATGCCAATGCAAAAGAAAGTAACGTATTATAATGTCAGCAGAAGCTATTAAGAAATAAAATCACTCGATAAACTCTTTTCAAACCGGTAGCTTCAAAAGATTTTTAGCAATCATTGGTAGGATAAGCTACTGAAAAGCTTTACAGGTCTCCCCTCGCCGAAGGAACTTCTGCTTCCTCGGCTCCCCTTGCCTCCTTCGACTCCGCCTTCTCATCTTCAACTCCGGGCCCACTGCCAGTACCCATATCTTCCCCAGTAACTTCCCCTGGTTCTCTTTCAAGACCACTCCCACCCTCAGTGTCTCCCTCGACCTATCTGCCAACATCTTCGTCATCCGCCGAAGCTTCCTCGAACTTACTCTCAGTTACTGTGGCCGGAAGATTTTCTCCGAACCTCCAGCCTCTCTTGCGTGTCTCGACTTTAGCTCCATTCACAAAAGCTTTCATCTACACGTCTTCAATGAAGAACTCGTTTACTCCCTTTACGACAGCCCGCGCCATCCAGAGAACGACCGTTCTGCCTCTCATTGTCCCGGAGTTTGCCGTCAGAAATCTTAAACCTCAAATCCACCCAGTTAATCGTAACTCTGGGAGTGTAAGAGGGTTTGTCGATAGTACCTTGGAACAATCACATTACACTAACCTGAAAGTCTCTGGTACTCTACTTATTATTCTGTTCTAACATTGAACATTTTTACTAGAAAGAGCTTGGTAATTCCGAAATTGGAACAAATTATTATTTTTTAATTTAAAACTCATCCATTTAACATTTGCCATGCAGGTTATATGTAAGAATTATTGAACAATCGATTCCATCTTAGAAATTCATTGATGTCACTGATCATTTTCCCACAGGCATGAGAAAATTTCATTAACCATGTTTTCATAGGAATACGTAATTTTCCTGATAATGTCACCCAAGGAATCAGATTAAGCCACCAGTTATGGTAATGAAGAGATGAGGTTCATGTAATCTCTTCAAACACTTCAATTTCTGTTTTTAAGGACACCTCAGGACCAGCATTGATCGAATCTTTTCCGATCGAGGAATTTGTAAGGTATTCGGAAAAGAATTTGTCAGTTCTGAAAGTCCAAGATATATTTCCAAGCTTAAGTAATTATCTAGAACAGTGTTGATTAAATCAATGTAACCGTTAAAACATGAAACCTCAAAGTTATTCATTAGTAGGTCGAACGGAAGAGAAATAGTTGTACAAGCTAGCCTTGAATGCATCATAAGATAAAAACACTAGCGATTGGTTTGAAATGAAAAGGAAAAGTTCGTTGAGAGTCTTTTAGAGAGCAACAAACTACTCAGAACAGCGCCTTCTCCCTCGAATCCTCTTCCTCCTTCTTCCTATGAATTTGTGACGTTGAATCCAATAGAGTCACGTTCGCTGCCGGAAGACTTCTCTCTGCCTCGTTTTGATGCGGACTCCGACTTCGACCGTCCGCATGAACTTCCAAGAGCGCGTCCCCTGGCTTTCAGAGTTCGCATTTTATACCCATATATATATATATATATATATATATATATATATATATATATATATATATATATATATATATGTATACTAATTTTGAAGTGTTTGTGTACATACTTGGCGGCCGGATACATAGACATATGCTCTGAAATAAAAAAAAATGTATTGATCTTTTTGGGACCAAAACTACTGGAAAAGTCTTTTTTGTATTGTGGGAATAAATTTAAATCAAATTTATCGAACAAAAAAGCACTGAAGTTACATTGAAACTTTCTCCGAACCGCTCAGAAACATAAATAGTCCTGTTAAACTTAGACCGGAAAGCTGAACATCGTTTGGCAACTCTATTTTGACCGTATAAAACAATTAGCAACTAACGTGATGCAGCAATTTTTCCATCACCCGCTTGCAGAAAAACTCGCAAAAGAGAGATGCCGATTTGACCTACGAAGAAGATTTGGACTCGGATGAAGAAACCCTGCCATCGCTTCAGAGTTCGAGCATGTTGGGTTTTTTCAATCAAGAAGATTATTCCGAGTTTTCGCGGGCAACCAACAATCCCTTCAGCCCAGAAACTATCTCGACCACTCAGAGAGCATCGGAAGAGGAAATTCATCCTCGCATTTCACTCGTGCCTATGGAGACATGGCTGAGAAACTCTCCGAATGTAACACAGGTTCTCTCGGCGATCGCGTCGGCTCCTATGACAGAGGAGAAAAGTTTCTCATTGAGTGAAGCTTCTTCCTCTAACTCGGATCCTCTTCGAATTCTATACGCTTTGCTCTCAAGAAATACTTTACAGACGGCACCGGACGCTCAAGGGAATGCCAAAACAGACCTTATGCCTTATCGCCCTCTCGTTACAGCCCTGATGGCTCGACGTCCGTCTGATTCTTACTCATACACTCATCCCAATTCAACCGAGAGTTCTGGTTACGACGATGGGTCACATCATCAGAACAACGCTCAAGGCAACTTCAGACTTGTACAACAACTTGTTAGTCAGTCCCGACTCAATTCGACGACTTCAAGTGAACAAAGAAAGCCGGCACAAAATTCAAGCCCGCTTTCAGATAACGCTAGAACATTCCCTAGCTTTGATAATATTCTGCGTCGGTTGATAAGTCAAAAAGTTACACAGAAAGATTCAAATCAACATGAATCGACTTTGTCTCCCAATATACTGTCAGAGGCGATTCCAATCAGCTTACTCCGCGCACTGCTCACTAAACAAGGTAATTCAACTCTGACCGTGCCAGAAGATGGCAGTCGGCATACGCAACAATTTTATGCTCCACATTCCCCCGAATACACTCAGCAAGAGCAACAATCACAACTGCGGCTTTTACCAAACAATCAGCAGCAACTTCCATCTCAGCAGTTTTCCCAGTTCAACCCGCAGCAGCGACCTGTGCAGCAGATCCCCCAATACACTCAGCAGCATGGACTGATTCCTACAGCTTCCTCATTTTACGCATCCAGAGCGGCTTCTTGGAATGTAGTTAGTCTTGTTTCTATGTCTCTTTTAACTGTATACACTGAGAATGCAGAGTGCACAACTAATTTCAGACAAGAAAATATTGGAATTTTTACATCGCCCTCGCTCTTTTTTCGGAAGGAAACATTAACTTTTTCCTGCCACTTCTTAGTAATTTGAGGCGTATGTACTGACTACTCCATAATACAGTTCCGCTGGTCTTCGTTTAGTCTGGAATTATAACGCGCCTCGCCTCAGGGCACGTTGACTCCTTCCCTTTTACCATCTTCCCCCAATACACTATAATCTTACTTCATTGCTCCTGCTTCCTTCAATCATCTGCTTGTACAATATTTAGATGCCAATTCAACAGTCATTCTACTCCGCTTCGAGCATGGGAACCCCCGTTAACTCAGCTTACAACCATCCAGCCGTACAGTTTACGTCCCCTCAGTCGTACAATTGCGGGTCACAATGTGATCCTTGCTGCTGCAAAGTCGATCAGCCAGCAGCTTGCTGCGGGAATTTGGCTACACCCTACCTATGCACAGGGGATGGTCAGAGACTTCAGGTGACCCTTGGAGGACCCTCCAACGGGCCACAAGGATATGTTATCCAAGAACAGGTAATTATTCACAAACTGACTAGGTACTTTTTTCAATTAAGCTCGAACTTTGGGTTTTTCTGTTGGGCGTTCACTCTTCGCCATGCGAGCGAGAGGACGAGAGAGAAAAAGTGAGATAGAAAGAATGAGAACCAGATAAAGAGAGAGTGAGAGAGAGAAAAGGAGAGAGAAAGAGAGGGGAAAGTAAAAAGGAGAAAATGGCGGTTATTATTACGAGAAAATGGTTGAATTCCAGAAAAGTGATGGAGACAACAGATGGTCACCCTATGGAACAACCTACAAAATCAACCAAGGACCCCTGGGAGTTAGTCTAAATCAACAATTTTAGCTCAGTGTTCTAGCTCATTTTAGATCAAAATTTTTAATTCAAATAAGCGGAAAACCAATTTTGTGTGCACTTCTAATCTTAGAAGTTCTAAGATTTAGACCTCGATTAGGTTATTCGTATAATATTCAACAAAAAACTTTATAGTGGACAGGAAGTGACATTGTTCATTTTTCATTGTTTGACTGTTGTGTTTTTTGAAGCTTTTTGTCACTTTGTTATTTTGATGTGAAGTGCTTTACTTAAGGAGATAAGGTTCAGGTTACTTTTCAATGATTTTTCGCTTAGGCTTAGTTGAAATGTATGCTAACGAGGCCGTACGGGTTAGGAACGAGACCGCTTAGGCTTAGTTGAAATGTAAGCTAACGAGGCCATACGGGTTAGAAACGAGACCGCATGCAACAATTAGCCACAAAATTGTAGTTATATACAGTCTAATAAAGTAAATTGGCTTAGCTGTTTTCAGCTATTATCTACTCATTTTTTTCGCTTAGGCTTAGGCAAAGGTTAAGCTAACGAGGCTTAGGCAAAGGTTAAGCTAACGAGGCTTAGGCAAAGGTTAAGCTAACGAGGCTTAGGCAAAGGTTAAGCTAACGAGGCTTAGGCAAAGGTTAAGCTAACGAGGCCGTCAGGCTTAGGAACGAAACCGCATGGAAAAATTTCTCATATTATTAATTTTCTGTCAATTCAATTACTAAAATTGTAAAAAAAAACAGAGTGAAGGTTGTATTAAATACAGTAGTATAAACCCTCTAAAAACTTTTATTTAAACCTCAAGTAAAGCGCGGCCCCCCTAAGTAAAGCGCGGCCCCCCTAAGTAAAGCGCGGCCCCCCTAAGTAAAATTGTGCTGCTTTTTTGTAAAACAACTAAGTTTTGAACAACGGCAAAAAACTTCACAAAAAAGATTTTCCAAACTTGATCATTAAAAAAACATTTCCAGTGCATCAAAATTGATGTTTTTGTGATTGAAGGATAATGAAGAAAACTTGCAGTATCTCGGGTGAAACATCACAATAGTCCAACATAAAAGCTGAGATACTCCTATGATGAACTGTTGGAATGATTTCGAGTTTTTAGCCTTGAGACTGATACCCGCGATGTTAATTAAAATTTCCGATTCGACCAAAAAAAAGCTTTATTTTAGAATGTTTTCATTCAATTGCTAATATAGTAGTTAGGCCTCAGGGCGTGGCTAAATGGTAGTGTGCGTGACTATTATGCAATCCACACAAACCAAGAGAGTTCAGAGATGTTGGTGAAGCTTAAACGAATCTGACTCTTTCCACAGCTGCTACACACATTAGCACTGACTCAGCAGGCAGTGGTTCTATCGGGATAGGTCTCTACCGCATTTCTGGGTAGCGCGTACCCTGTCACAAGGCGGGAACAAGCGATAGGATGATTATTTGTATATCGAAACTTTTTTAATTATTTTACATGAATGTGCGCTCACCTCAACACTGTTGCTTGCCGTTTGTCTATTGCTCTTTGTGTTTGCATAAAAACACACTCGACCGCTGTTGCTTCTCTTTGGTATTAAACTAAGAGATTATGATAAAACGGTAACTTCAGGTATTATGTTTATCCTCTAAAACTTGATCTCAGAAAGATAAGGCTTTTAATTTTAAAATATTTTATAGTTTTACGCTTCACTTTCACAATAAGCATTCGTCTGCCTTCAAATTCCGTCTCAACTCGGTCTTGAGTAAGAGTGAAGCGAAGTTTTTTGTTTGAAGCGAAGAGTAAGAGTGAACTTGTTTCGCCCCACCACTTTGATTCAATTCATTCTTCCTGGGTTTTCTGACGTGCTGTGTAGCTAGAGCTACCTTGTTTCGAATTATTTGGTTTCGTAAAGAAAGTAATCTTACTGTAGTTTTCAAATATTTGAATAGTTGCGTAGTTTGATTTTCTGGCATCTTTCATGACTTTTTCTCCTCGCTTTGATTTAAAAAAAAAGAAATTCAATAGACCTTTTTAAAACTGCTTTATCATCTGAAAACTATATATAATATTTATTTTAAGTTCAACTACATCCTCACATTGTTTATCTGTGTACCGGAATGTTCTGTTCCGATCTGATGAGTATGACGTTTGATTTCCAGTTCTTAGAAACTAGATTTTTTCTACATTATTTTTTGATGAATAAACGCTCTGGCTTTTTTTTAAAAACTGGTTCCACCCTTCCATCCATATTATTCAACAATCCAACCTACACAGACAACAGCAAGAACAGCAAACAACTATTTAGACTGGCATTGAAAAACAACAATCATTTGGCAATGAAATCTGCAACATCGACAGGTCTATACCATGAGTCTAGTGGTGTAAGACTAGTGGAGTCACAACGGCAGTTAAACAATTGTACACTAGTATGATCTACCTCTCTACAGTACCGCCCAAAATGTTATAATATATTGAATTATTGAACATAACTTTTTTCAAAAAAACGAATGAAGATCAAATTTTCAGATATTTTTTACAAGCCAAATTCACATGTTTCGAGTAATAGAACAAGTTTGGAAAATGCTTTATTAGGTTTATTCGTTAAAAAAAAAGGAAATAGTAAAAAGTGCTTATAGAGATGTTCAGTTTTTTCGAAGTAATAAAACAAATATTCTAGTATTTGGTGGCATATCCTTTCGAGTCAATGACTGCCTGACATCTACGAGGCATAGAATCAATCAAAGAGTCAATGGTTGCCTGCGAAATCGCCTTCCATTCCTCCTCTAGCTGCTTAAACTTTTCATCAGCATTTCTGCATGTTCTTCCCGTCAATTTTCGTTGCAAATGTTCCCATAAATTTTCGATGATGTTCAAATCGGGAGACTGGCTCGGCCAGTCCAAAACATCCACATGCCGACGGCGAAACCAGTTCTGAACGTGCTGAGATCGATGTTTCGGGTCGTTATTTTGTTGAAAGGTGAACCCACGGCCGAATTTGGAGAGGGCCCAAGGGCGCATAGTGCTTTCCATTATGTTCTCATAGCCGTAACGATCGAGATTTCCGACAATACGTCTAATTGGACCCATGCCGCTGGCGGAAAAACAGCCCCAGACCATCACAGAACCACCGCCATGTTTGACTGTGAGCGACTGGTATTGCGGCAGGAAACGCTTGCCCGCTGGACGTCTTACCCATCTCAGACCGTCACTGCAGAACATATTAAACTTGGATTCATCGCTCCAAACAATCTGAGACCACTCACGGCGTGTCCAACTGAGGTGATCCTTAGCCCACTGAACTCGAACTTTACGATTTTTTTCGCTGATGAAAGGCTTCTTTGCAGGCCGCCTTCCATTCAGTCCAGCGGCTTGCAAACGGCGTTTGATGGTAGTTATTGAAGGAGCAGGAGTCGCGGGCGTTGATATGACAGCTTGAATGTCTGTAGCAGTGCGTTTCGGGTCTTCGCGAGATGCGCGCAGGATGCTTCGGTCCATGTACCTCGAAGTTACGCGGGGTCTCCCCGAACTTGTCTTCACGATGACTCGTCCCTGCAATTTTTTTGTGTTCCAAAGTTATTCAGTTGTAGAAAATTCGTTTACCTGGGTTCGAAAAGGCCGGAGGATATGGGAGATAGCGCTCTGAGTTACCCCGAACTGCTGAGCGAGCTCGCTCTGTGACCGGCCCTGTTTCGCCCCAGCAACAACAGCTTCTTGCATTCTTTTACTTGTATTTCGATGTCCAACAGTTCGAACCATGACTTGAAACAAAATTTTTATGAATGAAGTTCCGTAAACAAAAAAAAATCAACTAAAAAATATCATGGAGAAAAACTGAAAAATGGAAGATATACCAATTTCGGTGTATTTCCTGGAGATAAATAATAAATCACTCAAAACGACGTCCGGTACGGTACAGACACCCAAAAAAACTTCTGTGCAAATTTGAGCTTTGAATTTTATCTTTGAAAAAAGTTATTTTCAATAACCCTATATATTAACCATCTCCATCTTAACCATCTATTAACCATCTATTAACCATCAATAACCCCATCTCTTCCAACGCATATTCAGAGAGCTCAATAAAAGCGTTTTCTCTTCTGGAACAACTATATTTCTAGTGGACTAAGTGAGGACTATGACATTTATGTTAAAGCCAGTAAGAAATGCAAAAAGTTTGTAGATAAATTCAACCTAAATGTAGAAAAGAACATTGTTAATAGTAAGAACAAAAACTTGTTCTTCAAGTATATAAGGTCTAATACATCCCAGAAACAAAGCGGTGTCGACACTTTGGTGAATGAACTCGGCATCTCAGTATCTAAAGACTTAGAAAAAGCAAATCTTCTTGGAGAATTCTTCCAGAAGTCATACACCATAGACAATGGTAAGCTTCCTCCACTCTCTCATAATTCAGTCTTGAGAGCATCCTCTCTAGAAGAACCCTTGTTTACGCGTCATGATATTTGTAGACTAATAGAGAAATACCCAATGTCTTCTTGTACTACCCCAGATCATCTGAATATGCTTTTTATCAAGAAAATCGCTGTCCCTCTGTCTATTCCGCTTGAAATAATTTATAACCATTCTTTCCTTACATCTGAAATCCCGAACAGATGGAAACATTCCATAGTCACACCAGTTAAGAAGAAGCCTCCTTACAGTAGTCCTTCCAATTACCGTCCCATCAGTATAACATCACTATTTTCCCGTATATTTGAGAAAGTGTTGAGTAAAGAAATAGAGAAACATTGTGAGATAAACCAGATTTTGCCAGATGATCAATTCGGGTTTCGCCATAAGAGATCAATAGAACAGTTGATGTTACTGTTCCTTGAAGACTGTTCTGTAGCCGTAGACCAGAAAAAGTTCACAGATATCATTTATTTCGATTTTGAGAAAGCCTTCGATAAAGTTTCTCACTCTAAACTTATTTATAAACTAAAGTCCATTCAACTCCCTCCCAGAATTATTTCGTGGATCGAAGCTTATTTAGGTAATAGAACCTACCAAGTTCGAGTTAATCAATCACTTTCTAATAGTTTCATGGTTACCAGTGGTGTTCCCCAAGGCAGTGTCTTAGGCCCATTATTATTCATCATTTATACATCTGATATAGTGAATATGATTACTTCTTCTAATTGTAAAATTAAAGTTTTTGCAGACGACATGAAAGTTTATAAGTCTTTTTCTAAAACAGACTCTCATACAACACTGCAACACTCGATTGATACCATAGTGGAGTGGTGCGACGCTTGGCAATTGCCTTTATCTCTACCAAAATGTGCTGTGTTAAGAATTGGTACCCAGAGTTCCCCTCATTTTCCATATTCTATAAATAGTCACTCCCTACCCTACCTCAACGAGATTCGTGATTTAGGATTTATTGTAGACAACAAGTTGACTTTTTCTGCTCATTGCTCAACAATAGCTCAGAAAGCAAAGCGTAAATGTCATCTTATTCTTAAAGTTCTCAAGAGTCGTAAACCGGATGTACTTGTTAACGCTTACAAGATATACATTAAATCTATTGTAGAACACTGTACAACTGTTTACTCCCCACATTTCGCTAAGGACATAGCTGTACTAGAGAAGGTTCAAAATTATTTTACGCGTCGCGTTTTTCGCCGGTGCTTTGGTTGTTCGTTTAATAATATGCCAAGTAGTCAGACGAGAAACAATCAACTAGGCCTAGTATCTCTTCTCTCTGTTAGAGAATCTAACGACCTCAAACTACTCTTGAAACTGATATTTGGGAAAAAAGTACTCTCTGACAGGACGCACCACAACTTTGAAATAAGAGCGTCCAACACTAGAGGCGCATTTTTCAAAATAATCCACCCTGCTCCGAGAACTATTTGCAGAAGAAATGCCTTCTCTATACGATCAGCTCGTATATTCACCGAAATTAACAGTGTTGATGAATGATATATGTTTGCCTGGATGTAATCTGCATTGTTTCACCTATTTAAGTAATTCAAACAATTCAATTGTTTAATCTCGTACCACGTGATTAATTTATGCGTTGCTGCATGTAATGTTTTCACGTAATAAAATTGAATTGAATATTATAACATTTTGGGCGGTACTGTATATGTAGAGACCGCAATGGCTAAAATCAAAATCATAATAGGTAGTAAAATGTTATTTTTTGTGTTCTTAATCACTCAAATGTTTCCAGAAAACATGAAAAAATCAAAAACAATTACTTTAAAGCAGAAAAAATAGATCATATAAGCTTCGAAAATTCTGCCTATAACAAATCTTGGTACGCTAGAGCGCGAAAGGTCTAGTGGGTCATGCTTTTACTAAAACGCGGCCTTAACTTCTCACTGGTAATCTTCATCATTTTTTTATTGAAAAAGTTTTTGATTCTCTCATTAAAAAAACTTTTTATGAATTGAAATTCGCCAATTTTTGAATCGACTTTTCGGTGTAATTTGAATGTAATAGAAATGTAGTATTTTTTCTTAGAAAGGCCTTTTTTTTTCGCTATGATAAAAATTAAAAATTTCTCTACCATTATGTCAAATTGAGTTTTCTCATCAAAAAAATGAAATAATATCTTTGCTTTTAGCAATCGAAAGTTCGCCTTTACATAAAGCAGTGAGAGCACTATACTTACTCTAGCGCGTGACTCAACTTCGAAAGGCCATTTTTTTTTTCGCTATGATAAAAATTAAAAATTTCTCTACCATTATGTCAAATTGAGTTTTCTCATCAACAAAATGAAATAATATCTTTGCTTTTAGCAATCGAAAGTTCGCCTTTACATAAAGCAGTGAGAGCACTATACTTACTCTAGCGCGTGACTCAACTTCGAAAGGCCATTTTTTTTTTCGCTATGATAAAAATTAAAAATTTCTCTACCATTATGTCAAATTGAGTTTTCTCATCAAAAAAATGAAATAATATCTTTGCTTTTAGCAATCGAAAGTTCGCCTTTACATAAAGCAGTGAGAGCACTATACTTACTCTAGCGCGTGACTCAACTTCGAAAGGCCATTTTTTTTCTCGCTATGATAAAAATTAAAATTTTCTCTACCATTATGTCAATTTGAGTTTTCTCATCAAAAAAATGAAATAATATCTTTGCTTTTAGCAATCGAAAGTTCGCCTTTACATAAAGCAGTGAGAGCACTATACTTACTCTAGCGCGTGACTCAACTTCGAAAGGCCTTTTTTTTTCTCGCTATGATAAAAATTAAATTTTCTCTACCATTATGTCAATTTGAGTTTTCTCATCAAAAAAATGAAATAATATCTTTGCTTTTAGCAATCGAAAGTTCGCCTTTACATAAAGCAGTGAGAGCACTATACTTACTCTAGCGCGTGACTCAACTTCGAAAGGCCTTTTTTTTTTCGCTATGATAAAAATTAAAAATTTCTCTACCATTATGTCAATTTGAGTTTTCTCATCAAAAAAATGAAATAATATCTTTGCTTTTAGCAATCGAAAGTTCGCCTTTACATAAAGCAGTGAGAGCACTATACTTACTCTAGCGCGTGACTCAACTTCGAAAGGCCTTTTTTTTTTCGCTATGATAAAAATTAAAAATTTCTCTACCATTATGTCAATTTGAGTTTTCTCATCAAAAAAATGAAATAATATCTTTGCTTTTAGCAATCGAAAGTTCGCCTTTACATAAAGCAGTGAGATCACTATACTTACTCTAGCGCGTGGCTCAACTTCGAAAGGCTTTTTTTTCTCGCTATGATAAAAATTAAAAATTTCTCTACCATTATGTCAATTTGAGTTTTCTCATCAACAAAATGAAATAATATCTTTGCTTTTAGCAATCGAAAGTTCGCCTTTACATAAAGCAGTGAGAGCACTATACTTACTCTAGCGCGTGACTCAACTTCGAAAGGCCATTTTTTTTCTCGCTATGATAAAAATTAAAAATTTCTCTACCATTATGTCAATTTGAGTTTTCTCATCAAAAAAATGAAATAATATCTTTGCTTTTAGCAATCGAAAGTTCGCCTTTACATAAAGCAGTGAGATCACTATACTTACTCTAGCGCGTGGCTCAACTTCGAAAGGCTTTTTTTTCTCGCTATGATAAAAATTAAAAATTTCTCTACCATTATGTCAATTTGAGTTTTCTCATCAACAAAATGAAATAATATCTTTGCTTTTAGCAATCGAAAGTTCGCCTTTACATAAAGCAGTGAGAGCACTATACTTACCCTAGCGCGTGACTCAACTTCGAAAGGCCATTTTTTTTTCGCTATGATAAAAATTAAAAATTTCTCTACCATTATGTCAATTTGAGTTTTCTCATCAACAAAATGAAATTATATCTTTGCTTTTAGCAACCGAAAGTTCGCCTTTACATAAAGCAGTGATATACTCTATACTCTAGCGCGTGGCTCAACTTCGAAAGGCCTTTTTTTTTTCGCTATGATAAAAAATGAAATTTTCTCTACCATTATGTCAATTTGAGTTTTCTCATCAACAAAATGAAATAATATCTTTGCTTTTAGCAATCGAAAGTTCGCCTTTACATAAAGCAGTGAGAGCACTATACTTACTCTAGCGCGTGACTCAACTTCGAAAGGCCTTTTTTTTTTCGCTATGATAAAAATTAAAAATTTCTCTACCATTATGTCAATTTGAGTTTTCTCATCAACAAAATGAAATAATATCTTTGCTTTTAGCAATCGAAAGTTCGCCTTTACATAAAGCAGTGAGAGCACTATACTTACTCTAGCGCGTGACTCAACTTCGAAAGGCCATATTTTTTTTTCGCTATGATAAAAATTAAAAATTTCTCTACCATTATGTCAATTTGAGTTTTCTCATCAACAAAATGAAATTATATCTTTGCTTTTAGCAACCGAAAGTTCGCCTTTACATAAAGCAGTGATATACTCTATACTCTAGCGCGTGGCTCAACTTCGAAAGGCCATATATTTTTTTCGCTATGATAAAAAATGAAATTTTCTCTACCATTATGTCAATTTGAGTTTTCTCATCAACAAAATGAAATAATATCTTTGCTTTTAGCAATCGAAAGTTCGCCTTTACATAAAGCAGTGAGAGCACTATACTTACTCTAGCGCGTGACTCAACTTCGAAAGACCATATTTTTTTTCGCTATGATAAAAATTAAAAATTTCTCTACCATTATGTCAATTTGAGTTTTCTCATCTACAAAATGAAATAATATCTTTGCTTTTAGCAATCGAAAGTTCGCCTTTACATAAAGCAGTGAGAGCACTATACTTACTCTAGCGCGTGGCTCAACTTCGAAAGGCTTTTTTTTCTCGCTATGATAAAAATTAAAAATTTCTCTACCATTATGTCAATTTGAGTTTTCTCATCAACAAAATGAAATAATATCTTTGCTTTTAGCAATCGAAAGTTCGCCTTTACATAAAGCAGTGAGAGCACTATACTTACTCTAGCGCGTGGCTCAACTTCGAAAGGCTTTTTTTTCTCGCTATGATAAAAATTAAAAATTTCTCTACCATTATGTCAATTTGAGTTTTCTCATCAACAAAATGAAATAATATCTTTGCTTTTAGCAATCGAAAGTTCGCCTTTACATAAAGCAGTGAGAGCACTATACTTACTCTAGCGCGTGGCTCAACTTCGAAAGGCTTTTTTTTCTCGCTATGATAAAAATTAAAAATTTCTCTACCATTATGTCAATTTGAGTTTTCTCATCAACAAAATGAAATAATATCTTTGCTTTTAGCAATCGAAAGTTCGCCTTTACATAAAGCAGTGAGAGCACTATACTTACTCTAGCGCGTGACTCAACTTCGAAAGGCCATTTTTTTTTTTCGCTATGATAAAAATTAAAAATTTCTCTACCATTATGTCAATTTGAGTTTTCTCATCAACAAAATGAAATTATATCTTTGCTTTTAGCAACCGAAAGTTCGCCTTTACATAAAGCAGTGATATACTCTATACTCTAGCGCGTGGCTCAACTTCGAAAGGCCTTTTTTTTTCGCTATGATAAAAAATGAAATTTTCTCTACCATTATGTCAATTTGAGTTTTCTCATCAACAAAATGAAATAATATCTTTGCTTTTAGCAATCGAAAGTTCGCCTTTACATAAAGCAGTGAGAGCACTATACTTACTCTAGCGCGTGACTCAACTTCGAAAGGCCATTTTTTTTTCGCTATGATAAAAATTAAAAATTTCTCTACCATTATGTCAAATTGAGTTTTCTCATCAACAAAATGAAATAATATCTTTGCTTTTAGCAATCGAAAGTTCGCCTTTACATAAAGCAGTGAGAGCACTATACTTACTCTAGCGCGTGACTCAACTTCGAAAGGCCTTTTTTTTTTTCGCTATGATAAAAATTAAAAATTTCTCTACCATTATGTCAATTTGAGTTTTCTCATCAACAAAATGAAATTATATCTTTGCTTTTAGCAACCGAAAGTTCGCCTTTACATAAAGCAGTGATATACTCTATACTCTAGCGCGTGGCTCAACTTCGAAAGGCCATATATTTTTTTCGCTATGATAAAAAATGAAATTTTCTCTACCATTATGTCAATTTGAGTTTTCTCATCAACAAAATGAAATAATATCTTTGCTTTTAGCAATCGAAAGTTCGCCTTTACATAAAGCAGTGAGAGCACTATACTTACTCTAGCGCGTGACTCAACTTCGAAAGGCCTTTTTTTTTTCGCTATGATAAAAATTAAAAATTTCTCTACCATTATGTCAATTTGAGTTTTCTCATCAACAAAATGAAATTATATCTTTGCTTTTAGCAACCGAAAGTTCGCCTTTACATAAAGCAGTGATATACTCTATACTCTAGCGCGTGGCTCAACTTCGAAAGGCCATATTTTTTTTTCGCTATGATAAAAAATGAAATTTTCTCTACCATTATGTCAATTTGAGTTTTCTCATCAACAAAATGAAATAATATCTTTGCTTTTAGCAATCGAAAGTTCGCCTTTACATAAAGCAGTGAGAGCACTATACTTACTCTAGCGCGTGACTCAACTTCGAAAGACCATATTTTTTTTCGCTATGATAAAAATTAAAAATTTCTCTACCATTATGTCAAATTGAGTTTTCTCATCAACAAAATGAAATAATATCTTTGCTTTTAGCAATCGAAAGTTCGCCTTTACATAAAGCAGTGAGAGCACTATACTTACTCTAGCGCGTGACTCAACTTCGAAAGGCCTTTTTTTTTTTCGCTATGATAAAAATTAAAAATTTCTCTACCATTATGTCAATTTGAGTTTTCTCATCAACAAAATGAAATTATATCTTTGCTTTTAGCAACCGAAAGTTCGCCTTTACATAAAGCAGTGATATACTCTATACTCTAGCGCGTGGCTCAACTTCGAAAGGCCATATATTTTTTTCGCTATGATAAAAAATGAAATTTTCTCTACCATTATGTCAATTTGAGTTTTCTCATCAACAAAATGAAATAATATCTTTGCTTTTAGCAATCGAAAGTTCGCCTTTACATAAAGCAGTGAGAGCACTATACTTACTCTAGCGCGTGACTCAACTTCGAAAGGCCTTTTTTTTTTCGCTATGATAAAAATTAAAAATTTCTCTACCATTATGTCAATTTGAGTTTTCTCATCAACAAAATGAAATTATATCTTTGCTTTTAGCAACCGAAAGTTCGCCTTTACATAAAGCAGTGATATACTCTATACTCTAGCGCGTGGCTCAACTTCGAAAGGCCATTTTTTTTTTCGCTATGATAAAAAATGAAATTTTCTCTACCATTATGTCAATTTGAGTTTTCTCATCAACAAAATGAAATAATATCTTTGCTTTTAGCAATCGAAAGTTCGCCTTTACATAAAGCAGTGAGAGCACTATACTTACTCTAGCGCGTGACTCAACTTCGAAAGACCATATTTTTTTTCGCTATGATAAAAATTAAAAATTTCTCTACCATTATGTCAATTTGAGTTTTCTCATCAACAAAATGAAATAATATCTTTGCTTTTAGCAACCGAAAGTTCGCCTTTACATAAAGCAGTGATATACTCTATACTCTAGCGCGTGGCTCAACTTCGAAAGGCCATTTTTTTTTTCGCTATGATAAAAAATGAAATTTTCTCTACCATTATGTCAATTTGAGTTTTCTCATTAATAAAATGAAATAATATCTTTGCTTTTAGCAATCGAAAGTTCCTTTTTATATCAAAAAGAAGGTAAATATTATTTGGTAACCTGAGCTGTGAGATTCCATTATAACTTCTGAATCTCGGTTAATAAAATAAAAGAAGAGGTTAGAAATGAAATGAGAATTTTTCGCAAGTTTTGAAACGAAATGAGGCATAATACAATGACTGAATCTCTCAGAAAAACATATAGAAAGAAAAAAAATCCGTTGAAAGTTCCAAGTTATTCGATTTACAAACAGTTTGGATTTACGGAATATTAGTGTGGCAGAAAAAATGGCGTACCAAAATATTGTCATTGCGGTCTCTACATATATGTTCCAAAAGAGAATAAGTGAGTTAATACTTGAATTGGTTCTTCACATCCATGTTGCCAGCGTTGGATCGTAGAGTGAGCTGCTATGTGAGCCATCTATTAATACATATATATGTAAATAAAACCCGTTTTGGGTCAGTTGCCGTGACGATAAGACCAAAGATGTGGAATAATGAATGAAAATGAGAAGCTCAATCTGAAGAGCTTTTCAGTTCAACATCTCGAAATTTGTACTCTTAGTTTCTAACTATATATTTATTGTTACTAGTTGTCAAAGTGATCAAGACCGGTCTCTTAGAAAACATAGATTTCAGAGACTTAGACGTCGAACGTCGTCGAAATTCGTAACTTTGTGTCTTCTGTCGGTCGTACTTAAGGAATGGTGTGGTAACAGAAATGAGTCTCAAAAAGTTAATTATGATTTTTATTTCAATTCATTCATACTGAAATGAGCATAGAAAATGCATTTCCAGATGTTTTTTTCAAAACGCATCGTTCAAAAATTCTCACTTATTCTTGGAAATAAAATTTTATTTTCTACATATAATCCTGGAAGTCGTTCAAAACAGGTGATTGGACAATCCACAATGGTGAGAAGCTTATGAATTCTATTCACTCAAGCATTATCAATGAGATGATCAGCCGGCGATTCCCAAGGCGGTTTGCAATGCAGGCAGAGCTTTGAGAACGAGTGGAGGGAACGCTACCATCATTGGAGCTCCAATGGCGAAAGCAGCATTCTGCGAAAAAAACAACTTTTTTTCCAGGATTGAAGCCAAAATCGTAGATCTGTGCATTTCACAAAATTTTAAGAGCAGATAGGTCCAAAAACACTTACATATTTAATTAATCTCAAAAATTGATTGCAGAAGATGATATTTAACTTCTACAGTTTTTTTCAGTGAATCAGTGAGGTAACAAACTATCAGTCTCAGGCATTCAAGATCTGTTAGCTTCTTCGCTTCTTTGTCTTCTACACCTTTACATCCCTTTCAAACTCCCATCCTTGAAGCTACTTCCCTTAGGGTATCACTTTTTATGACCGATTGTATAGGTTTTTGATTGATTCGCTTCATGAGCATGCGTTAGTGAGATTTGTAGGACTGTCGAAGGGAACAGCAACATGTTCCAGCCGTGTAATCGTAGGACTGTCGAAGGGAACAGCAACATGTTCCAGCCGTGTAATCGTAGGATTGTCGAAGGGAACAGCAACATGTTCCAGCCGTGTAATCGTAGGACTGTCGAAGGGAACAGCAACATGTTCCAGCCGTGTAATCGTAGGACTGTCGAAGGGAACAGCAACATGTTCCAGCCGTGTAATCGTAGGACTGTCGAAGGGAACAGCAACATGTTCCAGCCGTGTAATCGTAGGACTGTCGAAGGGAACAGCAACATGTTCCAGCCGTGTAATCGTAGGACTGTCGAAGGGAACAGCAACATGTTCCAGCCGTGTAATCGTAGGACTGTCGAAGGGAACAGCAACATGTTCCAGCCGTGTAATCGTAGGACTGTCGAAGGGAACAGCAACATGTTCCAGCCGTGTAATCGTAGGACTGTCGAAGGGAACAGCAACATGTTCCAGCCGTGTAATCGTAGGACTGTCGAAGGGAACAGCAACATGTTCCAGTCGTGTAATCGTAGGACTGTCGGAGGGAACAGCAACATGTTCCAGCCGTGTAATCGTAGGACTGTCGAAGGGAACAGCAACATGTTCCAGCCGTGTAATCGTAGGACTGTCGAAGGGAACAGCAACATGTTCCAGCCGTGTAATCGTAGGACTGTCGAAGGGAACAGCAACATGTTCCAGCCGTGTAATCGTAGGACTGTCGAAGGGAACAGCAACATGTTCCAGCCGTGTAATCGTAGGACTGTCGAAGGGAACAGCAACATGTTCCAGCCGTGTAATCGTAGGACTGTCGAAGGGAACAGCAACATGTTCCAGCCGTGTAATCGTAGGACTGTCGAAGGGAACAGCAACATGTTCCAGCCGTGTAATCGTAGGACTGTCGAAGGGAACAGCAACATGTTCCAGCCGTGTAATCGTAACGCGCTCGCACCCCCTTCAGTGATGTGAGAGATGGCTTGACGGACTACCTTTTTCCGAGTGAATAAGTTTCGGTTTTGATGAGTTTCTTTCAGTCAGTGTTTGTTTTTTCTCGTGATTCATCAAGCCATGAAAATGTCAATTGAATCTCAAGTGTACTTTTCAAATAACAAAAGGATGTCAATTGAATCTCAAGTGTACTTTTCAAATAACAAAAGGAGAAGAGAAGTGAGCGAACCCGAGTTTTCTTGATGTTTTGATTCACGGAGAAACGGTCCTGTATCATCTGCGATACACAGAAAGTCAATAATGAAAGCATTTTTGTAGTTTTAATCTGCATGAGTAACAGCAGAAGCTCCTCACGTCTATTGTAGCCAATTCCACGCAAATAACAACTATTATATTATATCTTCATGCCTGGCTCTTCCATGCATTTCTTCACTATGTTATGTGAAACCATTACGAGCCTGGGATAATAATGACTGATTTTATGAGCCCTGCTAGATCAGTTATTTATTGTTCGTGATATTGAGAGATGTGAAACTCAGATGCTGGCAACTTAGGAAATGTTGAAATTTTTGTGTCAAATGAAGGCCACAGAAAATGAATGAAATATCGAAGTTGAGTATGAATTGAAGTTAATGCACAGACGAGATCATATTGACGAACTTATGTTCGAGTCGCACCTCGCTTTCTCGTGTCGTTTGATACTACTGTGTCTCGCACTACCACTCCCTCGCATAACAAGTTGTAATGGGGAAATAACCTGAAAGGGAATGAAGTGTTGGAGTACTTGCTGCACTGCACGCTCAACTGCAATCACTTCTGCTGGAAGCCACCAGTTCTGCGCCCTGTTGCAGAAGACTGATGGAGCTGAACCGAAGGGAAGAATACATGTAAAATATGGAATGAAGGAATAAATAAAGTAACAGTTGAACTATAACACGAACATTTTAATCAGTTATTGAATCATTGAATACATTTTATTTACAACGTCACAGCGTTTGTTCCAATTTCCATCTTAAGATCCGAAAAATAAAAACTTGCTTATACACTCTAAAACCTTTATAGCTTTTTTCTCTGTTCTCTTCTAAAATTTTCCCCTATATCTATCTTCTTCATTCACTCTATAATTCAATATATGTTTTTCTTTCATTTGTCTACATTCTCACTGTTAACGGGGTCCTCATTTATTATGCCTCTCCCGACCCGAAGCGGTCGCTCTCCTGCGAAATGATGCCCTTGAGTGTTCAGTGTTCTTCTTACTATTTGGCAGCTGTTGTGTGTGCTTTTCTCGCCCACTCATCGAGTGTGGTACTTCTTATGAAGTCATCCTCATTTGGTGAGCCTTCTTTGCCTTTCTGCTTTTTCGTATTCTTCTTGGAATGGTTCAAAGCCTTCGGCCATCTGCTAAGGCCACCGGCAATGTCAAGAATCGAGCTAGCAGAAGAAGTTATTCAGACTCTATTGCCAGCTATGAAAAGAACAACCGAAACAACAGGAGAGCAGATTTCGATTAGCGAATGTGATGGATTTGGTTCGAATGCACAATCATCAGAGAAGAGAGAACGATGCGAAACTGGTTCAATAACCTTAGTTTCATCAAAATCCGATTTAACTAAATTGTTAAAACCATTTTCCGATTCATCTAACAATGTTTTGTCTAAAGTTGTATTACCCAAAACGAACTTGATTACCCGCGAAGAGAAATCCAAATCACCCGAATCCAAGAAGTGCGAGAGAAAAGCAAACCCTTCTCGAGTGCAAATAAAAGTATCCGCGAAAATGATAAAATAAAACTGTTCTGTGCTCGATTCTCAAGGCTATCACGTCTTAGCATTCACTATTCTGTTTTTCGTTTGGTTTTCGAAGATAAAAAACAAATGAGCCTGTGTAACTGGAAAGTCTGGAAACCAGAAAAACTATACATAAATATATTGACCTCTGACGTATTTTTTTCTGAAATCGCCCAACTCCTTGATGGCAAAGATCAAGTTGACTTTGTCCTCTTCTGCAGCTGAAACGAAAAGTTTTTCTAAATCGTTTGCTTCAAGTTTACACAATGTAACTAAAATAATACTGTATCGCAATGATTGGGGCAGGTAGGAAGTCACTTAGAGTACGGATGTTCATTCCGCGATTTTGTATGAGCGGTTTGAGCCTAGAATTCAAAACCTGATGATCGATTGAGAAAATCATGATTGAAAAAAGAAAGCAATGAGGTTGCTTAAAAATTGACTGTTTGTAGCTCATAAAGTAATTGAATAATGAAATTTTTCGCTGGTGATAACGAACATGTAAGCGTTGGAGAAGCAGTTTTAAATGTAGTAATAAGCTAAAACTTTGAGACCTTCTTCCCAGGAAATCCCCTGAACCTTGTTGAGGAGAGGCCTCAGCTGCCGCGTCTTTTCGATGTAAGCTTCTCGTTTCTCAAAAACAAGCTTGTGTTTGCAACACTCTTAACACTTCTTTGTTTCTCTTTTTTTCTCTCTCTTTTTTTCTCTCTCTTTTTTTCTCTCTCTTTTTTTCTCTCTCTTTTTTTCTCTCTTTTTTTCTCTCTTTTTTTTTCTCTCTCTTTTCTATTGAAGCGCATTGGGAGAGCAGAATGGAACTGAGATATGTATTACCGCTGAACAAAGAAATTTGTTCTGACATCTTCTGGCACACAAACTCTGAAGTAGCTCGATTGGGCATCACACGCGATATTCATCAAGAAGAAAAGCAATGAGACTTGATAAACCAGTCTGCTCATCGCGAACTCATAAAACACTAAATCTTCTTTACTCGTTCGACATTCGCATTTTCTTGTTTAATGACGTCATTCTTTATTGAATGACCATTTTCCATAAGATTGTGAAGAAAAAAATTCCATATGGTAGTTGTAAATGACATCATTACTATGAGTAGGATTCATTGTTATATCACAATCATTCAAAATTATAGTTTTAGCTCTAAACTACTTTAAATGTACTTACTAGCGTCCCCTTTGGGGACGCTTGTCACTTTCTTGTTAGCCAAGTCATTCTGAAAGCCTAGTCATTTCTGAGCTTTTTTTATGCTTCTCCTTATCTCCCTGCATAAGGTCCTTCGTTCTCCAATTTCTATTTTTCTCCCTTCTTCAGACAGCTTCGCTGCCTTCGTTTTTCTGCTTCTCCTTGTCTCCCTGCCTCACACAGCGAAGCTGCGTTTGCTTTTCTGCTTTTCTGCTTTTCTTTTTTCTGCTTCTTCTTTCTCAGGCAGCTTCGCTGCCTTCGTTTTCCCACTTCTATTTTCCTCCCTCCTTCAGACAGCTTCACTGCCTTCGTTTTTCTGCTTCTCCTTCTTCTGCTTCTCCTTTCTCAGGCAGCTTCGCTGCCTTCGTTTTCTCCCTTCTATTTTCCTCCCTCCTTCAGACAGCTTCACTGCCTTCGTTTTTCTGCTTCTCCTTCTTCTGCTTCTTCTTTCTCACTTCTCCCCATCTTCCTGTCTCAGGCAGCTTCGCTGCCTTCGTTTTCCCACTTCTTTTTTCTACCTTTCTCAGGCAGCTTCGCTGCCTTCGTTCTCTCACTTCTATTTTTCTCCCATCTTCAGACAGCTTCGCTGCCTTCGTTTTTCTGCTTCTCCTTCTTCTGCTTCTTCTTTCTCACTTCTCCTTATCTCCCTGCGAAGGCAGCTTCGCTGCCTTCGTTTTCCCACTTCTATTTTTCTCCGTCTCCCAGGCAGCTTCGCTGCCTTCGTTTTCCCACTTCTATTTTTCTCCCTCTCCCAGGCAGCTTCGCTGCCTTCGTTTTCCCACTTCTATTTTTCTCCCTGCCTCAGACAGCGAAGCTGCGTTTGCTTTTCTGCTTTTCCTTCTTCTGCTTCTTCTTTCTCAGGCAGCTTCGCTGCCTTCGTTTTCCCACTTCTATTTTCCTCCCTTCTTCAGACAGCTTCGCTGCCTTCGTTTTTCTGCTTCTTCTTGTCTCCCTGCCTCACACAGCGAAGCTGCGTTTGCTTTTCTGCTTTTCTTTTTTCTGCTTCTTCTTTCTCAGGCAGCTTCGCTGCCTTCGTTTTCCCACTTCTATTTTCCTCCCTCCTTCAGACAGCTTCACTGCCTTCGTTTTTCTGCTTCTCCTTCTTCTGCTTCTCCTTTCTCAGGCAGCTTCGCTGCCTTCGTTTTCTCACTTCTATTTTCCTCCCTCCTTCAGACAGCTTCGCTGCCTTCGTTTTTCTGCTTCTCCTTCTTCTGCTTCTTCTTTCTCACTTCTCCTCATCTCCCTGTCTCAGGAAGCTTCGCTGCCTCAGTTTAAACATCTCCCTATTTTCTTGGCTAAAAAGGCTTTGCTGCTTGGTCCTCTAAATGACCTATGTAGTACTCCTCCCCTTGTTTCTGACACATACAGCTCTGCTGCCTTCATTACACCTCCCCCTCTTCCTCTTCTCATCCATTCTTATTTCAGACTGAAATTCAGACTTCAAGACAAGGTTTTTTGGATTCTTCACTTTTGAAAACGCTAAATCATACACAAAAACTTGATGTGTGTCCTAAAAACTCTAGAGAATGTTTTCAACTCGAGTACCTCTCTGGTTCGCTATGTTAAGAAAAGTTAATGATTTCATTTCTATTTATTGGGTAAACAATCATTCCAAAGTAAGAAATGGAACACACGACCGGTTTTATTCGATTCCTAACATCGAGAAGTATGATAAGAGTGAAAATTAACATTTAAGAATTCTACACATTCGCATAAAAATAACTTTCCCGATAAAAGTTTTCTTAAACTGATCAAGTGTATTTTTGCTCTTCTAACCACTGATGAAACTTTTCCTACTAAGTTTTATGAAAATGTGATTAGATCTGTAAGAATTTTCAAATAAACTTTATAAAGTCAGTGAAAAAATGAAGCGGGGTACTAAAAATTGTTCAAACTGGAGCCTATGGAAATTTTTTATCATCAGTGTAATTTTTAAGGCAAAACTCTATAAACACATAACAAAATGAAAGCAAGTAGTCAATAAATAACCTTACTCCCTGTACAGAAAACAAAAAAACATGTTTTTCAATCTCCTAATTGTGTTCTGAATAAGGGCTGGAGAGTATCCTGAGTGGTTCGCTATGAAACCTCATCATCTTTGATCAAAAGTAATCGTCACAACTGCGTTCCACTCAAAATATCAATTTTCTCAAACTGAAGATAAAAACAAAGAGTGAAAAGAAATGAATTCTTATTGAAAAAAGAGAAAACTTCACGTATCAACTTTTAAGAATGGTTCACAAAAAGCTGTGAAAAATAATATCAAAGTTTAGCGAAGGCTCAGACTGAATTATGACGTGCAGTTCACTTCATACTGAAAATCAGTAAACCAAACCAAGTTTTTTGAACTCTCCATACACGATTATCTAGTAAGAGATCATAAAAGTCTCGAAAAAAGTTCAAAAAACTGGTTTAAAAAATTATTAAAGAACTCGCACGCAAAAAATACTTTTTAGAGAAAAAAGCTTACCACTGAAATCAGTCGAAATCACCCTTTTAAACTGAACTCTACGGGCCAAAAAGTATCCAACTTTTCTCACCGTCTTCAAAAATACAGAGAGCAAGTTAGAAATCACCAGAAAGTTTCGAACATAATGGTCAAATAATTAGGTAAAACTGAAAAATTTTGAAAAATTTTTCAAAAATTCAGTTTAAATGACTATATCTTGGTTCATTTTCAAGATTATGTGATGAAACTTACATTTTCAGAAAATTCAGCTTTTTCTGCTCCTATATGCAAAAAAAATTTCTTAATGTCCGCTAAATGCTCTTATTCAAGGGGTCAAAACTACTTTAAATGTACTTATTTGATTCAGTATTAAGTATGTATATTATTCGCATGGTGGAGATATTGCTAAAATCGTGTGGTAGAGATATTGCTATTACGGGCTCAAGTTAGGTTCGAGGACAGTGGGCTCTCGCCACGAGGGGATGTTGAAAGGAATCTCGGAGCTCTTGTCAGCTATTCTGGAAACTGCGGAAGCAGAGGAAAAATGAGGAACCATCAGACGAAGACCGTCCAGCAAAAAGGAAGAAAGTCTCCAGAAGAATGGAGCAAAGGAAGTAATGCAGTGTTTTTATTTGCGAAAACATGATGAAACATAACGACATCCCTTTTTTCGAATTGCGTGAACGTCTTGTTCTAACCTAAAATTTCTGCAAATAATGGTCTCAAAAGGAATAGCGCTTCAAATGCGCATGGTGTTCGGTATTTTTTTGCGCAATAGCCAAAAAGCGTGTCGACGTCAGCGATGAGATTTTTTTTGGCTTTTTTGCCTTTTTTTAAGTTTTAGTCGAATTATACTATTGTTTCTGATTTAAAACTTTGGATTCTGCAGTTTGAAAAACTTTTTTTCGAAAACTGTATCAATCCCTGTTTACGCTTGTTTTTTTTAAAAATAATTTTTTATTTGTAACGTAGGCAAAAAAATTACTTAATATACAATTTTTTTTCTTCCTTGTCTGATAGGAATCAATGTAATAGGTTTGAGCATTTAGCATAACCATCTGAAACGTGTTAAATTCAAGGCAAAAGGAAAAATTTCCACTCAAAGAGGGGGGCCGCACTCTACTTCGGGGAGGGGGCTTCACTTTACTTCGGGGGGGAGGGGGGGCTTTTAAAGATAAAGTCGCTTAGGCTTAGTAAAAAATCACGCTAATGAGACCGTTATGGCTTAGAAAGAGACCGTTATGCACACCGAAAAACGCGTTACGCGTTTTTGGGTGTTTGCCTAAAAAAGGCACACCATGCGTATTTGAAGCGCTATTCCATTTGAGACCATTATTTGTACACATTTTAGGTTAGAACAAGAAGTTCACACAATTCGAAAAGACGGGATATCGTTATGTTTCACCATGTTTTCGCAAATAAAAACACTGCATAAGAAGTGTGTATTTTCAACAGAAAAGCTTACATTGATGATAGAGTACGAAAAAAACGTGTAATTATTCAAAATTTCAGCTGTCGAGTTTGAAGTTATGACAGAAGACTGAGCCTTGGAACATTGAAAATACCGTTTGGATTCACCCGCCGCTCACATTGAGCCGTGCTAACTGTGCTCAGTCGCAATCTAAAAAGTTCCCCCCTCTGCCGATTGAGAAAAATTACATTGGTTTCGTCGTTTAAGACTGAGTTGATATGTTGCTCTGCTGAAAAAAATATTCCATAGTGTATTGTGAACTTTATTTGTAGATTTTTTAAAAAAGCTACGTAATCTAAAGCTAGAACAATCTAATGATAAACTAAATTCACCATATTTCATATTGTGACATGTCGATGAAGTATAAAAAAATATATTAAGAAAATGTAATAGTGGAAAGCTGCAGAAGCCGTGAGTTTGGTTGTTGTCATGGAGTGCATCGAGGCAGTGGTAGTTACATCAGAAGAGGGATCCGCTGTCGCTCGCAGCGGGGAAGGCGTCGGTGTTGGATTGACAATTCGGTCACTGCTGCAATTTAGACTTTCAATTTTTTCTTATTAATTTTTTGATTTTTTTTAACAAGAAAATTTTTTTTTGCAAGAACGTATTCATTCCTATTTTAAAATTTCCAATCGACGGGTGAGTATAGTACAATAATTAATGAATGCTCATCTGAATCAGCGGTACCCAAAGTAATTGCAAAAGTAAGAGCTACGTTTTCCTTCCATAAAAGCGACCAAATCACAGAGTTTTCTTTCCTGTTAACATGGCGTCTACCTCCTTTTCATCGATCGCTTTTCGATCAACCAATAAGTCAAGTGGAGCTAAGGATGGACTATTAATGGTATGTCAAAGAACTCGAAGTGCAGGCTTCTACAGAAAGAGCCGCGGATATAGCGTGTTTGATTCCCACGCCAACCTCAAAATTTGCAGAACCTTTAGCAAGAAATGCCATTTTCTCTTTTCAAACGGATGTATGAAGTAGAAAGCGAAAATTAAACCTGTAGTTAATCAGAAGAGGGTTGGTAGCTGCGATAAAGTTTGTGATAAATTGGGCAGACGGACCGGGTCGATCGTTGGGCACAAAATGGCCTGCTCCCTGAGCACAGAAGTCGATTATCGACTCAGTCGGGACATGAATTTTTTCGTTCTCTTACGTAAATGAATTTTTTCGTTCTCTTACGTAAATTTCACTTGAGTAAGAAATATTTATAATTCAGTGCGCGGAATTCTTCAGTTGCTAGTTTTCCTAGCTATTTCCTCTCTCTTCTCCTGCTGACTAATTTCTTTGAAGTAGGATTTAGCTTTGCAAAGCATATTAACATATAATACTTATTATTCATCTGAAGTTTTGAGGGTTTTAATTAAGCAAACCCTAAAAACAGAAACAGTCGCTTCAAATCGAAGCATCCTTTTTTAACGTAAGGCAGCGTCTGTCAATCTTCTTCTGCTTCCTAGCGTCCATCCCGTCGCCTAGCAGGGCCCGCTGTATAGATTGAACCACGTCATTTTGCCCGATCAGCTGCGTCTTCAGTCTTGAGTCCGGCCGCCTCCATGTCTATTGCGATGCAGCCTTGCCACCTAGTTTTAGGTCTACCTCTGGGTCTCTTGTCCTGAACTTCGAGATTCCAGGATGATGGAGAAATGGACTAGGAAGTTGATACCATCACGTGCCCGTACCATCTCAGCCGTGATTATCGGAGCTTGTAAAATATGGGAGTGATGCCTAGATGTTCTCGAGTGGTTTCATTTCACACGTTGTCTAGACGAGTGAATCTAAAACTAAATATCAGCATCTTCATCTCCATTACATACATCATCTGTTGAGTTCTGCCTGTGCATGGAGTACACTCGCGGCCGTACAACGCGACTGGTCTGACAACTGATAGTAAATCCTATTTTTTCAGTCTGTGAGGCATTCGCTTGTCGCATAAAAGGCCGGTTGACTCTCTCCATTTGAGCCAGGCAGCATTTATTCTCGCATCAATTCAATTCTTTATTCCAGTTGTTCAAGTAACGTAAGAACGTGCATGACAAAGGATGACTGACACAGGATGACTGACACATCAACTGTAGCTTCTGGATCTAAGTCCGAGGTGATGTAGGATCCAAGATACTTGAAGCCATCCACTTTCCGGAGTTCGGTGTTCATCACTTTGATGGTATCCGATTTGCTCTTTCCCAATTCAAAGTACTCGGTGTTTTTTGGGTTCAGTCGCCATTGAAACGCTCATTCCATTATCCTAGCTGCCTATTCAAGTTTTTAGATGTTTCAGAACATAACACAACGTCGTCAGTAAACAGGAGAGTTCTCGGAGAACTTGCTTGTAAGTCTCTGGTGATCGTGTCCATTTTCAGTACGAATAGCAGAGAGGAAAGTGCGGAACCTTGATGAACTCCTACAACTCCCTTGAATGACTCTGAAGTACCTACTGGACTTCTCACGGCACTTCTTGGATCAGCATACATCATTTGAATCCATCTTATGTATTCTTCTGAGACTAGGTGTTCACGAAAAAAGAACCATATCAGCTCATGAGGCACACGGTCGAAAGCTCTCTCCAAGGCCAGGAAAGCACAATAAACTGAGCATATTGTGGTATTTCGTCTTTTCCCTGTGTTTGTCTAGATGAATACGAATGGCGAATATAGCATCCGTTGTTCCACTTCCTTTGACGAAGCCACACTGGTTGACTTTCACACTTATGATATTGCGCAGCCGTGCTTCGATGATCTTTTCCGATATCATTGCGGTATGATGGATGAGCCTTATCGGCCGGTAGTTGGAGCATATTGTGGTATCTCCTTTCCCTTTGTAGATGGGTATTGTAGTTGATCCACTCCAGTCTTTGGGATAGGCTAAGGCACCTCTATAATGGCATTGTATAATTCAATGGTCGTATGGGAAATTTGATACCTGTCAACATTTAACTCAGCGGATGTCATTACCTTAACTGTAATGACATCCACAGTGACTGTTTTGCTGTAATAACGCTGGTAGTAGCCCGCCGTTTGATTTCGATAAAACCACTCGAAATGCCCTTTGTTCTGAAATTTTTTTATTCATCTGTGTTAAACTCCAAGTTTTCAACTAGAACCCAAAATTTTCAAAACCATTGAAGTTTTAAAAAAAACAGGTTGGCCGGTATATGAACAAACCAGAGAGGTTTAAGATTCAGAGTGGATAGAATAACTGATAAAACTGCAAGCCGACACAAAAAAAATTGAATTCATAAAAATCCATCATTTCACTCACCGTCAGCGTATTAAAAGCAACCAAGAGATGGTTGAGCAACCATTAAAAACGCATAAACCAGTGGAAAGCAACCATTAAGAACGCATAAACCAGTGGAAAGCAACCATTAAGAACGCATAAACCAGTGGAAAGCAACCATTAAGAACGCATAAACCAGTGGAAAGCAACCATTAAGAACGCATAAACCAGTGGAAAGCAACCATTAAGAACGCATAAACCAGTGGAAAGCAACCATTAAGAACGCATAAACCAGTGGAAAGCAACCATTAAGAACGCATAAACCAGTGGAAAGCAACCATTAAGAACGCATAAACCAGTGGAAAGCAACCATTAAAAACGCATAAACCAGTGGAAAGCAACCATTAAAAACGCATAAACCAGTGGAAAGCAACCATTAAGAACGCATAAACCAGTGGAAAGCAACCATTAAAAACGCATAAACCAGTGGAAAGCAACCATTAAAAACGCATAAACCAGTGGACCAACACGTCGAGTCAGCAAAATAATGAAATAGACCATTAACCAAGCACAAGGAATTAAATTTAACAAACATGCCTCAAGCTTGTTTTTATCGGACACGTCTCTCATGAACCAAGCATCACCGACAAAGTTGCAAACTGTATCCACATCTCCGTTGTAGATCAAAATACGGAAATTGGGAGTCTGAAAATGAGATGGAAAGTTTATCTGCGTTTAGTAGAAGAGATGAAGTTGTGACAAAGTTGTGATTAAAATAACAAACTGACATTTCCGACGTTTTGTATGATGTTATCCAATTGGGAGGACATGCTGTCGTGGCCAAGTACATACTGGTCATACATTCGATCACTGTTGGAAAAAAATTCGCTTGACTGGAGCTCACTTGAAGAAAAGTTCATAAGTATCAGTTAATTTTCTTCCGAAAAACCCACTTTTATTGTCCCTTTCGACTGATTTATGGTGTGCTAGATTACCAGATTAGTAGAAGCTAAATTAAATCTAATAAGAATCTTAGATTTTCAAGCAGAGCGATTTTACGTCTACTCAACTAAGTTATGTACCGACACTAAGTTATGTACCGACACTAAGTTATGTACCGACACTAAGTTATGTACCGACACTAAGTTATGTACCGACACTAAGTTATGTACCGACACTAAGTTATGTACCGACACTAAGTTATGTACCGACACTAAGTTATGTACCGACACTAAGTTATGTACCGACACTAAGT
The DNA here is from genome assembly GCA_964056735.1 of Allodiplogaster pararmata. Classification (NCBI taxonomy): domain Eukaryota; kingdom Metazoa; phylum Nematoda; class Chromadorea; order Rhabditida; family Diplogasteridae; genus Allodiplogaster; species Allodiplogaster pararmata. Next base: position 36,963,056 of record OZ057404.1, on the reverse strand, counting down.
TATGTACCGACACTAAGTTATGTACCGACACTTCAATATTAATCAGTCTTTCATATCAACATGTGTTTCTCGTCAGTTATCAGTATGGAATTCATTGCATTTTGAAATCGTAAACGATCCTAATTGCAAGGTATTTAAGAACAATTTTCTTAAGTTGCCTGTCAACCTAGTTTTACCAAATACTTTTGTTTCTGATAACTAAAGGCTCGTTTCTCTATTAATAGCATTTTCTATCTCCCCCCACCCCTCCCCTAGTTAAGCAACCTTTTGCTTACACACACCGCCACTAGAAAGACAGTCCATGCATATCCGCTATTGTTATTGTTCACTGTGAACCGAAGTTGAATATAATCTGTGCAAGGAATAAAGAATGAATGAATGAATGAATGACACCAGCAGTTCTTTTTCAACCGGGTTGTTGCCCTCTGGAACAAAATCGCTGATGCAAACTCTGAGTTCAAAACCATCAAAGGCTTCATCAAGACTATAAACGACTCACCGCTTCATCAATTCATCACCCTTTCACAGTATCTAATCTGACACAGAATTAGAATAAGAAAGCGTCATTCAAATCTACCGTGTAAGCGGCGCCGTGTAAGCGGCGCTGAGAACAATCCTTCCTTTAGTAAATAAAATATATTATATTATAATTGTAACTGTTCAGTGAAGTTCTAAGGTCGTGTGCTTAACTCTTGTAGATGGATAATCAGTTTTAAGCACCTTCCCAACAAGATTCAAACAAAACAAAAAAGTTAAGAAATGAGGGTGGTGCTTATTAGTATTTTAGTCTCCCTTGCCACGCACACTAGCGAGGACCCAAAAGCAGCCAGTGATCTACCGTTTCAGCTTTGAACCTGACACCATTGGAGCGCATATCCTAACGGGAATGAGCACAAAGGAAAAAAGAGAGAGCAGTTAGGAAACGTATAATATTGTATAATAAAATGTGATTTGCATTTTACCTAAAATTCACTACAATAAAATATCTACCATGGCATGCTCCAAATTCTTCGATGGACTTCAGTACGATATACATACTTAAGAAAAAAAAAACATCCTGGTTTTTAAAACTCGTTATATAGACTGCTGGGAAAAGGGAAGCGAACTTGCAATCAGTCCAGGGTCTCCCCGTGTCTATCCAGTCCTTGGCGATGTGGACTGCATCCATGACGTCCTCTCTGTTGAGATACATTGAGACAGCGGCTTCATTCCAACAGGGGTAGCCTTCTTGATTGTCTGTCGAGTCTTGCCAGAACCCACTCTGCAACACACGCAGTACTGAGAACTTACTAGTTTATCAGAGTACGAGTAGAGAAAGAAAAAGACAGAGTCAGTCAGAGAGAAAGAGAGATACATATGTAAATTCATTACACGCTGAGTAGGATGTTCATCCTCAATTTGCATGGAAGAGGCTGCAGAAACTAAGCCTCCAAAGTACATTAATTTATGGGCATGAATTATTGGTCCACCATTCAAAAAGAAGTGTCACCAAATTAAATAGTAACGTACACCAAATAAAATGGTACCATCCACCAAATAAAATGCTTCCATCCACTAAATAAAATGCTTACCTCCACCAAATAAAAATGCTTACCTCCACCAAATAAAATGCTTACCTCCACCAAATTTTGTGTGCACGTCCACCAAATTTTTTGCTTGTGAACTTTACCACGGCATTTTTCTCTCACCTGATACCAACCTGTATGGTTTTTTTCCACCAAATTTAAAGTCCACCAAATTTTTTTCATGAAATTCACCACGGCATTTTTTCTCACCTGAAAGGTTACTTTTTCTGCTTTCTGAGAAAAAATTGGTGGACTTTAAATTTTTTGGAAAAAAACAATACAGGTTGGTGTCAGGTGAGAAAAAAATGCCGTGGTAAAGTTCACAAGAAAAAAAATTTTGGTGGACGTGCCAACAAAATTTGCTGGCGGTGAGCATTTTATTTGGTGGATAGTAACATTTTATTTGGTGGATGGTACCAATTTATTTGGTGTACGTTACTATTTTATTTGGTGACACTTCTTTTTAAATGGTGGACCAATAATTTTTCCCCTTAATTTATTATCCGTCTCAAAGTTCTTTTAGGTTTCTTTAACGGTTCTGCCAAACAGGATTTTCCTAAGCCGTCATTTTAATGTATTCAAGCAGAGAAGTCAGAGGGTATGTCTTACTTATAATGGAGATAAGAAACACATTAAGACAAACTGAGTCATTCTACTCAAAGAACCGGATAAATACTACATGTTCAACTCTGCAGTGAATAACTTTTACGAAAAGTGTACTCCTCAAAATTAATTTACGAATAACTTTTACGAAAAGTGTACTCCTCAAAATTAATTTACCTCGCTTCAATCCGATTGCATATTAACATTTCATTGTATTACGGATATCACGCGCAAGTTCACTAAGTATAAACAAAAACATTAGATAAAGTGAATAGAATTTCTCAAGCAAATGCTTCTTGTAATTTGTTGAGACAAAGGTAATCAGAAAGAAACATCTGGGTTTTGCGTGCGAGTCACTTCCGCCGCTGTCCTCTTGCGAGTCACTTCCGCCGCTGTCCTCTTGCGAGTCACTTCCGCCGCTGTCCTCTTGCGAGTCACTTCCGCCGCTGTCCTCTTGCGAATTCGACTGCTCCTGATAGTTAGGGATTTGTGAACTTTTTCTAGGACTCAGTCTATGATTTTCTTTTATAAAAATTGCACTCGAATCGGGGTCTATTCAAGTTGTGTGATGTTTTGAAGGCGTGACTTCTGAGCGAAGGTTTCACACACTTGCAGGGTCCCAGGGCGCAGCCCCTTAACCTTCCAGGGTAGGTCTGTCTCACATTTCAGGGGAGAGTGTACCCTGCCGCGAGGCAAAAATGAGGCCGAGGACAATGCACAAGTTAATTAGAGTTTTTTCTCATCGTATTTTTTTCTCGCGTGAACACTGCTATCATTGGCGAACATTATACGTATTAAAAAGGTTCGCAAAAAACTATGAAAATTGTGAAATGAGCTGACTTGAGAGGCTTTCTCCTACCGAAATGCCTGTTTTTCTGACCCAGTACGATGGCACTCCCAGCATAGCAATCTTGATAGTAGTTGTATGCGTCCATACTTGCAAACAGAAGTTACCAGAACTCTGTCAAGGCTCGTTTCATATTTATTAAATTTAAGAGCATGTTTTGAACTTAACATGTGTACGATAATGATCCGAATCTGGTGTTTACAGTAGTGATGCATAGAATAATAACCATCCGCTTGTTGAAGTTTTTTATTCAATTAATCCAGAAGTAAATATACCACCAAATTTTTTTCAAAAATCATAGTTTGAATTCGATTGAACTTCGTGCAAAAAAAACTTCATGTTTAAATTTTTTGCATTCTCAAAAACTTACTTGGAGTCGATGGTCATGGCGTTTGCAATCTGCAAAAACTTATAAACTTCTTTTTCGTTAAAAACTTCGTCATTAAAAATCGTGATGAGAAGATGTATGCTAAAATTGGATGGCCTTTTATAAGGAGTAATATATTCCTAAGATAGGCATAAGGCTCGACAAAACTTGTTTGAGGATTAATTGAAAAACTTGAGACGCAATGCTTTTATACTGTATCCTGCAATCAGGACTCGATTCATAGAATGGAAGTCAGTTAGGTCCTACCAAATCACCACAAGCAGAGTCATCTGAATGAAAGTCCATGCCGTTGGTAGTTTTGAGGTATTGTCGAAAATCGTACTTTTCCACGTCTGTTTCGTTGTCAGTTGAGCAGTTTTTCTTCACAAACTCCCATTCCCTTCGAGCAAAACAATGATTATCTGAGCAAAACTCTTGGCAAATTTGTTCTTCTCAAAACTATATTTATCCATTCAACATTACAGTATCCATTCAACATTACACAAAAACCGTATCGCTTTCTAGAGGCCGAAGGACCCTTTCATTCAATCACTGAGTTTCGCTTCGGTTACCCTTTGCTTTCGTAGAGATGCTTGAGGAAACATCAATAACATAATATGTAAAAAGTAAAACCTCGAATTATTCGATAATCATTCATTTTGAAGTTTTAACACTCAGTGCTTGCTTGTACCACCAAAACTGAGTTAAATTATGCAAGAGTGATCCGCTTTGTATACCTATTCACGCAACATATGTATGAAACCTTGAATAAAGAATGAAAACCGAAAGTAAGTTTCAAAAAAAAAACTCAGTCGCACTCACAGTGAGTGGAAATAATATATATTATATGTGTCACGTTCTTCCACGGAATCGGACCAAGAAAACTCACTGAACTGAAAGTCGACCGTGGTAGTAGCTCCAAATGACTTGAGAAGTCACTAGAGTCTTGATATCCATCAGACCATTCCCGATTGCTAAGCCCTGGGTAAGAGTGACTGATTAAAACCGACAAAGTCTGCTCATAATACTTTAAAGTTTTCAAGTGATTTCTTTAAACACATGTAACTCTCTCTCTATAATAATTCAGGTCTCAAATGCTTTTTTTAATAAAAAAAGAAGATTTTTTGGAACGTCATACTAAGCGAAAGATTATGAGACTGAGACTGAAAAGAATTGAGTACAATCAATGAAAAAACTTATCCAAAATTCTCTGCGAAATTTTGGAGTGTAGATCAAAAAGTTAATAGTTGAAAAAGTTATTTAAAATAACTTGGAAGTTTTTATTAGGAAATCGGCCATCTCCGATTGCCTTGATGATTTCATCAGCCAGCATTGGAATGTAAATACCTGCATCCTCCCTTCTTTAACTCCAATTATTACTCCAACACGAGAAAACACACAATCAGACAAGCAAGCTTCTTCACTCTCTTGCTCCCCCTATCTCAACCTCTCTCTCTCTCTCTCTCTCTCTCTCTCTCTCTCTCTCTCTCTCTCTCTCTCTCTCTCTCTCTCTCTCTCTCTCACTCTCTCTCGCTCTCATTTTCTATATCTCCATATATCTCTCACACCCATAAGGAAAAAATGCATGTAGTTGTAAAAGTTAAAACGCTTCGCTAAGCAAAATGGTGTGCTAATTTTAAGCATAAAAGTTTTGTGTTCCTTTCTTCAGAATTTCAAACTTCGGATACTACAGCTGTTAGATAAAGTAATATTATAAAGGCAGAAAATTTAAATGTTCTAGATGTTTTCGGTATTGATATTCCGAGTTCTTAGATTGTTAAATATTTTTTGTGGAACATGTTTGTTCTGTATTTAGCTTTTCGGATCTTAATTTTTGGTAATGATTAAGTTGAAACAAGATGTTATAGAGTCAACTAACTTTTGTTCGATACTGTACGTTTAACGGATTCAACTAATTCCTTTTATTCGTGGTGGATGAGCGGTCGACTCACTTCTCTATCTTCATTTCTATCGCCCAAACTTAAGGAATCCGGTCTCTAGCAGGAATTGGACACCTTGAGGCCGTATCTTCCAAACCAAAACCGACACTCCAGTCTACATTCAAGGTTCTTGTTCTCAACTTCAAGAAACTGATAGGAATCTGGAGTTGTTCAAATCAATGGCGCTTCATAAAGCTTTTATCGAGAATAAAGCTTTTAATTGAATTGAATTGTACGTTAGTCGAAAAATGAGAATTTAGCATCTAAAACTTCATATCATATTAAAGAAAATCAAAAAAAATTTCAATACTGCTGAAAAGATATTTTCTATGTGACTGATAGAATCTATTTTTGATTGTTATGACGAAAGACAAAAATTTAGATTTTAATATTGAGAGTAGCCGTAGGAATATTCGAAGTGATAAAAACATATTAGTTTCAATTATTCTCAGCATCTTTTTTCGAATAAAATCTTCTGTGAAGATTTTTTGAAGAGGGGTCATGCTAACCTGCATAAGATTCGCCGGTGAGAAAGAAGGTCCGATTCAAATATTGCGGCTGCACTCTGCAACAATTATCGCTCACTTTCTCCATAGATCCTCTTATTCTCTCGCGCAACCAATAAATATTCCGTGGCTGAAGCACAATTTATTTTAAATTCTTATCAAACTTTTTAATTCTGTTAGATAAAAATTAAAGCAAATTAAAGCGATAACCTTATTTGTCTTCCAGCAAACCACTACAACAAACGTATTTTTATTGTTTCGATTACCAAAATTCAAGTAACAAAAAAGCGACTTTTCTAATGTTTCACAAAATTGAAAATTGTCATCACCGAAACTAGTCAAGAGCGGCTGCTACGGACCTGGTAAAGAAGTCTTGTAGAGCAGCGAAGTTCTGCTCCGCAGTCGTGTCGTCATTGGCTGCCGAGAAATCAGGATTCACCGTGTCGTAGGAAAATCCGACGCCAATTGGCGATTCCAGAGCTAGCACGTTTGCGTACTGAACTCGAGCGTCACCAACAAGTAGCGTTTTTTCAGGCCTCTCTGCCCTCACTTTCCATTTTCATAAACTAGTTCTCATTTTGACGTTGAGGTCTACCAACACTCCTTTTTTCCGGCTTCTATTGCTTACCTCTTATATACTAAATTAGTCATCTCAGTTTTCCGAATAATTCTGGTGTCAGAGTTTGTTTTCTGGTTTCAGATCAAAGTCAGAGTTTGTCAATCATTTCATTCTTCTTCCGATCTGTCCTGTCTGACTTCCTTCCTTCGCATTTCTACATCGTCATCAGAGTCCAGTGGCCGGTTTCAAGATCATCTTTTGTACGTACAAAAGTGTTTTACGTACAAAAGTTTGCGGTTTTTTCGTTTTTCCAGTTGCAAGAAACTTTTGTTTTACTCACTTTTGTTACAAAAGTGTTTTATGTACAAACGTTTGTTTGTTTTTTGTTTTTCCAGTTGCAAGAAACTTTTGTTTTACTCACTTTTGTTTTTCAAACCCATTTATAGTACAAAAGTGTTTTTCTAGCGTACCCTAGTAAAACGTTCGGTAAAACAAGTTTTACTCACAATAGGAAACAATTTTTCTATTATTTTTCATCTTTTTCAACAGTTTTTTGGTTTATTGTTAAATTATTACGTCCTTTCTATGTTTTTTTCAAATTCTATTAAAATTATTAACTTTTAAAAACGAATGGAAGCTATTGACCGGGACCTCCGAGAATTTTGGATAAGAGGCTCGGTTCAGCGAATATTCCGTGACATAGCAAATCCATTCGACGTCTTGTCGGATGCAGAATTCCGTAGGAAGTACCGTTTTTCACGGAAAGCATTCTTTGAGCTTCTCGATACGTTCAAATATCAGCTAAGCAAGCCAACAAATAGAGGAAAGGCGCTTTTACCGGTTCAGCGTTTGGGCATTGCATTTGAAGTGCTAGCGTCTAATTCATTCCAAGGAACTACCGCTGAGGTGTCAGGATGTAGCAGAAGCACAGTTTGCCGCATCGTTCATGAAGTATCGTCAATGATTGTTCGTAACGTTGATGACTTCGTTTACTGGCCAAGCGATTCCGATCGGATTCGCATCCATGCAGAGTAGGCTAATTCTGTTCACATTGAAATGACTTACAATTTTTGTCTATTGAAAACAGAAAAGTAATTTTGAACTTCAGGTTTCGCGCCATTAGCGGCATTCCTGTCGTGATCGGTTGTGTGGATGGTACGCACGTAAAGATTATTGCACCAACGTTCAACGAGCACATGTATGTAAATAGGAAAGGGTTTCACTCCATTAATTTGGGTCTGATGTGCGACTCGACTCTCCGGTTCATTTGGTTCAGTGCACGATTCCCAGGAAGCGCACACGATAGCCGCGTATTCCGTGAATCGGTTGGTTCATTGATGTTTTAAGCTGTTTTAGAAAGCTGTTTTAGAAAGTTCGCATTTCAGGTAATGCATGCCAAGTTAACAAGTAAGGATTACAAAGGAATAGTTATCGGAGACTCAGCATATCGTGCGGATGCCTTTCTGATCAAGGCAATTCTCACACCAAGAAACGAAGAAGGTTATAAAGACACTGATATTAATGACTTTAACCTCTTGACAAGCACACAAAAGTAAGCATTGCTGTTTTTTTTCCAGAGAGAGCGTACACAGCCGCGGTACTCAAAGTCAGAATGAAGATTGAGAATGCAATCGGCTGTCTCAAGCGTCAATGACACATTCTGCACGCGGAATGTCGGTACAAACCAAGGCGTGCTGCAACTATCGCTGCGGCATGCGTCTGTCTCCGTAATGCTGCGATCGACATGAATGAGGCACAATTTGACGATCCCATTGACGATGATAACGAGGATCAGAACCTAGATAACCATGAAGTCGATACATCAAACACACCTGGAGGATCCGCTCTACAGAGCATGATAATAGGACAGTATTTCTCTTGAACCTAATTGAATCTCTTTATTTGTTCTTTATTATTCTCTTTGAATTCCAATCAATTCTCTGTAAATGATCTTATTTTCTGTGTCGTACCTTGTTAAATGCTCTGTTGAAGAGACAAGTTGGGTCCGAACGTTTCGCTTTATCAAACATCGTCAGCGAATTCTTATCATCTAAATAACATTGATGAGCACAGCAGTAAAGAGTCTCTTTCTAATCTTTTACAGTATACAGCAAAAAGAAATCGAACTTTTACAAAAAAGTGAAGCCATACATGGCTTCACTTTTCGGAAGATGGCTCTGAGTACTCGAGGCCGTTTACTTGCATTTTCGCCAGTATCGCCTCTCTCTGCACTTTGAGAAATTCTTTCTTGAGAAATGTAATCTCCCGGTTGCTCTCAATAGCCTCTTGCTCACGTTGGATGCGAAGAACTGCGAGTTCTCGATCAGTTTTGAGTCGAAGATCCGCGATTTCGAGCTCACGACTCAGCAGTTGCTTCTTAATATCTCCACAATCAATGAGCTTGTCCTGCGAGCGGCGATAACATTCCCGAATGCGCTGAAGAAAACCTTAAAAAAAAATCATGCACCATTGAAATCAAAACTGCTGAAGAAATCATCATTGAAATCAAAACTGCTTACCAGGAGACTTTGCTGCTTCAGAAGAGATGAGAACTGATTCTTCCGGATTCTCGTTCTCGTGAGGCGACTCAACGTCAACGTATTCTTCTTCCTCCATTTCGACAAGACTCATTGGTCTAGATTTCTTGGCCTGTGACTCTGTGATTTCTTCGAAGTGATTTCTTTCCTCCACTTTTTGCCGCTTCAAATCACTCATGATCATTGTAATTCGAACTATTAAACATTTAACTCCAAAATATTTGTCGGAAACAACAAATTAATAACGAAAAATGATGAAAATCAAAGGTTGCACTAAAAGTGCGCCAGCTTTGTACCGAAAAACGAAAGTTCAAACAAACGTTTTACGTACAAACGTTTTCAGTACAAAAGATTGTTCTTGGAACCGGAAAAACACTTTTGTAAGTAAAACCAGTTTTATCGTAAAACGTTTGTTTTTCAAACCATTTGTGAAAAACAAACGTCTTGAAACCGGCCACAGATCGCATGTATGTATGTATGTATATATATGTACAGGGTGTCCCATCATAAATTGATGATCGAATTTCGTTAATAACTTTTCGCAGAGTTGACCGAATGGGATGAAATTTTTAGAAGCACCTACACTCAGGATAGGACGCATGATTCTGAAGTTTCAGAAAATTTTCATAAATTTGAATACTCTTTAAAACTTTGAGCCAGTTTTGGAGATGAACTTTTTTTTCTAATTTTTTACCAGAAATATTCTTCAATTAACCCTTAACATGACCTCACTTTCAGTTTTATTGTTTTCATTTTTTAAAAATCAGTTCAATGCAGTTTAAAACGAGTGATTTTGTCACTTTTTTGAGTGATTTTGTGGAGAGCAACCGCTCACTGTGAGGACAGAACGAAAGAATGAAGTTTTTTTGGAAAGATTGTCCGATTTGCATATCGAATAAGTCGGAAAAACGTATTCGATATCGACGAATTTGCAAATCCGCATTGAAAAAGTGACAAAATCACTCGTTTTAACTGCATTAAACTGACTTAAAAAACTGAAAACAATAAAACTGAAAGTGAGGTCATGTTAAGGGTTACTTGAAGAACATTTCTGGTAAAAAAATTAAGAATAAAACAATTATGCAGGGTGCGTAAGAAGTATTGTAACACGGATATTGATCCATATCTTGGTTTTCATAAAAGCTATGAAATGAAAATTAACAGGTTTTATTCATAGCACCGGTATGTACGATGTTTATAAAATTCATTCGAATCGGCTTCCATGTTCACGAATGACAGCACGAAGTCTGCCTTGGTACTGGTCGACGCATGCGCGTCCCAGTACTTCTTGAGATCGGCTTTGAGGGACTCCAAACTTCGGTGGGCGGTAGCACACACTTTGGCCTTCATTTCGCACCAGATCGCGTAATCAAGCGCGTTCAGATCGGGTGACGACGCGGGCCATTCTTCCTTTGCGATGAAGGCGGTTAGGGAGAGTTTGCACCACTCTTAAACGGTTTTGGCAGTGTGTGAAGGGGCTCAGTCCTGCTGGAAGACGTAGTGGCCTCCGTTGAAGTGGGCATCTGCCCAGGGTTTCAGAGTATCTTACAGTATGGTTTTTAGGTAGACGTGACCGTCGACCTTGACGTGGGGCTCGATGAAGACGAGTGGACTTTTGCCGCTGGAGCAGATCGCTCCCCAGACCATCACCTGCGATGGATGTTGTGTGCGGTTCACGATTCTGCCTCCAAGGTCTGCCAGCGTAGGTGTCTTAGCCAATACGCGCACATTCTGGCTGTTGAAGGCAGCTTCAATGGTAAAAAGCTTCTCGTCGCTGAAGATGGTGCAGTGCCTCTCACCCTTGCGCGCATGCGTCGACCAGTACCAAGGCAGACTTCGTGCTGTCATTCGTGAACATGGAAGCCGATTCGAATGATTTTTATACACATCGTACATACCGGTGCTATGAATAAAACCTGTTGATTTTCATTTCATAGCTTGTATGAAAACCAAGATATGGATCAATATCCGTGTTACAATACTTCTTACGCACCCTGTATATCTCCAAAATTGGCTCAAAGTTTTAAAAGGTATTCAATTTTATGTAAATTTTCTAAAACTCCAGAATCATGCGTCCTATCCTGAGTGTAGGTGCTTCTAAAAATTTCAACCCATTCGGTCAACTCTGCGAAGAGTTATTAACGAAATTCAATCATCAAGTTATGATGGGACACCCTGTAAATACCTGGGTGCTGAGTAACCTTTAAAAAGTAGCCTACGATAAACCCACAGTCTACGTAGACGTACTGACTGTCACTGTCCCTTCGAACGTTCGTGAAGTAATGAATCCCATGATACTTAATTTCTCCTTTCCTCTTTCTTCAAAACGGCTTCATGATAGGCTACTATGAGTCTGAAACTTGAAGACAAACCTGATTCCACGAATGAACATTCTCGAACAGACTTTTGCCGTCTTCCGTCACATAGAACGGTCCGAGTTCTTCAAACATTCCGCAGAAGGAGGAGCAACCCGGTCCTCCATTGAACCACACGAGTAGAGGGTCGGCAGCTGGGTTGTTGCGAGACTCAGTCAGCCTACGACTCGTGTTTTTTCCGAACTTTTTCATATTACTAGTGGCTTAAACAAAAATTTGCAAGTTCTCTTTTGAAGAATAAGTTGCTCAACATCATAAACTATCAAACAACAAAAACCAGACCGAAATTTTTTTTAAATATTCAGTTGCACATTTCAAAGCACTGACGCCTGGTTTAGAGAATTTCAGAACAGCGTTGTTGTGTGCACAACTATGTACTGAGGAAGAAGAATTGGCCACTATCCTTGAACGAATCAGTGGCAGATACTTCATGTGCAGTCATTTAGGTTCATTCGTCTTTTGAATGTAATGACCAACCAGTAGTGCATCTTCCAAGTCTTCTGGGCGTTTGCGTCCAGATAACCCGAGTAAACCTAGGCAATATGGATTCAATTACCTGATCCAAACTGTTTATTAACTATTCATGAACTTCTGGGAGCTTACTTTGAAGTTGGTTTGGAAAAGCAGGCCGGGGATATCGGTTACCAGGTCAGCCTCCTCAACTGCCGAAGTGTACAATACGAACGAGAATATACCCCAAATCGAGGAGAACATCAACATCTCCTGTATCATCCGGAATGAGAACATTTAAAGGTAACTATTCAAAAGGAGAGATGAGACCGACTCATACAAATATATCAGTGTAGGAAATTAGTTTCTCATTCTGCCAATTCGTTTGCTTAATCGAGTTATAAAAAAAACAATAATAAAATTTAAGAAAAAAACTTCCTTATAAATTTTTTAAAGATAACTTTTTGAGCAAGCAATATTATGAAGTAAGAAAGTTAGAAGGGAATCTAAACATGAAAAGTAGACAGAGAAGTAGACAAGATAGACAGAGAGCAGAGACAAATTTTTAAAAGACAGAGATGAATACAAAGAGAAAAGTGGGAAGGAAAATCATTAAATAAACGTTACAATGTGTGAAAAAAGCTCTATCGGTCCTAATGGGGAGAACTGAAAAGAATCTTCTTTATCAAACTGATTAGTTGCTGTTCTTTCGTAACCTTCTCACAAAGTATGCAATAAAATTCAGTCAGAATGGAGATGGTTTTCACGACTGCAGCCGTCAAATGTTCCTATTTCCTGACTCTATCAATGACTCTATCAATGACTCTATCAATGACTCTATCAATGACTCTATCAATGACTCTATCAATGACTCTATCAATGACTCTATCAATGACTCTATCAATGACTCTATCAATGACTCTATCAATGACTCTATCAATGACTCTATCAATGACTCTATCAATGACTCTATCAATGACTCTATCAACACATCTTCAACTTTTAAGTTACACAGTTTAAAGGCAGGTCCAAAGGCACTGGTTGAGATCACAAATTATTGAACTATCGCACAGAAAAAAAGCTAGTGCGATAGTTCAATCACTTTTCATCTCAAACAGGCGTCACTGCCTTTAAACTGTGTAACTTACATAAGAATTTGAAGATTTATCATCCATATTTCATTTCTCTCCTGAAGTCTGGAGTTACGCTTCATTCATGACGCAATCGCTTAATAAGCATGCGTGACTAAGAGAACAAGGTATATGCCTTTCATATAACACTATCGCACGGAATAGCAATGTGTGCCAGTGGTAACGCTCGCTTCCGGTTTTGAGACTAGATGGCTGGGTTCAATCCCGCCCGGTGGGCTATCTTTTTGCTGGGCCATAGTTCAACCACTTGTCAAAGATAGACACAGTTTCCTTTTCATCAGAACAACATCAAACGAATCAGGAAAACGAATAGGGCACAACCTATGCTGCAGTTGTAAAGATGGAGGGAATTCGACGGAAAATTTAAAATGCAGCTCTCTCCCAATCTTAATTTTTTGTTGCATCGGATCAAGGAAACGCAGCTTTAAGAACTTCAGATTGATTGTTAGGTTTCCCTCATGAGAAGATTCGAAAGCTGCGAAATTGAGACTTCCAGGCATCAATTTCTAGCTGATAATTTGAAAATTTTCCGCGTATGTATTTTCTCCCAAGTATTCTAATGGCCATCAAAACGTCATGCGATTAGATTTTTCCAGTAATCGATTTTAATTTGTTAAATTTAAGGTTGAAAATTTCCTGGTAAACTCTCATGTAAATCAAACTTTTTCTGTGATCACAGCTAAGATGAAATGAATCTTATCTTGTGAGAAATTTGTTTTCAGACAGCAATGAACAGCTCTTCGTATCAGTAAAGTAAAAAGACACCGAGCATAATATTCATATGAAGACTTTGACGCTAACAAAAGCATTATTTTACTGTCTTACAGCTAATAAAATTTTAATCTCACTTTTTTGTTCTAAACTCGCAGTAGAGCCTATCAGTCAATTAATGATAGCTTCAAGTTTGTACATTGAACATTATCAAAAATTTGCTGCAGGTATGAAGCAGACCAGAATCTCAAGAGCGAAATTGAACCCTTTAAGGATTCATTGTCCAGACCTTCCCTAACGCCGGATTTTTTTTCTAAAATGTTGTGCAATTAATAATGTTTTTGAGAGAAGCCGATAAATATGTACATAAATATAATCATGTGAAAGCGTTATTTAAAATCTGCCGAAGGAATCATACAGCATTTTTTATTGTTGCTTATTTGTAACTGTACAATTGTTATAATTGTACTGCTAAGTGTTTTCTGTGCTCAGAGCTGTTACATTCAACAAAGAAATTCAAAACATTTATAGAAATAGGAATAAAACATGAAAATTATTTGTATACACAAAAATGCGGTTCGAGGGTATAATTTGTAATGTCACAAAAAAATCTGGGGCCGTATGCAAGTACCATTTTTGGTGGGAAATGATAAAGAAAATAGTGTTAAGTGTTCTAGGATAACACTGTTTTCTTCATTCTTCATTAAGTGTTCTAGGATAACACTGTTTTCATCATTTCCCACCAAAAATGGTACGTGCATACGGCCCCTGATTTGACGCTTAGTAGGTATAACATTCTCTCTCTAATATGTACAATACAAATGAAAGCATAACTTTAGACACTAGGATACACTTAGAGGTGATGACCTAGTGAGAGATGTAACCTATTCGAATTGACTATGGGCAGGGTGCTACCCAACGGTACGGTCTATAAGTCGCCTCTACGGTCGTCATTCTCTCTTTTTTGGCACCCACTGAAACCGATAATACAATGACTAATATGTACTTCTAGTAATCCTGTTATCTGAACTGACTATTTCGTCGTACGATGCCTATAACTCTCGCTGTCTCTCTCTCTCTCTCTGCCACTACATATTGACTGTAATTCTGTTCATACCAGAACGAGAATCATTCATGTATGACAGAAAGGGGTATTATTATGCCATTATCTATTCGTAATAGCAGACCAGTTCCATACATGGAGAAACTGAATGAATGCAAATCTCTAAACTAAAAAAAGTTCATTCTTTAAAAACCTTTCCATTTGAAAGATATCCTGAACAAACATCAAGTGAAAAATAACTTAAAAGTATGAAATGCATGATAAACGCATACTGAAATAATGTGAGATATTAATATTATCTGTTAAAAAATAATACATCTGTGATGCATTTAGTTTCTTGTTATTCATTAAAAAAAGAGTTAATTTTTTGAAAATTCCTTATAATTAATAAGTTCTAATGACCCAATCGAGTTGTTACCCATCAGTTAACAGAAAATTGCGCCGAAGTTAACGTATTTTCTCCAATTCTTTCGGAAAAAAGAATACCTCGCAGCTATCTCTACAGTGAGCAATTTAGGTTAGAGATTACATACTAAATGGCTTCCATTTTTTTTCATTTTCGATGAAGAACACCACAATCTGTCAGTGTATATTCATTTCAAACAAATTTAACAATGATTTTCTGGTTATTTTCAATAAAAATCGCACTGATCAAATTTTATTATCAATAAATCGAAAAATTCCTGTGTGATATCTCAAAAATCACTGAATCTTTAAGACACCTCTCTCTGATTATCCCCCTTAGAATGCATATTCCCATTATGTTGTTGACCCTCAACGTTCCGGTGATTTCTCCTGAGCTCTTCTGCATCCAAGTCCCGCCCCTCTTCCATAGTTCCATGAGCAGCATCCAAGTCCCGCCCCTCTTCCATAGTTCCATGAGCAGCGTACTCGTGTTTACGCAGAGCAGAACTCAATTCACTTTTATTATTATTATTATCATTATTATTGTATTTTAAAGTAGAAAAAGCTACATGGAAAGCGGAAAAAACGCTAGGAAAAAGAAGAAAGAAAATTACAAATAATCATTTGAAAACACTTTCGAATTATTTCAAGTGAAATACGCGACCAATTCGATTACTCTACTTTCTTGTGGTATGAGATATTGAGAGAGACCTGTCCCGAAAGCTGCGCGTACATCTTCCACAGGAATAGGGAGCCTCTCCCGTGTGCATCCGAATGTGAGAAGTCAGTGCCTAGAAGACACACAAAACTTGAAGATGGTTACGAAATTTCTCGCAGCAAATACTCAACGATTCAGGTACCGAATGCTTCTGTGCTGCGCCCATTTATAGGGTCTCCGTATTCCCTATAACCCACCCAAAACCTATGAGTGGTGAAATCGGATTTTTTGTTTACTTCTTCAAGTACCCGAATCATCACGAAAGGACTTTGCAACTCCTGCGAAATACGTCCTCAATATTTTAATCTACTTGACCAACATAGCTCACCAGTATCTGTTGAAAATTTATTTTTTGGGCGGTTGACCGGGCGACCCTTGGGACCGGAAAGTGGAGGGGGGGAGGGAATTAACAAAAATTTTAGTCTGTTTTTCGTGTTCAATTGATCTTTCGTTTCGCGTAACACGGGTCGGAGTTCAATATTCGACATTCTGTTCACTTAGGAGCGTTTAGCTTTTTGAAAAGATCGTTTTATTTTATTATTTCTTCACTAAAAAATTGTTTCTGGGAGACCAGGCGGACGACCGGGACTAGACAAGGCTGTCCCCCCATGCTACGGTGTACCTGAGACTGAGAGAAAATTTATTTTTTGGGCGGTTGACCGGGCGACCCTTGGGACCGGAAAGTGGAGGGGGGGAGGGAATTAACAAAAATTTTAGTCTGTTTTTCGTGTTCAATTGATCTTTCGTTTCGCGTAACACGGGTCGGAGTTCAATATTCGACATTCTGTTCACTTAGGAGCGTTTAGCTTTTTGAAAAGATCGTTTTATTTTATTATTTCTTCACTAAAAAATTGTTTCTGGGAGACCAGGCGGACGACCGGGACTAGACAAGGCTGTCCCCCCATGCTACGGTGTACCTGAGACTAGACAAAGTTAGTCCCCCATGCTATGGTGTACCTGACACTAGACAAGGCTGTCCCCCCATGCTACGGTGTACCTGAGACTAGACAAAGTCAGTCCCCCATGCTATGGTGTACCTGAGACTAGACAAGGTTAGTCCCCCATGCTACGGTGTACCTGAGACTAGACAAAGTTAGTCCCCCATGCTATGGTGTACCTGAGACTAGACAAGGCTGTCCCCCCATGCTACGGTGTACCTGAGACTAGACAAAGTCAGTCCCCCATGCTACTGTGTACCTGAGACTAGACAAGGTTGGTCTCCCATGCTACGGAGTACCTGAGACTGGGTGAAGCATCTCCCGCAGTAGCCACACTCATAGGGTCGCTCTCCCGTGTGAACGCGTTCATGAATTGCCTGAATCAACTAATTTTCTTCTTTTAATCATCTAAGTGTGTCATCTCATTCGTTTCAAGGGTTATCAGTGTGCAAGGAAAACGGCACAGACGCCTACCGAAACCGAAAAAAACTTTTCACATAAGGGTCCCCCATGATGATAAAAAAAAACAGAAGCCCGCCGAGAAAAGGTCTGACATGACTATTTAACTCCTGTTCCAATTCTTTTCATCGTTGAAAACATCCGGGTTTTTTTTAAACACCAATTCCAAGAATCCATGATTTCCAAAAAGTATTTTTTACGTCTATTTAGGGGGAAATTTTGAAAGAGAGAAAGTAATGGCATAAAGATTCATGACTTTTGAACATGCTTTCATGAACAAAATAACTCCATTTCATCTCATCATTGCATACAAAGAAAACAATGGGATCTTCAATCATTGTCAAATGATCACAAAACGTGGCACCAGGTACAGCAAACGGAACATCTATAGAACAGTAGGGTGTCTGTGAGGGATGCTAGGAAACACACCTTATCCTTCCTGTGATGGAAAAGCTTGCCACAGTACCCACACTCGTAACGCAGAGGTCGCTCTGTGTTGATGAATTCTCCTTCACTGTTCGTCAGGGCTGCTACGCATCTGGTCTGAAACCGTCAGGGCTGCTACGCATCTGGTCTGAAACCGTTTGCTTTTTTGCTTCCTAAATTCTTTTACTTACTTATTGTTAATTATAAATCTAGGAAGAAAAAAAAACTTTATATAGAGCAAGCTCCCATCAAATTGTTCAAGAATTTTTTTTTAAATACAAAATTTTTTTTTCCAATGTTCTAATTTCCGCTTAGATGGAGAAAATGGATATAAATGAGAGCGGTAAGAATGATGTTGAAATAACTGCCTTTAAAGAAAAGATGAAGCAGGGAATTAAATCCTCAGTCTACATAGCAGAATTAACAACAGAGGAGGACATCGTCTAGGACGAGTTAAAACTGATGAAAAGTCATTCAACAACCTACAGTTTAAAAAAAAACAAAATGAGAAAGAAAAGAGGTCAATCGAAGCGGAAGCCAGGAATAAAGAGAAGACGAGCGAGAAGTTGGAGAGTTGGAAAAGGTGAGAAATCGGAAAATGGGAAAGAATGAATGATACGTCTAATAGATGAGAATGAAAGGGTTAGAAGACCGCCGTAGAAAATTCTTCAAATACCGTTATCAATTGGTAGGATCATTTCATAAGTCACCAAAATTTTTCGAGAAAAATTTAGCGGGCGGACGGTCAAAAACATTTTCCGGATTCTGTGTACAAATTTGATTTCTTTTTTTAGTTTCTTAAACTTACCTTTTAGGTAAAAGATTAAAAACATTGCAATTTACAGCAGAGCATTATTGAAGCGACTTCTTAACTTGACCGTAACTTTTTCAACTTTAATGTAATCATCAAAAAACCTGATACATATTTTATCAAATACCATAAAACATTAGGAAATATTAAAACCAATTCGATGTTGCATATCTGCATCGTATAGAAGCTTATAAATGTAAGTAAACTTTTTTCCCTTTATGGTCGAAGGGCCAGAAGGTTTTTTGTACCCTTGGTAACCTATGGATCTTTTCGTTAAAAGAGTGATGCTTGATGAGCAAACTAACTTGAAGCTGTATAGCTGTATCGTCCTAGTCCCTCATTGCCCTTCCACACAATGCTACAACTGGATAGAACCGACCAATCACTCGAAAGTTCTTTCCGTAATCAACGTGGACCCCTTCGACCTCATGTTCCCTTCACATGGAAGACCCCCTTCCTTAAAGCTAACCTCGCATTTTCCATGCATAATAAACTCAAACTCAAACTTGATGTTGCAGCAGTTCGTCGTTCGACTTGTAGCATCGTCCGCAAACTGTACAGAAATGCCGCCTGAACTTCTTCCTTTTATCCCATGTTCTTGCATTCTTACCATAGGAAGATTACATTCGATTGTCAATGAGTAACTTTTTTTCGTCCTTACTAACGCTCTTCGAGCGGTGGTGTGTTGAATAATGATAAACTGCCAAGATTGAGAAAAAAAAAACTAACTATGGATTGAGAATTGAACCCGCGAATCATTGCTTTCCAGGCAAGAATTCTACCGAATAAGCTACACACGCAAAAGGCCTCTGATAAGATGAGGACTGACGTTCCACTCGCGTGTATCATGAGGTGCTGATTGAGATTGGAAGCATTCGAAAACCGCTTTCCGCAGTGAGGGCATTCTTGGCCTCCGCCTTCTTAAACAAGAAGAGGAGTCAGCCATTGAGGTCCTCTTTTGACATCTTTGGTAGGAAAATTCAGCACAAAGCTTCTTATCTCAAGTTTTTCTAATGATAAAAGTCTAGGAGAATGAATTACCCATGTGTATCCGCATATGAAGTGTCTGATCATGCTTGGACATAAAGTTTGCTCCGCAGAAAGAACATGGATAGATGCGGAATTGGTGAACTTCCTGAAAAATTTTTATTTTGAAATCGAAAACAACAGACTTAAATTGAAGATATTTTACTAACAACTCCGGTGAACAAATTTTACGAAACTGCTAAATTCAATCCTTATCAGGGGTTAAATAGTGACCGGATCGGTCCCGTTGGCGGATACATGTACACACACTATTGACAAAAAACTCTTTCTTTTCTTACCCTTTTCCTTCATCCCCTCTTCTTTTTTCCTTCAAACTTTGAGCGGCGGATACATGTGAACCCAAATGGGGCGGCTTTATTTAACCCCTGATCCCAATAACCAAATTGCACGTTCTCATAACAAATGTTTTTAAATTAGCTTAGTAATCAGGTTACAAATGGAGAAGTGTCATCTAAAACAGCGGACCCTGTTCTCGGACGGGAAAAAACGCTAAGAAGAAGAAGAAATCATACTTTATTCTCTCTTCTTTCAATTTGTTCACTTCTTTCCTTTCCTTTTTTCAGTACATGTTGAAAAACAAAGAATAAAAATTTTCTACTTCAGTTGCAGTATCTAGTTTTTTCACAGACCCTTGCTCTTTTTCCTCAGCTTACCATCACCAGCTTAACAATATTTTCGATAAATCTCTATCCTTCAATGTGACAAAAAACTGTTTTTTTAACAAATTCCTAACTCTGAGGGGACCCTTTGCTCACTTATCACACCTACTTACAATATTCTTCCGCTCAATGTGTGTGTTCAGTTGTAATGTTTATGATCTACTGTTTGGTTTGTTCCTTTAATGCTTATTATCTTCCAACTCGTTAAAATCACTATAACCCACATGATGTTTGTGTACTATCATTGTATATTATATGAACAACATGTAATAAATAAATAAATAAATAAATAAATAAATACTTCAGACACCGCTTACCTGTCAGAGAGTATAGCTTAACTGGTAAGAATGTTCTTCCACTTTTAATCTGTTTTCCATGTTGAAAAGAAAGAGACAAACGGTGAGGTGTTTTCGGAGTAGCTTATTGGTGGGGAAGAATGTGCAGCAGTCACCACAGAATGGACGCCCTCAATCAATCAGCACTGTAGTATGTAATGTTACAACTCTCTCCACACGTCACCTACCCTATTTCGTCCAAAACCGCTTTTATGTGATGATGACCCCACTTTATATTCCGTGTACAATTTTCAACGAAGAAATATGATTGAATTGCGCTTTTTAAACTGCTACAATTCTCATGTATTTTAAACCCTCTGTCAATTCCTCACTTGTTCGAGGTTTTTTTCACGCGATATTTCAAAAATTTCTCGTAATAAAACATCCAACTCATCCCTCCCATTCAAAAGAAAGGCCTTAGAGAGAAAGAGAGGAGAAATGAATGAGTGGGGGGGGGCTACCAAAGAGAGGAGAAATGAATGAGTGGGGGGGGGGCTACCAAAGAGAGGAGAAATGAATGAGTGGGGGGGGCTACCAAAGAGAGGAGAAATGAATGAGTGGGGGGGGGGGGCTACCAAAGAGAGGAGAAATGAATGAGTGGGGGGGGGGCTACCAAAGATAGGAGAAATGAATGAGTGGGGGGGGGGCTACCAAAGAGAGGAGAAATGAATGAGTGGGGGGGGGGCTACCAAAGAGAGGAGAATTGAATGAGTGGGGGGGGGGCTACCAAAGAGAGGAGAAATGAATGAGTGGGGGGGGGCTACCAGTTTAACAAAATACCGCTAAAACTCGAAGATAGGAATATGAGGGCAACTTACAACAATAACCTCCTCTCCTTTCAAAATTCTAGACTTATACTAACCTCAACTACTAATTTGAAAATTGTTATTAATAAAAAACCTTTGAAAATTTTAACCTTTGCCCTCATTTTGAGTGTTGAGAAAATCTGCAACAAAAAGCAAATATTATTATTACACACTTTTAGTGTTGTGATTCATGTTGAATGTGTCACAACTTTGACTCCTAACCCGAATAGATATAACGGAGCGGTCAAGAAATGTTGGTGGTGCTTGACCGAATTTTACACTGTCTGCTTTGGTAAACTCACTAGCAAGCAGTGATGCTATCTGCTAAGGTCCAAAGCTTTTACCAGGGAGATGCTATCTGCTTAGGGCCAAATATTTTTCCAGGGAGATGCTATCTGCTTAGAGCCAAATCTTTTTTCCAGGGGAGATGCTATCTGCTTAGGTCCAAATCTTTTTCCAGGGAGATGCTATCTGCTTAGGGCCAAATATTTTTCCAGGGGAGATGCTATCTGCTTAGGTCCAAATCTTTTTCCAGGGGAGATGCTATCTGCTTAGGGCCAAATCTTTTTCCAGGGAGATGCTATCTGCTTAGGGCCAAATCTTTTTCCAGGGGAGATGCTATCTGCTTAGGTCCAAATCTTTTTCCAGGGGAGATGCTATCTGCTTAGGGCCGAATCTTTCAAAAAAAATTCCAAGATAAAGTTGACGGAAAATAACTTTAGGGATGAAAATATGGTTTAAAATGGTTCATACATTGATCAAAAAAGCGATTGTTACGATTTATTCTACAAAATGAACTAAATCCTGCAACGAATTCTCCAGAACGACTTAAAAGCTTTCGGATTTACGGTAATATGTAGATCTTTTTTCGATATCTAATCAATTCTTGCAAAAAGTATTGAATATTCACAATAAATGACTGAGATGGATTTGAAGAAAAAAAACAACATTTTTTTGTCGACCTGAAAGATCGGGCGGGCAACCGAGAGAAATTTTACAAGTTTGGTTAGCTATACTGAAGGTCCTGTAGGACCTATGGGGATGAACGAAATGAGCCAATAAAATGAGATAGGCTAAGACTTAAGAGAACAAAAATTCAAGCATATACACGGTGTAGTGTAGTAAATTGGTGTAGTAAATTCAGAATTCACTATAAGGTAAAATCGTCGTACATTTGAAAACTTGAATTTCCCCAATCTCTCATCTCTTTTCACTCTACATAAAATCTCTCACCATCACTGCCTTCAATTCATTTTTTTTCTGCTATTGAGGAAAGAAGAGCCAACTTTGATGGGAGGGGCTTTCTGGTGGAATGTCAATGATGCGAAACTTCATCACTTTATCCCCTATCATAAGGGAGAGAGACCTCAATCCACCTTTTCCACTTCCTTCCTGCAAATGCAACAAATAAAAATTCCTTTAATTTTCTTATCAATAAGACCTACTTCGGAAATCTGTAGTAAAAGTCTCACTGCATGAGAAGTACCGGCTTCTGATGTATGAGCTCCATCTGAAGAGATGGAGGACCCTGAAAACTCAGAACGGCTAAAGATTGAATGAATTGATATAAAAAAGAACTAAGTTAATTAAAGAGGGTTGAGGATGCAAGGTTAGACGACAAACAATCTCGAGAGCAAGAGTCGGTCAAAAAAGTTATTAACGGAGTATTTAATGGCACGGTGGAACCACCGAAAAGCTGCGGAAAACTTCATTTCAAGAGTTAATAAGCACAATGAATACCTGAGAGATGAGAAAATAACAAAAATAAAAGGTAGAAACCGTTTCCGCCCCTAGAGTTCTCCTTGATGGGGTAAGTGACCGTTTTAGACAGACCGCTTGGCTCCCTTGAAACAGAAAACCTTTATTTTATCAACTGCTTCAGGAAAATTTGAAAATTATGAAAAAGGAATCTGAAAAGAAGCGTGCGTTAGAAAAGCTGCAAAGAAAAAAAAATGTACTAGTTTAACCAAGAATATATTATGTTGTGTGAAAAATTATTGCGGTTTTTGTTACTTGCTTAGTGAATTATTCATTTTCAATAAAAGTTTCGTTATAAACCGGTGATGTTATATATCATTTTGTAGCCCGTTTTTAGCTCTATCTAATCGTAACATTGGTTTCCGGAAACAACTAATTTGGTCTCTTTCTCAGGACTTCGAATATAGCATGGACAATAGGGAAATTTGCACGATTTTCTTGTTCCTGTTCAAGCTAGGTCGAAAAGCTGCCGATACAACTCGTGATATCAACGTAGCCTTTAGCCACAAACCAATAACGATAGTACGGCACAATGGTGGTTCAAGAAATTCAGCAGTGGTGACGAGAGCCTCGAAGATGAGGACCGCATTGGTCGGCCCCTTGATGTTGACAACGATCATCTGAGAGTCTTAGTCGAAGCCAATACACGTAAAACTGTTCAAGAGCTTGCTGAAGAGATTGATGTAACACCTAAGACAGTTTTCAACCACCTGAAAGAGAATGCGAAGTCGAAAAAGCTCAACAAATGGATGACGCACGAATTGAACGAAAGCAGAAATTGTCGTTTTGCGGTGTCTTCTGCCCTTCTTCTGCGCAATGAAAACAATCCGTATCTCGTTCGGATTGTGACATGTGACGAGAAGTGGATCCTATACGACAGTCGTCGCCGTTCTACTCAGTGGTTGGATCCTCGGCACTTCCCGAATCCAAAACTCTACCAAAAGAAGGTTATGGTGACTCTTTGGTGGTCTGCAGCCGGTCTCATTCACCACAGCTTCTTTAATCAAGGCGAAACGATTACTGCGAAGGAGTACTGTCTCCAAATCGACGAAATGCACCAGAAGCTCCAATGTTTGTGCACGAGATTGGTCGATATGATGGAACCAATTCTCTACCACGACAACGCCCGGTCACACGTCGCACAAACGACCCTCCGAAAGCTGACCGAATTGAGTTACGAGATTACGAGACTCTGCCTGATCCGCCATACTAACCTGATCTATCGCCCACCGAATACCACTTTTTCCAGCACCTGGACAACTTCCTGCATCAAAAAACATGACGACGCCAAAATGCCTTCGAGAATTTCATCGCTTCCAGAACTCTGGATTTCTATACTAACGGCATAAAACCTCGTTATTCGTTGGAAAAAAATGTGTTGATTACAATGCTTAATGTTTCGATTAATAAAGTTATCTCTGAGCTGAGTTATGATTGTTTAAAGTAAACAGTAAAAAATTGCAAGAACTTTTTACACAACCTAATAGAAGCGCACCAACTTTTGTCTAAAACTTCAAAACGACTGTTCATCTGAGCCGAAGCCTAAAATCTCTCGATCGGAAATTAAATAGTAACCGTTTCAGCCATGTTGTCCATGCGTGGCATAATGGTAGTGTATTCGACTATTGTGCGAAGAGTCCCGAGTTCGACTCCCACCCGAACAGATCCACCCAAACCAAGGGGGTTAAGAAATGTTGGTAGTGCTCATGCATGCCTCTGACTCTCCACACTAGCAGTGATCTAGCGGGCAGCGACTGGTTCTACAAGGATAGGTCTGTCCTGCATATCTCGGAAGCGGGTACTCTGCCGCGAGGGGGGAATAAGTGCGAGGAAGATTACTATTACCAGCCGTGTTGGCGCATACATGTTCGCGCCAAAAATTACCTATATTCTCTCATCTTTCTGTTCTATTTTACTGTTCCTCTACTTTTTTTTGCATTATTTTATACTTTACCCATCCTTTCTTTTTCATGTCACACTCTCGCCGAAACGTCCATCTCCAGAGGCCTCGTCAGATGGATCTCCAGCTATCTACGCGGGAGAGCCATCCGTGTGGACTTCAGAAACTGCCTCAGCCGCCAGCAAACCTGCTACGCAGGAGTTCCTCAGGGGGAGTACTCAGCCCTTCCCTGTTCAACATATACTTGGAAAAAGAAAAAACAATAATAATATGAAAAAAGAATAGAGGAGAGAGAGAGAGTGTGGGCTTATAACGGTGGAGGGTCGAGAGCTTCAACGACTTCATCCAGTGTCTCGCGAAGGAAGATCTACCCGTTGGGCAGGACAAGAACAACAATATATACTTGAATGGGCTGCCGAAACCTTTCGAGACGATCAAACTGGTCGGGTATGCGGATGATCTGACAATACTGGCCTCTCACCATGATTGGAGAGTTGGAGCTGACAGACTTAACACCTACCTCCCAGCCACTAAATCCAGTGTAACGCTCTTCACCACCAACACGAAGGAATGTCGTGAAGTACCAGGAGTTGTGGTCAACGATGAGCCACTTCCTCCAAGCAAAACCCCCAAAATCCTTGGTGCCACCTTGGACCAGATGGGAACCTACCGTCAACACGCTGAAGGATTAAAGACAAGGGCGACAAAAAGATTGAATGTCCTCCGAGCAATCGCAGGAAGAAAATGGGGACAGAAGACCGAAACAATGCTGAACACCTATAAAGCAACCACAAGAGCAGTCTTGTCCTACGCGGCACCCATCTATTCGCCCCAGCTTGCCGAATCACATTGGACTTCCTTACAAGCAACACAAAACAAAGCAATCTGAATCTCAACTGGAAACCTTGCAATCGCGGACACTCAGCATCTGGCATACGAAAGCAAACTTCTTCCAGTTAAAGAACACAACCTCATGCTGAGCAAACAATTCACCGCCAAGGCCAGGCTTCAGCCCAACCATCCTTCTCACCGCATCTGCACTGAAGCTAAACCTCCCAGGGCAGTCAGAAAGCACGCCAAAGATATAGACATAGCATTAAGTGATTCGGACTACAAAGTGGCCCTCAGAAAAATACACACAGAGAACGTCAGAAATTTTCTTAGAAATAGTCGACCCAACCCAGTTCTGGGAACAAAACCTCCTAGAATACATAAGTCCACGTCCCAACTATCCAGAGAAAATCAGATAACTCTGTCTCAATTGCGTAGCGGCCACTCTAGTTTCCTTAACAGTTACCTCCATCGTATAGGGGCCAATGAATCTCCCCTCTACCCACTGTGTAAGATAGAGCCGCATAGTTCGAGACATATTTTTTCGTGTCGCTGTAACCCCACTTCACTTAGCCCTATCGACCTTTGGTATAGGCCGCACTCGGTTGTTGATTTCATGTTCAATTAAAACTCTCCAAAAAAAAAAGGAATGAAAAAACAATGGAGAGTAAAAAAAGAGAGAGAGAAGAGAGAGAGAGTGGGCTTATAACGGTGGAGGGTCGAGAGCTTCAACGACTTCCTCAAGTGTCTCGCGAAGGAGGATTTACTCGTTGGGCAAGACAACAACAACAACATTACAATAAGTGCGAACAAAAGTTTCTTAGTCCGGTCTCATTCAACGCTTCTCTCGATTGCTTCTAATTGATTCAGGTCTTCCACTACAATGAAGTGCAGGTGAGCTATGAACTATGCAGCGGAAATTCCTATTGTATGTAGCAGAAAGAGAGTGAGACAAGTTATCTCCTTCTGGTACATCTATACGAAAGGAGCGGAATTCAGGGCCCTTCGCGCAATAGTTATAGTTATGCCAACTATGAGCTCGGATATAAAATTAACTTATTAAAAAATTTTCTTAATGGAATATTTTACTGTTTATCAAGTATCAAAATTGCTGCATTCATGTGCATTAAAACTCGCTTTGATAAACTCAAGATTTACCACCGATAAGGTAAGATAAAAACCTGTAGAGCTGCGTGTTTCGTATGACTCTTCCCATTAGAGGAATTCTGCTTGTCTTCGAATTATTCTCTTCTGTCTGCTTTAAAAAAAAAAAGCAAATTGAACTGCTTATGTATTCAGGAAAAGGCTGTTTTATCTATTGCTAAAAAATTTTTACTAGGCAACGTTTCGCAATGTTTTAAATATTAATCTTCTTTTAGTCAGTTTCGATTCGATTTAAACTCTTTATTCTCGATGGCAAGAAACATGAAGTGTCATTGATTCGAACGACTACATTTTATTCTCCGTTTCTTGATGACAAAAATGACAACAACTCTTAGAAATCTGCATACAGAAGCCGTTAGGAAATTTCTTAGAAACTGTGAACCAAACACAGTCCTAGAATTCAAACCACCCATTGTCCACAAGTCTACTGGGTTACTTAACAGGGAACAACAGGTTACCCTATCGCAACTTAGAAGTGGTTACTCGAGCACGTTAAATAGTTACCTTCATAGGATAGGTGCCACTGACTCTCTCCTCTGTCCTTTATGTAGAGAGGTAGATCACACTAGTGTACACTTGTTTAACTGCCGTTGTAACCCCACTAGACTTACGCCGTTAGACCTATGGTATAGACTGTCGATGTTGCAGATTTCATTGCCAAATGAATGTTGTTTTTCATTGCCAGTCAATATAGTTGTTTGCTGTTCTTGCTGTTGTCTATGTAGGTTTGATAGTTGAATGAATATGGATGAAAGGATGTAATCAGCTCCAAAAAAAAGCCAGAGCCCGAAACCAAAAAAAGGCGAAAAGAAAAGAGGCAAAAAAAAGTGAATGAGAGAGAGAAAGAGAGAAGTGAGTGAGTGTGACTGTGTGCTTGAGCTTTTACCGTGAACTCGTGGACCCCCTTTCAACGTCAAAGGAACCACACGGGCAACAATCATCATCATCACAAAAATGACAACGTAGATTGTAGTTTTATAATTATCTTCCTCTTGTTCGAGAGCAATAATTCTAGACATGTGAGTTTGATGGGTTACTTCTACTCCCAACAAAACCGAAAGGGCTGGGGTTCGGGTTTTATCCAGGGTGTTTCTTACCACCTGCATAATTTTTCTCGAGTGAGATTTTCAGAATTTGAGAGTTTGGAATTGTTTCCTTCAAAGATTTGGAAATTTCACAGGTAAAAATCGATTTTTTTTCTTTCGAGTGCATAGATTTAAATGTTTTTCGGACTTTTTGAAGAGCGCATAGACTTTTTTCACCCGCAAGAAACACCTTGCTTTTATCGCTCACTGGCTTCTCATTCTCAACCTTTTTCTCTCACCCAAAGTGAGATTTTAAAAAAGTGTCACAGGGAACACATGAATATTACATGTGGCCGGCGATGCTGTAATATAGTGGTCCCGTCGAATTCGCATTTTTTTTGCATCAAACTTTTTTTAGGGTTACTTTACGAGATCAAAACGATTCTGAGTAATGCGAAGCTGAGTCTAAAGAGTTTGATGGGTGTAAAAATAAATCACTTGAAAAATCATCTGTATTCAGCTATTATTCACTGTTTTTTTCGCTTAGGCTTAGGCAAAGGTTACGCTAACGAGGCCGTACGGCTTAGGCTAACGAGACCGCATAAGAAAATTTCTCATATCAATGTTTTGTCAATTTAATGACTAAATTTGTCAAAAATAGTGGAGACGTTTTTTTAGAGGTACGGCATTTTTTTAGAGGTACGGTTGAGCGCAGGCAGCTAAGTTAGCCAACGTTTGTTCTCTAGGTCAGATGCTTATAATTGTTATCATTCATTTTTACATTTACATGTTCTATTGAAGATTTTTGTGCAAACATGTTTATACAGTGATTTGTTGATGAATCACATCTTATTTAGGTACTGCATAAGAACTTTAAAAAATTACAGGTTCGAGAGCAGGGCCGGTTTTTTTCGTTTTTGGTTTTTTTGACAATTTTCGAAAAAAATTTTTTTTTCGAAAATTCGAAAAACGAATTAGTCGAAAAAAACTTTTTTCGAAAATTCTAAAAACAAAATAGTCGAAAAAAAATTTTGATCGACATTTCGAAAAAAAATTCCAACAAATTTTTTTTCGAAGTGTCGAAAAATTTTTCGAGAGCAAACCAACAAAACCGAAAAAAAGACCAAAAATAGAGTTTTTGCGGTGTTTTTGGTGTTGCCTGCCTGGCACATGTTTCAGTGCTTTTTACAAACAGAATTTTAGCGCTTGCGTGCTAATAATTAATTCACCCGATCGAACCGATTTCCGGTATTCTCGGAGTTTATATTTTTCCAATGTGACTGCTATTGTTAAAAATTACAAAATTCCTGTCAGCGGGTTTCGATTAAATTTATCCATGTGGCATTCGTAGATATTTTGCTATGATATGTTCGAATAGAAGGACATTTTAACGGCAATTACCGAAAGGAGGCAAGAAACCGGGAGGCATGAGTGAGGCCGCGCGTTTTATTTTTACATTAAAACATATTTTTTACATTAAAAAACGCTTAGGCTTAGTAAAAGTTTACCGTACGGCTTAGCTAACGAGGCCGTACGGCTTAGCTAACGAGCGCCTTCCCTCATGCCTCCTTTCGGTAATTGCCCATTTTAACTGTACAAGGGCCGTTTTTTTGTTGTTCTAAACTGAGCATGTGTTTGTTGTTGTTTTTGCTGAACGAGTCTTTAGCTTTAAACGGTGATTTTCGTGATGTATGATTGTTGCAAACTGGTAATTAGAGACAATGAGCATCTGAGATGAATAAATATATTACAACTTTGAGAAGCATCATAAAATAACACTTTAAAGAGAGAAAAAAAGTTTCATTCAGATAAAACATTTTTTTGGTTTTTTTTTGTTGATTTTTACAGGTTTTTAAAATCGAAAAAAATCAAAAAATTTTTTTGGTTTCCGAAATCGAAAAAAAAGTTCGAAAAGTTTTTTGTTTTTTTTTCGCGTAGCCCTGTTCGAGAGCAGCTCTTCTTTTTCCAGGTTCAAATGATTTTTTTACATACTCAAACACTTCAGATTCAGCTTCGCACTTCTCAGAATCGTTTTAAGCTCGTAAAGTAACCCTAGAAATGATGCAAAAAAATGCGAAATCGACGGGACCACTATATTACAGTGTCTATATCATGTGGCCTAAAAATTTACCGATTTAGCCATACAAAAGATTGATGTAGGTCACTGAAAACAAAGAGATCAAAAACTTACGTAATCGTTATGCACTTCGCAGTTATTATCATCCTGAGATACTCCCGAGTAAGAAAGAGTTGGGTTGTCTTCCCCAAGAAATTCTCTGAAATGTGAAAGGAACTTTAATCAGCGAAACCTAGGAAGCTCTATCAAAATATCATTATTTTTTAATAAGTTTTTTAATAGAAGTACATTCAGGTTTAGTACTAAGCCGCGGATGTCTATCAAACCGGTAACGCCTCGATAAGTAGACAAAGATGTGAGAAGCTCCTAAATCTATTTATATTTGGGCAGTAGTGGTATTGTAAGTGTGAAACTAAAGCTCTGCTCAGAATCGAATAAATGAAGACTGAAGATATTTGAAATAGTGAATAGAAAATAATGTTTTCGGCGCTCAAACGAGACAAGTGAAGCTTGAAATGGAACAGCCCTGAGAATAAAGCAGTAACATGGATTCACTGACTCCATAGCAAAAAAAGATGTTCCTTTTCGAAAATCAATTGTGAATATTTCTCCAGACCTTGTATTCTATGAGTTAATCAGACTTAATAATTTTGCAGTCCGACATTTGCTTTTCCAGAGTAGTTACGGTACTTTTTCGAAGTGTGTCATACCTTTGTCTTACTTCTTACATTTTTTCTTATATCGGCTCCATTTTATTTTTCTTCTCAATTTTTTATTTATTTATTTAGTTGCACTTAGAGAACTGTTTGAACACAAATGGAGAAAAGGCAGGCACCGTATATCATGAAATCCACGCCCACCCCCTTTTTCCTTCAAATAATCTTTATAAAATTTGGGGAAAGAAAAGGGGGAGGGAGGAGGGGGTGAGGCTAAGCAGGACTTTGGAAGGGGCAGCTTAAAGGGAAAAGGGGAGAAAAGACAGCCCTACCTAAGCGAACAGGTTAGATAGGGGAAATGGGGCCCTAGGGGGAATGGGGAGGAGAAAGGGGGGAGCCCTAAAGGGGGAAAGGGAGTTTTCATGAATAAAACCTCTTTCTGGAAAAGAATATCTCTTTCTGAAAAAATAAAAAAAATGGATTGAACAGCATACGAAATGTTGCTGAACAAGTCATAATCGGCTGGTACGAACCCTAGCCGAACAATTGAAACTCTAGCTTCTTCACCCTTACACTTAACAGCCTATTGGGAGCCTGTTGGGAGTAATGAACAAATGTGAAACATTTCCCAATTTAATACATTCTTGACATACTGTGCGATTCCTTGTTGAGAAATCCTCCTTTACCTACGTTTTGCTTCCTCAAATGATGCTCCTTTGAATGGTCTAGACGCCTTCTTCTGAGCTGAAGTATGATGAGCTCGTCCGGGCAGCTCCTTCACAAGCACTCTTTTCGTAAATGATCCGTCGATATTGGGTTGCCTATATATACTTAAACAATGGAAACGAGGGCGAGCATTTCCTAACTAAGATGAGCTATATGTACATATGTCATAGGAAGCCTGGTTCAGAGTTATCGCTCCCATGGCTGACCGACAGATTATTAAAGTAGAAAACAACACTTGGATAAAGGACTAAAATGTGCAACTGTGGCGTTGTTGCGAACAGTCCTAGTAGATCGGCTGGTATCTCAACTTTCTATTTCAGTGATTAGTTCAGTCCGAATGTGGAATTCACCATGAAAAGACGAGAAGCAGTATTGGAACCGAAGAATGGCAGACGCCATGAAATCTGGTGATCGATAAATGAGATAATGTATTATACATATTTGTTCTCAAACCGCTCTTCTTCGGGCATTTAACTCGTCCACTAACTTTAGCCCTACCTTTTCCACTTTATTAATTTTTGGTCGTCTAACTCCAATTCTAATAGAGCCTTCCTTTGATGACACCTCCTCTTAGTAACGCTACTACCTCGGTATATTATTCGAAATGCCACGAGCCCAGATTTCGGTCCTTCAACAGGGTTTTTCTTGCAACCCGTACTAAAAATTTTTGCGCATAGATTTTTGAATTCGCGCCAAGATTTTCAAGCGCATAGATTTAAAAAATGTCTTGAAGTTCAATTTTTCAAAAAAACACGAAAATTAATTTTGAAAATTTAAATTCAAAAAGCGCGAAAATTAATTTTGAAAACTTAAATTCAAAAAAGTGCAGAAATTAATTGTGTAAAAATATTATTTCTGAATTGAATTTGAAGTTCGATCAAGGAATTTTTTTGTTGCAGGTTTTCGAAGGGCAGATAAAGGAGAGAGGCAGAAGAAGAAGAAAAAACGTTTTTGAACCCGATTTTTAAGAATCCAAGTTTCTTGCATTCGTGTGCAGTCACTTATTCTCAAAACCATTGGATTGTCTTACTCTATCAATTTTTCTTCAACTTTAATGTTGAATTTCCTTTCTTTCTCTCTCCTCCCTCCCTCTGCTTCTTGTTGGCCGACTCTACTTGTTTTCCTATTGCCCTGCGCTTTCCAATCTCCTGCTTCTACGGAACAGTTCGAGATTGGGTTGTTAGGGCGGAAGGAATTGAACGAGGAGCCTATTTTAATCTCCCTCTCTCTCTCCCCCTCTTTGAGTCTGAAGGAATTGAATAAATGATTCGAATAAAAACTTGTTTGCTCTAAAACAGTCACCAGACAACTTGAAGAAGTCATTGAATGAAACTTATTCTAAGATATTCCTTAAAATGTTTTAAAAGTTTACAACATAATGTACAAATCAAGTTTCAAATAGACAATTTGTTTTGCGAAGAAAAAAATTGATATGTTGAGCATTTGTCAGGTGATCCTTAAAACGAGACAAGAAAGCATCAGAAAAGAATGAGAAGAGGTATGCCAGAAAAATATGTGACTAATCACTTTCTTCTCGTATTGTTTCACCTAAAAATATGCCTGTACTGAATTCGCAACTGCATGAAATTGACTCCTCTCTCTCACTCTCTCTCACTCCATTACTCCGTCTCTGTCTCGCCTGTAGTAATTCATCTCTGAATATTTCCCTTTCTTCAAAACTCCTCATGTACATATATTTTGAATTATATGAAAAATAAGGCGAAGAAACAAAGAAGAGTGTTGCTGCTGCCGCCTGCACACCGTTCTCTACCGCAATCCTCTCTCTCTTACTTTCTCACTCTCTTTATTCCTCTGTCTGTGTCTCGACTGTAGTAAAAACGCTTTTCTTGGAACTGCTTCTCGAGTTCTCTTCCTGGTTAAAACCTGCAATCATGACACTCTTTAATTGAAAGACGTATTATATCGACTCCTCCTGTCGTAAACTCCATTCGTCGTCTTATATAACCTATATATATATATTTTATCTACACTTGTCAGTGCAAAAACAAACATTCAAAAACCACAGATAACAATGGTGTCTTTAAGAAGCAAAGAAAAAAAAAAGAAAAGAAATCTAAGACAATTCTTGTAACAATTTATTACAGAGCGCGTCATAGTGTCTAATAATTACATCCATATGTCTGCTGATTCGAAACGGAAAGACTAAAGTGTATCAATGATATTGATGACAGCTTTTTTAAAAACGTGTTCACTCGGAACATTCAACACATCTCTCGATAATCTAGTGAACATACGTGCTACCCTTAATGAGAAACAATGGAAACGGGCCGTATTCTGTGTTGCTTCGAAATACAAACCGTTAACATTTGTCCGTGTAATCGGAACCCATTTGAAGAACTTTTCCTTCGCGACAATGGAACTATTGTTGTAAATTTTCCAACCCATCATAAGATCCGCGACTTTCCGCCTGTCTATTAAGGAAGAAAGACCTAGGTTAGCCAATCGACAAGAATAAGAAGGAAGTGCACGTGGATAATCAGGATTAGGAAAGCATCGGTAGTATACAATACGAGTAAAAGCTTCAAGTACTTTCTCGATAATTTTGCAGTCTTTTTTATAATATGGATTCCAGAAGCAAGATGCAAATTCTAGATGAGGAAGTATATATGTGGAAAAGCATTTGAGTAGAATAACTGGGTCGTTGATGGGAACAGCACGGAGGAGTGAATACATGGCTGCCGTTGCTTTGCTCACTCGATCTTCAACAGCTGGGCCTCTGCGCAATGATGAGACAACTTGTACTCCCAGGTCGCGAACTTGGTTGACACGTGATAACAGAACATGGCAGATTGAATAGGAGGCGATGAGAGATTGGTACCCTATATGCAGATGAAGAGTTTTACTGGGAGACAAGGAGAGTTGATTACATTCACACCAAACAGTAATAGCATCGAGTGCAAGTTGTAGTTCTTGACTTCGCTCTAAAAAGGTATCTTTGTTATAAGACACATACACTTTAATATCATCGGCAAATGCTTGGAAATGCACATTAGGGAATTGAGCTAGTACATGGTTCAAATCAGTTATGTATAAGATGAATAGCAGGGGTCCAAGAACAGAACCCTGGGGAACCCCTGATGTCACATTAAATTGAGGAGAACGAGTCCTACCAATGCGAACTGAAAAAGTGCGATCTGTCAAGAAGGATTCCAGAAACAATAACAATTGAGATGGTATACCATAATGTCTACACTTGTAGAGAAGCTTAGGAATACTAATTGTATCGAAAGCTCGAGAAAAATCGAGATATATGACATCGGTGGAAAGTCCACTCCCTAGCGCTCTCGTCCAGTCTTCCTCACACATCAATAAATTGGTGACAACAGAAGCCTTCTCTCGAAAACCGTGCTGATAATTAGACAACACATCGAATCTTTCTAGATGCTCTATAATAGTCTTACGAAGTAGGCGCTCTATTGTCTTCGATGCAGGGGACAATATCGATATGGGCCTATAGGAAGAAGGAGACGAGGGTTCTTTGCCTTGTTTAGGAATTGCGGTCACAAAAGAATGCTTCCAAATAGCAGGAGTCGAAGATGTGATAAGACAGAAGTTGTATATGTGGGATAGAGGAACCGAAAGCGAAGAATGACACATTTTGAACACAAGCTGAGGAATTCCATCGGCACCGGTACTACCCGTGTATTTCAATTTAGACAAAGCACGTGAAACAGTATACGGAAGAAAGATACTTAGATTAGTTTGTGGAAGAATGGGATCGTTTGAATACACTCGCCTTAGGGGTATTCAACCCTTCTCCGCAGTGAATACACCAGTACGTTTTATTCGTGTATGATACGCAGTGAATACACCATGAGGTGAATAATGAAATAACTTAATTAACAACGTGACACACAATAACATCTCTAACTCGAGATCTAAAATAAGTAAAACACCGATGACACAAAGCAGTCCTATTTATCATCCATACATATAATTCCTCGATCTCTAAAAGAGCATCCTGCTCCATGTCGTAGTGGATCCTAAAATGCTTAAACACAAAACAACACTTGTTCTTCTCCGTTAATACACTTTAACACTCTCCTTGCTATTGAGACACTAAAAACACGTGCGAAACCTGCTACCGCTGTTTACTATACAATTAATCGGTGTTCAGTAAACAGCATCACTTTCATCAATATCAGTAAACTGCTATGTGAGTAAGAAAGAACGACAATGATTTATGTTCATCTAAAAACCTGTAATATGCTTATCTACATCCGTAACGCTCCACCCTGCAACTCCGTGCAATAATTACATACCTATTTCGTCTATAAATTCTAGCGTTGTCGTCAAAACGCTGATGGTATCCTCCAACCAACGATCACCCTATCTGAAAATATAGCTGGCTTACTCCGGCATCATTCGACATCATCATTCGCACTTTACATGACGCGATTGCCCTCTTCTGCCCAGTCAAAGCTCAAAGGAGAAACAAAAACCCCGACCTTTGATAATCCGTCGACTCTTCAACGAGAAGAAAATTCGGAAGTTGAATCGTTTTGTCCTCTTAATGAAGGATGATCATGCACAGGAAAAGTTCAAATTATAATAACTTGCGATAACGAAAGAATGATGAATAATGAGATAGATATAAACTCAATGCTAATTTACACAGTATAAAAGCAGTGACTTCTTGTTTGTCGCTCTGATTGTCAGTAGTATATGGTACATTCTGATGGAAACATCTTTCAGGTAGAGAAAGAGGACAATAAGTGCAGAAGAATCTCCTCGGACGCGGGCTACGGTAGCAGCGAAGCGAGCATGCTCACAACGGAAGAGTCCCTTGATGCAAGGTTATTGTTAGTTAGCCCAGGCTTAGCATTAGTTAACAGACGCAGCTAGCGGACACTTTAAATGCGTTGAAAAAGACACAGACTCGCAGAAAGTGGGACTCTGCGTCAACATAGAACCGCAACTGGCGAAGGTTTCATGATAAAATCTTCTTTGCGGTAATTCGTTGATGAGATAGAAACCAGGCAGAACGTTGAAGCATGAAACGAACGACCGTCAACAGGCAGAACTCTTTCGTAGAAGCGAGAGATTTGGCCTAAGCTCATTTTTTTAAAATGCCGAGTTGGCTGGCTTGTTATCGTTCTAATACGCCCAGCATTATTTCTCATGCGTTTTCAGCTCGGGCAAGGACATCAGTGATCGTGAAGTGAGAGCGCCAACTATTTCCACTCCTATCACACCGAGAATCGAGAACCAGACGAGAAGTCTGGAATCTATAGTTAGCTGTTTTCCTAGTTCACGGTATTGATCGAATGGGAAATAAAAAGTAAATTTGTAATGAGTACAAGCAACAAAACACTTGAGGGAGAGCGCAAAGGAATCGAAATCGGGTGTGAGTGGTTCACATAAATTGATGTCTAAAATGCTGTTCGAAAAGATTCAAACGTGTGATTTGAGCCGGAGCATCTGCTACAGCCTCTGACGGTGATAACCTCATTTCCCCAGTACGACGATTGGATCCAGTCGCAGCCGGGCATACCGGAGGCTCCCCGGCTGGTTCCGCTCTATCCGACTCGACGCAGCTCTACTGCTGAACAGTTGGACAGGCAATCTCCGGCTCCTCCGCCAGATTACGCGCGTGGCCAAATGATGCCCCCACCATGGCCGGAGGCAGCAGTAGCTGTCGGTGGCCAAACCACGCCTTTCCGCTACCGCCAAAACGTGGAGCTCCAAGGGAATGTCCACCAATTGCCGTAGATGAACACAACACCACAAGATCCTCGCAAGATCTTATCATCGTATGAGTCAATGTGCTATCGGAATCCAATTATGGGATACGCTGATGAGAATTTCAGTCAAAGCTTTCATCACTAAGGAAGAGTTTGAGTTCAATATTTGTTTTTAGGTTTTCATCTTATTACAGAGAGATTATACATAGATATGAAAATAGTAGGTGCAGTTTAAAATTGAAAAAAAAAACTTTCAAAAGTTTTAATTTTAGATTACAAATGGTTTTTTCTCAACAAGATCACTCAGATTGTTTTTTTTTGTGCTCGCATTCTTTGATGTGCCATGCGAGAGTAACCTTGATTTAAATTGCAATTTGTGTGAAGCTTGTATTCGCCAAGTTTGAGTTGAGCAGAGATGTGCCGAACTAACAAGAAACACCGCTTATTAGCTGAGAAGAAAAGCTCTGAAGTTGTGGTATCACCTATGATAAAAATTTTTATTTCGTACTATTCTTAATATGACTAAGTTTTAATATGCAAATATATTCGCTCATCATGTGCAGTTTCAAATATTATTAATATTGCAAATTGTGATATTTTAGCACAATAATAATTAACGATTATTGCCTGTACGGTTCATCAGAGAATTTTTTTAAGATTAGAAGCCACAAATACTGTTTTTTGGTTGACATAAATGTACGGTTAAGCGCCAATATACGGTTTTTTTTGTCTACGGTTGAATCGTTCAGAGATTTAAGAAATAACTTGAGATCGTCATAGTAATGTTTTATTTTCCTTGATATTTTATATTATATTGAAGACAAATGATAAAGAATCGTCTATGCAGCTCATCGGGTCAATAACAACAAATCGAGACAACTTCTTCATGACTAAAATTGAAAGAATGCTTCGAAGTACTAAAGCAAGGTTGATGTGTAGGCTTTTGATATGTTTTCATTCATCACGGAGAATCCAAATAGTGTTAAAATGTGATTCTCAAAAATTTTCTAAAGAAAAATACGAAACAAACACGTCGTTGTGAGACCCAAAAAATTTGAAATTTACTGTAAAAATCGGAAAGAGTGAAAGTCTTTATTATTTATCGAAGTAAATAGATAAATAGAACTTAATTTCGATTTTTTCTCGACGTCTGCTCTCAAAAGAAAAATTCCGGTTTTTTAATAGATTTATTTCATTTGACAATCATATTCATTTGACAAGTGTTCGCGTTGAAACGTCTTCATCAATTGAGGTGGATCAAATCGAACACTTGTGAAATTTTACAGTACGCTCGGGCTCCGTGCCCTTCGTGCCCCCTCCTGGCTGCTACGTTCATTCCATGACTACTACTTCGTCTATATCCACTATGAGGCACCTTAGTGTGGGGTGAGAGTGCTCCACTGTGAGTAGCTCGGTGAGAGTTCGGATTCGCTCTGATGAGTAACTTTTGCCAAATTTTATTTTTACATCAGTAAATTATTTTTACATTAAAAAACGCTTAGGCTTAGGAAAAAGTTGGCTCTAATCTACTTTAGCCGTCCAAAGATTTTTTCTCAGAGTGAGATTTTATTCATGAAAACTCCCTTCCCCCTTTCTCCTTAGGGCCCCCCTTCCCCCTCCCCCCGCTTAGGTAGGCCCCCCTCCCTTCCCTGCTTAGGTAAACCCCCTCCCCTCCCCCTTTCCTTTCCCCAAAATTTATAAAGAAAAGAAAGAGAACAATAAAGAAAAAAGAATTTAATTGAGCCAGGCCGTGTTTTAGGCCAATAGGGGGAACGAGGGGCACGGAGCCCGCGCGTACTGTAAAATTTCACAAGTAAATCGAAATTGTAGTCTGATAACGGTAGCCTCTGATTACGGTATCACGACACTTCTTATTTTCGACACTTCGTACCCGACACTTCGTACCCGACACTTCGTACCCTCGACACTTCGTACCGCGACATTTCGTACCGCGACACTTCTTACCATCGACACTTCGTATGAGCGACTTTTTGTACCCAAAACTTCGTACCGCGACACTTCGTATCCCGACACTTTGTACCCACGTTAATACGACACTTCGTACCGCGACACTTCGTACCCCGACACTTTGTTTGTAGTTTTTTTTTGTATTTTTATTATTTAAGCTTGTTTTCTTTACACTTAATTGTTCCGTTTGTAGTTTTTTTTGTATTTTTATTATTTAAGCTTGTTTTCTTTACACTTAATTGTTCCGTTTGTAGTTTTTTGTATTTTTATTATTTAAGCTTGTTTTCTTTACACTTAATTGTTCCGTTTGTAGTTTTTTTTTTGTATTTTTATTATTTAAGCTTGTTTTCTTTACATTTAAGTGTTCCGTTTGTAGTTTTTTTTGTATTTTTATTATTTAAGCTTGTTTTCTTTACACTTAATTGTTCCGTTTGTAGTTTTTTTTTGTATTTTTATTATTTAAGCTTGTTTTCTTTACATTTAAGTGTTCCGTTTGTAGTTTTTTTTGTATTTTTATTATTTAAGCTTGTTTTCTTTACACTTAATTGTTCCGTTTGTAGTTTTTTTTTGTATTTTTATTATTTAAGCTTGTTTTCTTTACACTTAATTGTTCCGTTTGTAGTTTTTTGTATTTTTATTATTTAAGCTTGTTTTCTTTACACTTAATTGTTCCGTTTGTAGTTTTTTTTTGTATTTTTATTATTTAAGCTTGTTTTCTTTACATTTAAGTGTTCCGTTTGTAGTTTTTTTGTATTTTTATTATTTAAGCTTGTTTTCTTTACACTTAATTGTTCCGTTTGTAGTTTTTTTTGTATTTTTATTATTTAAGCTTGTTTTCTTTACATTTAATTGTTCCGTTTGTAGTTTTTTTTGTATTTTTATTATTTAAGCTTGTTTTCTTTACACTTAATTGTTCCGTTTGTAGTTTTTTTTTGTATTTTTATTATTTAAGCTTGTTTTCTTTACATTTAATTGTTCCGTTTGTAGTTTTTTTGTATTTTTATTATTTAAGCTTGTTTTCTTTACACTTAATTGTTCCGTTTGTAGTTTTTTTTTTGTATTTTTATTATTTAAGCTTGTTTTCTTTACACTTAATTGTTCCGTTTGTAACAATTAATTGTTCCGTTTGTAACAATCTTATTACCAGCACATTTTTTTTCAAGCGCATAGATCCCTAAATTTCAAAGATTTAGAAATTTTTCTCATCAAAAATTTCCCGAGTGCATTGATTTGTATTTATTTTCCAGATTTTTTTGAGATCGCATAGATTTTTTTACACCCGCAGTGCGGATGAGAGAACTACCCTGATGGAAATTAATACTATTTTCGTTAAGTTCTATCAGCCATAATTCAATTTGAACAGGTTTTGTCAAGTATATAACAGGGTGTTTCTCAGCACCTGCACAACTTTTTTGGAGTGCATAGATTTTCGAAATTTCAGAGTTCAAAATTCAATTTTTCAAAGATTTGGGTTTTCCCAACGAAAATTCCGAGACATTTTTTTTCCAAGTGCATAGATTCCAATGTTTTTTCGGAGTTTTTGGGGAGCGCATAGATTTTTTTATTCGCAGGGCGGGTCAGAGAAAAATCTTGGTTTTTCGAACAAAAGTTATTTTCTCCAGCAGTTTCTTCACACTATTTTTTTCACTTCTTAATGTTTTTTTAAAAATATATTTCATTCAGACTTCATTTCCTTCAGAACAAACCGGCGCCGATTCCTCAGAAGTGGGACACCATCAAGAAGCCGCGACCTCCTCCAGACTTCGTCTGAAACGTCGTCGGATCTTCGTTTGCGGCGAGCAGCGCGGAGTTCCCCATCTTACGCAACAATAGAAAGGAGGTTGGTTTTCGATTGGGAAAGTGAGATATATATTTAAACAAATAAATGTCTCTTTAGGTCACATAATGAGTTGGGATTGGGCAATGTGAGAGGAGAGGGAGGATAAGTAAGGACAAGACTTGGCGGTTGAGGCTGAATATAACTCAAAACGTTATATTTATGTGAAGAAATGAAGATTTTTCACTTTCACTTTTAGAGAGAAGATACATTCATTTCGAGGAGAAAGAGGGTGGGCAGGGAGAGGTTCGGCAGGTCGGTAGCCCTAGAATTTTTTTTCCCTTTTTGCGGTTTACGGTCTTTTGCATTGTCATAACAATCATGAACGATTTGATTTTATCGTAGAGATTTGTTGAAAATATTGAGTTAAGGGCTACATTTTTTGCCGAATTATAGATTTTATTCAAGGCTTTACATGTCCTCTTGAGAGGATCACTAACATCGACGAAGCTGATTCACTAATTCTGTGTTTTAGATTTCGTAATTGAAGAGATAAAAGTTTTTTGATTAGGGCCCCTGCAAATCTCGTGAAGCACAGTATCACTTTGGTGCTCCTGGAGTGCCCGGATCACACGTCAAACCGTTTGTTCGCTCCAAGGGCCGTAAATTTGAGCAAGCAAGAGGAAGAAGAGCGTCCAGAGGATACAAGAACTGAGGGAGGGTCGAGCAGTCATCATTGTTCCTTTTTTATCTGTGTCACTATCTTGTTATATGTTCCCTGTTTACACAATTAATCTGTTCATCTTGTCCAGGGTGGCTTGGTGACAAGGAAACGCTTCAAGAATGGAGGCGGGGTTCTTTCATTAGAAAAAGTTTCTTCCAGAAGTGTTACTGAAGCCGCTAGTAGTCTCTTTATAAGTAATATTTCGCTCATTATTTGCATGTATCACCTGTTATTAAAAACGGATGAGTTAATTACCAAGTATGACCTATCATGAAAGAATAAATGTATTCGATCCAAGATGACTTCTTGAAACATGATGGAAAGAAGCTTAGATACAAAAAAACGTCGAACATTCAACTGTCTTAACCTCCTGACATCTCACAATGTTACGCCTGAGGCCTCTTCCTATATGACGCCTACACTACATATATGAGATGCCACGCCCCATTATGCCGCCTCCTCTTCCTATATGACGCCTACACTATATGAGATGCCACGCCCCATAATGCCGCCTATAAAAGCTATCGAAAGAGAGGAACGAGAGCGATCTCGGCTCCCTATCTCTCGCCCTATCCATCTCCCCCTTCAATCCCCTTTTGTGACTCCGATATTAAACCATGCAATAAACCAATCATTGAATACCTTGTTCGTGTCTGGGGCACATCACATTGGGGCCGAAACGCACACTTCCCTCACTATGAGTTAATTACCAAGTATGACCTATCATGAAAGAATAAATGTATTCGATCCAAGATGACTTCTTGAAACATGATGGAAAGAAGCTTAGATACAAAAAAACGTCGAACATTCAACTGTCTTAACCTCCTGACATCTCACAACAACTTCGAACTACAATGACATTCTGGCATCCCACTACACACAGAACATTCATTTTTTTCATTCCTGAAATCAGAAAAAAACACTCGGAACAAAATTTTCAAAGTCGTTCCTGAAATTTATGCGCAAGATGCTAAAATAATTCATGAGAATGGACTAAGATACTCTGAATGTTTCCTAGGATATTGCTCGAAAACTAAGCAAGCGCTTCCTGTCACGCCGCAGCCCATATAATACATTCAAATTACAGTCTGCACATCGAACAAAACAAAGTTATTCCTCGTCTTCCTGGAGCTGCTCAAACTTACAAGCATACTTCCACGAAATACGCATCTACAATAAGTTATTTCTCACCAAGTTAGCATTCCAAA
This sequence comes from Allodiplogaster pararmata, assembly GCA_964056735.1. Lineage (NCBI taxonomy): Eukaryota > Metazoa > Nematoda > Chromadorea > Rhabditida > Diplogasteridae > Allodiplogaster > Allodiplogaster pararmata. Next base: position 36,920,259 of record OZ057404.1, on the reverse strand, counting down.
GTATTCGCATATAGCTCGAGATTTCGGCTCTGATCACAGTTATAAGGTCTTTCAACAAAATTTCGCGTATAAAGTACAGTAGATGTTTCAATCACCCGTGTTAAATGTGAAATTCATGTGCGCTCTGGAATAGCATCAATTCTCGCTTCAGGACCATACTGTGTTGGAAGCCTAAGCGCTCTTTGGAAACAGCTCGCAAAAAGCTCTTAATATCTATCAAATTCTCTCGTTTTCATCGCACGCTCTCGCTCTTTTCTAAGCGTGCAATTTCTTCTTTTCGATCTACCCTTTTTTGCGACGACAGGTTTGCAAGCTCGCAACTCACAGCTGTTCATCACTGTTCAATGTCAACGTGTTGTATGACTTCGAAATAGCTTCAGCCAGTTTATTTATCTTATCTTGCAAAGCGATCACCGAGCATAGACAGTCTTGAACAACGTCAATGTCCTCAATAGCGACACCAAAACTTAAATTCCACTGTGACAGCATAAAATTTGCTGCGGATTTTCAGGATCAAAATTTTATCACCTCATACAACATGAAGTCAAATTGCTATTTCGATTCTCAGATCAAATTTTTTTAAAACAGAATATCATATACACTTTTTTATCCATGGGTCATACTTCTGACTTACTTACATTTACAAAAAGTCATTTTTGCATTAAAAAAATTATTTTTAGATTAGAAAACTATTTTTACATTAAAAATTTTGGCACTCCCCGTCAGAGGACCACTAGTTAAGGCCAGCCGATAGACAAGGCCAGCCCGCGATGTTTTGCATAAGATACGCATGCATGCACGCACGACACACGACGCACTACGCAACTTCAAAATATCTCACTACAAACGGAACACTTAAATGTAAAGAAAACAAGCTTAAATAATAAAAATACAAAAAAAACTACAAACGGAACAATTAAGTGTAAAGAAAACAAGCTTAAATAATAAAAATACAAAAAAACTACAAACGGAACAATTAAGTGTAAAGAAAACAAGCTTAAATAATAAAAATACAAAAAAAAACTACAAACGGAACAATTAAATGTAAAGAAAACAAGCTTAAATAATAAAAATACAAAAAAAACTACAAACGGAACAATTAAGTGTAAAGAAAACAAGCTTAAATAATAAAAATACAAAAAAAACTACAAACAAAGTTTCGGGGTACGAAATGTCACGGTACGATGTGTCGTATTAACGTGGGTACAAAGTGTCGAGATACGAAATGTCGCGGTACGAAGTGTCGGGTACGAAGTGTCGTGGGTACGAAATGTCGAGGTACGAAGTGTCGCGGGTACGAAATGTCGCGGTACGAAGTGTCGAGGGTACGAAGTGTCGGGTACGAAGTGTCGAAAATACGAAGTGTCGGTGATCCATAGAAACAAGGTACGAAAAACTTTTTAAATAGCATTACCGGTTTGACATAACTAGGAATTTGATAGCGATGCCTTTTAAAGACTAAAAAGAACCCGAAAACTAGAGCATTCAAATTCACAAATTTGAATGCTCATTCTTTTCAATATAAAATATTTTCTACACCGCTGAACATTCAAACAGGAGTATGATTTCAAATACGAAAGATTTTTTAAATTGCACATTCACGAAAACTTTTTCTAATGATTTAGAAACAAATAGCAAAAATGTATGTGTAGAAAAGAAAATTATAACGAGAAAGACTAAATGATTCTACTTTTAGTGAGTACAGTGATCTATGCTATTGAATAATACCTAGGTCACTTAGCATGATTTTGCTTGTGCTACTCTAGTTAAGATTTCATTCAGGAACCACGTGATCCATCTAACTGTCACCTAGACCGAATGTAGCGGCGCGAGAGGCCGTTAATTTTCATCAAAACGATCAATATAATGAAATATCGTGAAAGCACGATAAACATAAAGATGCCGTTGTGTATTAATAATTTTATTAGGAGTCTGTATCGAATTGAAAGATGTGAAATAGTTTGAACAAACTTTAATAACAAAGTTGAATATCTAATGAAATTTGTGTGAGGTGGAGGTGTGTATATCGAGAGAGATCGATACATACACACTGATATTTTAGGTCACACACCCCTCCACCTCCCACAGAAATTAACTTTGAAAATCTGTATGGAAAAAGTAGTGCTGCTCTGTGTAGGTTGCTTGAAGCAATGAAAGCAGATAAGGCTGCGTACTAAATTGCTCTCAGACGGTTTATCTACTGTAATCAGTCGCACTAAAAAAGGCCTAGAATGAAGAGATATAGCCTTCCCTCCTCTTTCAAAATTCTTCAATACCGTAAATCACGGCTATTACTAAAGCACGTCACGCACGCTATGAACGCCAATTCATTACTAATGCACGCCACTGCGCGCGAAAATTCTCAACTTATTCAATTTTTTTCAAGTTTTTCATGTTTTTTCTGCTTCGGCAAAAGTTTACGCTAACGATGCCGTACGGCTTACGCGGCACTTTTTTACCTGGTCTGGTAGGGCGGAGCCTCCTCCGCGCGTTTCGCGCGCAATGTTTCAGGAAGAGATTTTATTCATGAAAACTCCCTTCCCCCCTTTCTCCTGAGGGCCCCCTCCCCCCTCCCTCCCCCTAGGGCCCATACCCCCCTTGCTTAGGTAGGGCCCTCTTCCTCCCCCCTTAACCCTTTAGGGCCCCCCTCCCTTCCCTGTTTAGCGTGCTTTAGTAATGACCCTGGAAACTCAGGTGTGGTTTGCGTCTCTAAAGTTTGGCAAGATGTCAAAAACTGTTTGCGTTTATGACCACTTCCCTCCCTACCGAGGGTTCCATGGGTCATACGTCTGACTCATTTACATTTACAAAAAAATAGTTTTACATAAAAAAAACGCTTAGGTTTAGGAAAAAGTTTACGCTAACGAGGCCGTACGGCTTAGGCCAACGAGACCGTATCAAAAAAATTCCATTCTCATCTGACCCAATTGAACCTCTGGTAGGGGGGGGGGGGGCGAGATGCAAAAAGTTCCGTATTTCGATTTGGCCGCTCTGTATTTCACATGCGATTTGCAGACCTGGCACTCTAAAGTTCCATAAAGAAGCCTGAACAGAAATAATAGATCTTATTTAGCGCGCCTTATTATTAAAGGCTTGATAGCAAACTTATTCAATCTTTCAGGGTAATCGCTAGAAGGTATTGAGCATCGCCTCAGTACCTTTCTCGAAAAAATTCTTTGAGGGTATTCTAGTCTTCTAGCTAGCTCGCTACATGGTTTTGGTGAGAATACTACAGTGGCGTATTCTAAAAGGGGTCGGATGTAAGACAGATAGACGCGTTTGTAGCCTTCAAAATCGAGGAATCTAAAGACTATAAAAATCTGAGAAATCTTGCTCAAAGCTCTAGCTCTTATCATCTCTATATGCCGGTCAAATTTCAGGGAGGAATATATTAACACACCAAGATCTCTTATTACACTTTTGGAACAAAGAACCTCATCACCGATGAAGTAAAGAGAGTTCACATTGTTTCGGCCAAGGTGTAGTACGTTAATTTTGTGCTTGGCAAGCGGAAGAGACCATTCTATAGACCAGTTATGAACATTGACAACACATTGCTGGAGAGATTTAGCGTTCGAACTATATACTTTGAGGTCATCTGCATAAAGAGAGAATTTTACATCAGGAGGGATGCAAATTTCGATGTCATTAATAGAAAACAGAAATAGAAGAGGTCCGATGACTGTACCTTGCGGAACGCCACTTAGCACAGGGAATGAATCAGAGTATTCCCCGTCTACGCGCACTTTATAGGTCCGATTCGTCAGGAAGTTCGTTATCCATCTCACAATGTCTATCGGAAAATTGAGTTTTTCCAGTTTGGTTATTAGTTTACCATGAGGGACCTTATCAAAAGCACGCGAAAAATCGAAGTAAACTACGTCGACATCCTTTTTGTTTCTCGAGTCGACTTCCCACTCACAAATGGTTTCAAGTAGTTGGAGCTCGCAGCTACGTCTAGAGATAAATCCATACTGAGACTTACAGAGAATGTTGCGAAAACCATTCTTTAGACAGTTACATAAGATTCCTTCGAAGATGCGGCAGAACACAGAGGTTATAGTTCTGGGTCGATAATTCGCGGCTTGAGATTTGTCACCCGATCTTTTGTAAACAGGAACCACTTCACCGCGTTTCCATTCAATAGGAATTTCGCTAGTAAGCAGGGAATAGGAGAAAAGCATAGAAAGAGGTAGCGCAAGAGATAAGGCGCAATTTTTGACTAAGAAATGATTGATATTTTCAGAATAGACGGAAAATTTATTAGGAAGCTTCTGTAGAACATTGAACAGAAGATGAGGAGAGAAATCGACATCTGAGACTAACGAAGTGCTAGGCATAGAGCATACAATGGGATCCCTACTAGAGTAATTCATAGCAAACTCTTCGGCAAAGACTGTAGCTTTCTCTTTAGAATCGAAAATGAATTGACAGTTTTTTTTTTGATCACGGGAATGTCGGAATGAGGCTTCAAAATAGTCCTAATCCAATGATGTATCCCATTAGGTACTTGCAATGCTTCAAGTTCTCGGCTTCTCCAATAGTCTGATTTCTCCTTCAATATGGACTTCTTCACTTCTTTATACTCTGAACGAAAATTAGAATTCGATTGTCTTGAGCGCCAAAGAAGTTTCTTTTGTTTTAGAAGTTTTAGAAGTTTCGCCATGGCCTTGGAGGGACGGTAATTGGTCCTAGAGCGACAAGGTTTGGTGGGACAGAAGAGATATATGGCATCATGAATCGTTGACGGAAGAAAACTGTACTTGTTCTGTATATCAGAAAAAGAATCAAAACAATTCCGCCAGGGAATGTTTGCTAGGAAGATGTTCATGGACTCGTAGTCACTATTACGAAAATCTATGTAGACATCTGAATCCCGATTACCACAAGACCGTCTTTCAACAGGTACACTTAGTAATGAGTTTATTCTGAATGATATAGTAACGTGATCAAAATTCAACAATGGTGGATGCTCTGATACATCAGTGATGGAAGAGGTTCTGTCAGTCAGTATTACATTGAGAAGAGAAGCATCGTGATTACCGTCATGTCTTGTGGGAAAAGAGACCATCTGGTTGAGTAGATACGTTAAAACAAAATTAGACAGCAGTTTTCCGAGTGGGGCCCTAGACAAATAAATATGATCCCAGTCAATGTCGGGCGCATTCAAGTCACCAAGAACAATATTGTGACTGGGCAGTAAATGACAACTGATGATTGAAATCAGCGACTCGAAAGTGGAAAGAGATAGAGAAGGAGGCCGATACACAAGAAAGCATTTAACCATTCTAGACTTCCCATTGCATATATCAAGAGCTAATAGTTCGATGCCGTCATCTATAGAAATATCGAGTTCTACACGGGAGATTCTCAATGAGTTTCGATAGATGACTAATAACCCGCCACCACGCTGATTACTTCTTCTGTCGAGACGATTATGTTCTATTAATATGTAGTAATACCTAATGAACAGGTATAATATAGTGTCATGTCACTTTTTTTTCGGCGGATACGTACATGCATAGGTAGAATGTCTTGATTTGTCGATAGGTCGCCCAAAGGGCCAAACAAATTTTTTACAGATTAAAAAATTTTTTTGATGAACAAAACTGATTTTTATAGATCTGATGGCACAGAAGAACGGCAAGTTTAGACTGCAGAGGGAAGACCACGTAATCGTCGAGCCTGCATCTATTTACGCATCATTTCGAGTATCATGTTGATATGAAATAAAAATAAATTCGCCTTTATAATTGCATCTCACGTGTACCATGTTTTCATAAATAAAATTATATCTCAGGTGTACCATGTTTTCATAAATAAAATTATCTGTTTGTATCAAATTGGAGAAAAAACACGACAAGAACGACAATCACTCTTGTACTATTCGAATATGAACGAGAACGAGAAGAAATTCGAATAGGAACGAGAACAAAAAGAGGCTCTTATATACTCACGGGCATACCCAGTGTCTTGTCTTGCAGACATTGGAATACTAAACGAAAAATTGGCTTTAAACGCATATCGAAAAATTTCTTTATAAGTGATCATTTTGAGCATCAGAGACTCCGGTTCGTGAAAAAAAGTTTTTTTTACATCAAAAAATTATTTTTACATTAAACATGATTTTTACATTAAAAAAGCTTAGGCTTATGTAGTGGTCCGTTTTTTTGAGGTAATTCCTGATAATGGCTTTACAGCCGAAACGTCGAATAAAACGACTAACTAACTACATCTTTTAACGACTCAACACAGAACACTCATTATTCAAGAACTTCAAGATGCGAGTAACTCAGATCAACACATTTATCGTTAGGGAAATCGTTGCTGGTCACCATGTGCCGCCCTTTTTTGTATAGTAAACTTTACCCTAGAATATTGTAGGCCTACAACTTGTCTATGAATACGGAACTGAGTTGAACTTAGGTCTACAATACACTAGGGCGAAATTCACCCCTGAGTTAATCTTAGATCTCTGATTACGGCCCGTGGTCACTAAAATACTCTCGCCGCAGAGAAAGAGAGACATTTGGGGCCAAGAAATTCTAATTGTGAAAAAAATGAGCCAACGTCGAACTGGAAAAGTACCGAATTGCAAAGCCAGAGTGGAACGAAATCAAACGAATCTCTCTCTCTCTCTCTCTCTCTCTCTCTCTCTCTCTCTCTCTCTCTCTGTCTCTCTCTCTCCTCTCACTGTATCGACATACAGTAGCAGTGACTCAGGAGGTAGTCATCAAAACCACCATGTTAGGTCAATATTTCATATTACGCGCGCGGATATCCTCCCATGAAACGTGAATAAGCGCAAGGGAGAGCCTAAGGTAGCAAAACTAGCACATTTCAACGTAGGCTTGCATAATTGCATGATTTTTAGTTTTCACAAATCTCATTTCAGAATTTTACTGAAGGTCGGAAACAGAGGTTTTTGCCGTCATTTCGTGATCATCTCGTGGTGAAGAGCAGTCGCCTCCACTCACGCTCTTAAGGCTTGAGATGGTTAGTTTTGAGATATTGAATATTGGACCTCATAAATATTCCTATTGTTTTAATAATACGCTTTTTATAGCTCATTACTACTCGCTAATCACACGCGATAGAAATAGCATCATATCTTTCTCTCCTCAACTTGATTTTTTGGGAGCTTTGAAAGAGCTACTCCAAACAAGAAAGACAAAGAGTCTTTTGTGATGAATGAATGAATGAATTAACCTATGAAAACTGACCTATGAAAACTTAAACTACTCTTCGAGGCCTTTGACTGTGTTCTTCTATCAATTTTTGTTTTTCTTCAGAGCGAAGTTAATTCAGAACCAAAGCAATTTATTGGGTTTTTTATTCAGATTGTTAACGGGCGATGAATGAATTAACAAAATTTTTCACAAAAGGAAGTGCACCTGCGGAAAAGGTGGTGCGTAGAAAAATCAGCTAGAGTCAAGGAAGTAATATTTGAATCAGTCTGGTAGATCTCGACAGCTTGTCCAGGTTCATCCACTCTGCGATCCTGTGTGCGTCTGCATGTGTGCGAACACAAGAACGACCGTGTCTCTTCTTCGGGATGTGCGATGTCGATCATAATTCTGAGGCAGACGGGCAGGACACAGGGAACATCGACGGAACGGTATGCAATAAAATTTATGCTTTTTTCTGAAATCTCAGATACTAAACGCATTCTTTTCAAGTTTTCGAACAAAGGTAAAAGTCTAAATTGAGAGTTGAACCTTTATTTCCTTTGGAATTATTAATTACTACAAATTTAATATGAGTATAAAACATATTATAGCGTTGAAAAATAGTTAAGCATGATGCTTGGTGCGTATCGAATGATGCCACTACAACTTGTTTGAGTTATGGCACAGACCGATCTTCAGACTAAAATCTCTACGAAGTGATAGGAGTTACGAGGGAAAGGGGTAAATAATCGTCAAACGCTTCTCGTAATGGCGACAAGACTGAAAGGGAAACACATTCTGACATGTCAATATCTAGGCGTGGGTATGAAATACTTTAGAAAGCAAAGGTGATTTCGTTTTTGCCGTCATTTCGTGATCATCTCGTGGTGAAGAGCAGTCGCCTCCACTCACGCTCTTAAGGCTTGGGATGGTTAGTTTTGAGATATTGAATATTGGACCTCATAAATATTCCTATTGTTTTAATAATACGCTTTTTATAGCTCATTACTACTCGCTAATCACACGCGATAAAGATACTTCGTGCGGAAATGGTGATGCGTAGAAAGATCAGCTAGAGTCAAGGAAGTAATATTTGAATCAGTCTGATAGATCTCGACAGCTTGTCCAGGTTCATCCACTCTGCGATCCTGTGTGCGTCTGTCTGAATGTGTGCGAACACAAGAACGACCGTGTCTCATCTTCGGGATGTGCGATGTCGTCTGAGGCAGACGGGCAGGACACAGGGAACATCGACGGAACGGTATGCAATAAAATTTATGCTTTTTCTGAAATCTCAGGTACTAAACGCATTCTTTTCAAGTTTTCGAACAAAGATAAAAGTCTAAATTGAGAGTTGAACCTTTATTTCCTTTGGAATTAGTAATTACTAAGAATTTAATATGTTTATAAAACATATTATAGCGTTGAAAAATAGTTAAGCATGATGCTTGGTGCGTATCGAATGATGCCACTACAACTTGTTTGAGTTATGGCACAGACCGATCTTCAGACTAAAATCTCTACGAAGTGATAGGAGTTACGAGGGAAAGGGGTAAATAATCGTCAACCGCTTCTCGTATTGGCGACAAGACTGAAAGGGAAACACATTCTGACATTTCAATATCTAGGCGTGGGTATGAAATACTTTAGAAAGCAAAGGTTAACTAATAGCGAAATTCCCGTTCTTGAAATCGCCAAATCGGACGCAAATTTACTCCTAGAGGGCTAAAACTCGATTAAGAAACACATGTTTTTTGCAGTTAGAGAGAGAGAGCGCGAGTCCTCCGATCATGTACAGACGTGGGAGTCTAAAGCTCCGTAAAGAACCCTGTATAAAAAACCCCAGAACTAATGCTTCATATAGAGCCGGCACGCCTTATTATTAAAGGATATTTATGGAGTGGGCTCAAACTGTATGGGTAAACGTTGAAAGGTATCAAACATCGCTTAAGCACTTTTTGAGTTTTTTAGCGAGCTCGCTCCGGAGACAAAAAGACAGTGGCGTATTCTAAGATATGTCAGATGTGAAATAGACGCGTTTGTAGCTTCTACAATGCAAAAAAGGCAACGAAGATCTGAGAAAATCTGCTTACTCTTAGCATTCCTCTAAATTCCTATACAACGGTCCGATTTTAAAGAGGAATCGTTTATCACACTTTTGGTTTTTATCACACCTAATTGCCGATAAAGAAAGCTTCGCAGAAGGATTGTAGAGTCAGAGCAGCTGATGTGAGTTGGGAGGGAGCAGAAAGAGGGTCATCAGGGGAGAAGGTAACAAACATCTTGATATCATCCACAAATAACTGGTTAGTGAATTCGGCTCTTATTCCCTGTAGGGCATACCCTGCGTCTTGTCTTGTAGACATTGGAAATCTAAGCGAAAAAAACGGCTTTAAAAGCTACGGTTCCGAAAATTTTCTTCCTAGGTGATCATTTTGAGCATCAGAGACTCTGGTTCTTTAAAAAAATTTACAAAAAAATTACATTTAAATTTTAAAAAATTTACATTGAAAAAAACGTTAAGGCTTAGGCAAAAGTTCACGCTAACGAGGCCGTACGGCTTAGGCTAACGAGACCGTATCAAAAAAGCCACTATGTACT
>OZ057404.1:36884071-36910289 GCA_964056735.1 Allodiplogaster pararmata | reverse complement strand
TACTTCATCTTGTCAAGGGATAAACTTTTTCTCCTGGCTGAGAAGGACTGCGTGAAAGTTGTTGATTCATCTACTGACTATGAAGTTCTCATCAAGAAAGAGAAGGAAACTGCTAGTTATTGTGAGGACCTGGTTGCTGTTAGGGAGACTGACATAACTCTTCGTCGGACGAGGAACCGTAAAGAAGGGGATACAGAAAAAAAAAGATACATTTCACTTACTCGCAGATGAATCTGATAATGTATTTGTGCATTTCATATCATTTAAATGATTGAAATATCTCAATCAAGCGACACTTCTCATCAAGAACTTTATTTCAAACGAAAGATAAATTTACTGGAGATAAATATTGAAGTTTGTTTCATGTTTCTATTATATATTCATCACATTGATCGTTAATTGTTGAGTTCCCGTCGCGTGAGCACGTCAACGTCCATTAAGAGCCTCAACAACTTCGAAGGACTTACACAGTATTCAGACCGCAAAGGTTCATTAATAAGGCGGTTTGCAACACTTCTTCCAAAGCTGCCTTCATTTCCCGCGTTGATTTTACCATCACATTTAAATTGTGTAATTCTTGTATTTCCGAGAATGCTTGTATGCTATCGGTAATTTACTACAACATCGTAGTCAAGAAATTTAGTGATAGGATGAAATTTAAAATGGACAGGGACACACCGTCAAATACTCGCCTGCTTTGTTTAGTTTTCTTTTTTTTTACATAAAAAATGTGAGAAAGTGATGTTCAACAGTTAATATCTTCACAGTATAATCTAATCTCGAATCTTTTCTATTAAACGATGGTACTATGGCAAACTAAAACTGACATTGTATTTGGTTCTGGGGGTTAGGAAAAGCTTTTGCTCCGGGGAATTCCTGGCTCATCTTGTTTTACTTTCGATTTTACCGTTGATAATTTAAAACTTTATGTAGATGGAATATAATATTGTGTTGTAACTGCAAAACATAATACAAATCACTCGATGAACTCAGTTGATAACGAACTAATTCAGCTTTAAAGCAATTTTCAACTTTTGTTTCTTCTTCTTTCTTTTTTTTTACAAACGTAGAACATATATGATTGCCTGTTCCCAAAACTCCATCAGTTTAATAGAGTTATATGATGAATTTACCGCAAAGTTATAGATGTTCGAGTTTGAAACTAAAATAAACTCATGACCTGCTTTTTCATTGACTGATTTCTCTGATGCTAATGAATAAAAATATGAATTCGATAGTACCCGACCAAAGTACACGTATTCTCTTGCGATCACCCCTCTTACGAAGACGCTTTAAAAATTCTCTAGCCGGTCCTCTTCCTGAAATTTCTCGGACCATACCTTGTCCTAACTTTAGATGTAACTGGTTACAGGCGTTCTGACTGAATTTGAGGGGGCCTTCATCTGATTATTACTCTTATCCTAATGTGTTCCGACTTAGTTTTTCATTGAGACATACTAAATAATCTTAATTAATTCGCCTAAATAGGGGGATGCCTCTTCATCTTTCTAATATAATTCATCGCTTCGGGTAATTTGCATGTCTAAATTAATTTTATCGTATTACAACGTGATGGGTTGAGTCTATTCAACTTTCATTTAAGCTGTTTTTTGAATTTCATCCGTATTTTTTTTGTAGAGGTTAAAAACAACTCACTGATGCTTCAGATGTTCACTATGAAGGGTTTCATAACCTACTAGACCATAGCTTAATCCTGTGTGAAGCGATTCTATCCATATTCCATAAGTAACTACACTGAGGAACTCAGTCCGGTCTACCCAAAAAAAAAGTCCGGTCTACCCAAAGAACGTTTGTTTTACCTGTCTAATTGTTCAACAATTCATTTTACTGCTGACTTTTATGTTCAATTCACTCTGTTTACTTATTCGATGACTTGGAATAAAACGTTGGAATATCGACTATTGTTTTACCGATTTTTAAAAGCCGAGTTTCAATGTTGTTTATTTCATAGTAAAAAATACTACATGTTACTAATTCAACAATGTCAATAGGAAGTTGTTAGTTCATTTCATCATTAATCCATTCGTTTATTCAGACAGTTCTACTTCTAAAGTCCAACAAGGTTTGATTTGGTTGCCTTTGGTCGATGCCCTTCCTCTCGAGTACTTTTCTCTCGACAGAACCGGATAGCTTATATTGAATCTCGATTGTTAGTTCATTTGATTCTTCATGGATTTTCTAAGATTCGCTAGATCAAAAAGTTCTTCATTCACAATACGTTAGTTGTTAGTTAATTTGATCATTAATCCTTTCGCTTACTCTGTCATTCATTTCTTTATTCATTACATTACATTAATATATAGTTTTTTTTGTGTGTTTATTCCCGATGTGTCTTACCAGATTAAGAAACAAGAATTCTACTTTTCTGGACGGTATCCCAAATAATTTCCTCAAGGGACAGCTTTAGTCATTTCAGTACCATTTTCAATGATTTTCAATAGTTTTCTACTTCATGGATGCTCGCCTTATGGTGAGCGTCCTACATTAAGCCTGTCTATGAAAAGAAAAGAAGCATACATGACCCTCTGAACTACCGACCTATTTCTCCTGCATCTGGCATCTGCAAAGTGTTTGAAAGAATACTATGCGCATCTCTCACAATTTACTTAACAGAATTCAATCTTCTCTCTTCTTCCCAGCACGGTTTCAGACCTAAACGGTCTTGCTCTTCTGCATTATGATCATCCTTGTCTGACTTTCACAGAGCTTTCAAAAAAGGTTCCTACAATATCTCTTCTGTATTCGTGGACTTCACAAAAGCTTCCAACATCATTCCCCATGACCTCTTACTAACCAAACTAGGTAGTTTTGGAATTGGTGGGTGTGCCTTCGAATGGATAAAGTAATTTTTAAACGAACCGGACCCGATCAGTTATGATCAACCAATAATTTTCTCAGTGTTAAACTCGGCGAACCCCAAGGTAGTGTATTATGGGGTCTCTTCTCTTTATTTTCTATATAAACGGCTTGCCTGCCTGCCTCTCAAAAGGAGCTCACTGTATACTTTTTGCAGATGACGCAAAAATCTACATTGAAAATGACTTTGGTCCACTTCAGAAGGCAATAGACGCTTTGCATGAATGGTCCTGTGTTAGGGGTTTGAGTATATCTCATTTAAAAATGGTCTTTATGTCTATAGAAGCCTCGCATCCACCTTATTGTCTTACTCTCTCCAGTATATCAATACCTACATATATGATAATTTTTTAACTAACTAATTTTATGAAGTCGGGATTGATTCAATTGTTATGATTTTTAACTCGCTCATTGATGAAGTGCTGATTGAATACATTGTTAGAACAATTTTTCATCCAAGTTATGAAGTTGTGATTGAATACATTATTGTTTAACTTTCTAAATTATGAAGTGGGGGTTGAATACATTGTTGGAAGAATTTTTTTAACTTACTTATTTATTAAGCGGCGAATGAATACATTGTTAGAATAATTTTTCAACTAACTAAGTTATGAAGTTGTGACTGAATACAGTATTGTAAGAATTCAGCTAACTAAGTTATGAAGTTGCGATTGAGTACATTATTGTAAAAACTTTTAACTCACTAGTTTATGAAGTAGGGAATGAACACATTGATATACTAATTTTTAAATAACTAGTTTATGAAGTGGGGATTAAATTCATTGTTGTAAGAATTTTTTAAATTACTGGTTTGTGGAGTTGTGATTGAATAGATTGTTGTAAGAATTTTTTTAAATTGCTAGTTTATGAAGTTTTGATTGAATACATTGTTAGAATATATTTTTTAAAATGTACTTATTTATGAAATGTTGATTTAATACAATGTTAGAATAATTTTTCAACTAACTAAGTTATGAAGTTGTGATTGAATACATTATTGTAAAAACTTTTAACTCCCTAATTTCTGAAGTAGGGAATGAATACATTGATATACTAATTTTTAACTAACTAGTTTATGAAGTGGGGATTAAATACATTGTTGTAAGAATTTTTTAAATTGCTAGTTTATGAAGTTGGGATTTAAATCATTGTTATAATAACTTTTTAACTAACCAATAATGAAGTGGTGATTAAATACATTGTTATAATATTTTTTTTTAAAACTTACTAATTTATGAAGTGATGATTGAATACATTGCTGTGAGGAATTTTTAACTTGCTAGTTTATGAAGTTGTGAATTTTAAATTATTAGAAATTTTTTTCAACTACCTAAGTTATGAAGTAGAGATTGAATACATTGTTATAATAATTTTTTAACTTATTAATTTATGAAGTGATAATTTAATACATTGTTGTAAGAATTTTTTAACGTGCTAGTTTAAAAAGTTGTGATTGAATACAATTTTCAATTCTTCAATTCTTTATTCCGCTTGAAACAAAACATAATGTTAAGTGACGAAACAGATGACACTGTCACAAGAAAAGTGAATTCAGTGAAGGTTATGAAAAGTGAGATCTAAATATGACAAGAACAATGAGGAACATTTCATTTTAGGAAAATAGGAAAGCACACAAAAAAAGCAAAGCTTGTATCTTCAGTTATGAACTATTCATCAGCAATTAAGAACTATTCATCCGCAATAATAACTTGAAATTCCAAAAATTCAACTCACTCTTTATCATTCGAGAGCTAACTGAGAACACAAATAAAATTGAAAAAAAAGAGGAGAAACAGAAACAAAACATTTGAAGAAACAAAGCACTTGAATTAAAAATGTATTCTAGAGTTGGTGACAATGGTCTCACAATCAAGCTTGATAAGTTCATTTCTAAAAATGCTAGAAGAGCTTGTAGAAACCAAAGAACAAGGTAACTTATTCCAGACATTAATCATTCTTGAGGCACAAGTGCTTGTTCTGCTTTGATATTTACACGGCAAGCATATTCTGTAGTTATTCGACTCTCTCAGCGAATAAGGCGATGGGCAAAGTTTAAACATATTTGAGTAATCTACTTGAATATTTCCGTGCAGACATTTATGGATGAACACAAGATCGGCCACATTTCTTCTATATTCAAGCGAGGAGATGGAAAGAAAATTCAGTCTAGCAACATAACTCATTTTGGGTAATCCGGCCCTTTGTAGTAACCTTCGTGTAAATGATCTTTGCACTTTTTCTATGCAGTTAACGAGACCGATAGTTACTGGGGACCATACCTCACTCCCATATTCAATAAGGGGTCTTATGTATGTGGTGTATATTCTGAGCAGAACTTTAATTGATTTGGTTTTAAAGGCTCTGAAGATCATGTTTATACATTTTTGGGACTTTAGGGAGGTTAGTTCAATATGTTTAGAGAATGTGATATCTTCCTGAAATGTAATGCCAAGATCTTTCACTAATGAAGTAGTTGGTATGATATTGTCTTCTAGGTTATATGTTACTTTTGGATTCCTAGGACCACAGTGCATGATAAAGCATTTTTGAGTTGATATCACAAGTCCCCAAGTCAGTGAGTAATCGGAAATGGAATCCAGACTTTTCTGAAGAGAGTCTCTGTTCTTGGAAAAAATTTTGAGGTCATCGGCATATAGAAAACCATGGACATCTGGCTCTATGTGCTCCATGATATCATTTATAAATATTGAAAAGAGGAGGGGTCCAAGGCAACTCCCCTGGGGAACACCACTGTTGTATACTTTAGGGCCTGATAATGTTTCTCCGATTGAGACTTTCGAGGACCTGCTCGTGAGAAAAGAACGGATAAGATAGAGGAGGTTGCCCGTTATTCCCACTTTTTCAAGTTTGTGAACAAGAAATCTTATGTTTACAGAGTCGAAAGCCCGTGAAAAGTCGACTAGACAGATGTCAAAGTCTATTTTTTTATTCTGAAGCGTGAGGTAAATGGAATGAGCCTCTACCAGGGATGTTACCGTGGACCGTCTCCGACGGAAACCATGTTGTTTGGGATGTAGTATGCCATTGGTTTCCAGATATTGATAAGTTATATTGAAGATCAGTTTCTCGAATACCTTTGACATAGAGCACACCATAGTGATAGGACGATAATTTTCGATCTGAGAGCGGGGCCCTTTTTTATGAACTGGTTTGATTATTCCTTTTTTCCAGGCCAGAGGGTAGTGCCCTAAGGTTAGTGAGTTGGTGAAAATGATTGAGAGAGGTATGGCCAGTGAGTCCAGACAATTTTTGAGCAGTCTACTTGGAATAAAGTCAGGGGAAGAGTTCAGTTTCGGAGCTATTCGTTTCAGAATGGAGTTCACCTCAAAAGGGGAGATGTCATTAATGTGGTCGAGGTGAAAATTCGGGCGAGAGATCTGAAGGGGTCCACTGATTGGTAAGGGTTGTAACTTATCAAAATACTCGGCGAAGTGAGTTGCTTGTTCGAAGGGGATAGTAGTTGGTTTATTGTTCACTATGAGAGCAGGAATAGATGTGTTGCTTTTAATGCGGTTGGATATAGTTCTGAAGAATACCTTATAGTTTCTCGGGAACTTAAGCTTGTCTTCCCTAAGAACCTCGAATTTGACTAGTTCTTTGTGAAGTTTCTTGGATGTGCGTAATGACGTAATGGAGAGAGGGTTTCGTTTGTTACTTCTCTGTAGGAAGCTGTATAATCTTCTTATCTTGGGGGGATATTTCAAATGTGTTTTGACATTCTTATTTTTTGGAATCCTATTATCCATTATGAATTGGATGATGTTGGTTAATTTATCGACACTTTCGTCAATAGTTAGGTTTGAGAGCATGTAAGTCCAGTCGATGCTAAAGAGGTCTGAGTTGATTATTTCCCAATCTGCCTTTTTCCAGTCTAACGATGAGCTGGTGCTTGTGATAATACGCTTGGCTCTATCTCTGATTTCAAAGTATATTGAGGCATGATCGCTGGTGGAGAAGGGAGGCCTGACAATACAGTCTTTTATGATATTTGAATTACAGAGCAGGCAATCGAGTGTATTTTGAAGTCTAGTGGGAGAAAGTACGAGTTGTTTAAGATTGTTGTCGCATGTCATGTTTAAGAATGCAAGAGACATACTACATGTATTGGGAGCGGTGAGATTTGCCCAGTCTATCTTGGGGAGGTTCATGTCTCCGCACAGAATGGTGGGAAATACTTCAGTAACATGAGAGGTGATAAACGAGCAGAGATCCTTTGTATTTTCTACTCCACAGCTAGGAGATCGATATATATTAATCAGTCTAATGGCCGAGAAAGCAAACGAGAAAGATGTGTTAGGATAAATGTCTATTACTAACCCCTCGCACTGAGCCTTGCTATATTGAACAACTAAAGATGAGGAGATGGCATTATCTACTAGAATGGCTACGCCTCCTCCTCTTTGTGCCAATCTGTCACCTCTGAATACCGTGAAGGGTAAACTATCGGTTAGAATGGAGTCGGGAAGCTCACTGTGCATCCATGTCTCAGATAGTAAGAGAATGTGATATTTACAGCAACGAAGAAGAAAATAAAGATCATATAGCTTATTCATCACTGATCTACAGTTGAAATACAAGCATTTGATTACTTCTTTTCTAGCTCTTTTATCCGACTTATCCTGTGGTGAATAACGAGAGGTTTTCCTAACATTTCTTCTTCTGGAAACAAATTCGTCTGACTTTCTGGGGCATGAGGCAGATTCTTCGGCGTTTCTGGTAATGCGTCTGCTTCTGACTTGTAGCGGCTTCACTGAGCTTTCCGCCAGAGAAGGAAAGTCAGTTGAAGAAGCCTCGAATGTAGATGTCGACCGGGCCCCAGAGTTCACCAGCGAAGACGATGGCATTTGGGAGTGTTGAGTTGAACTGGCTAAGGGGGAAAGTGACGAAGAGGCGGGAGGAGGGGAAATTGGTCGATAGGGTACTCGTTTGTAAGACTGGGCAAAACGAGGAAAGGCAGGGATTAGGTGAGCATCGACCACTTTGGCAGGGGGAAAAGATGGGTTAGTGGATATTCGGATGCAGTCTCTCTCGGCTTGAAGCTCTGCCGGCGAGAGGTCAGCTCGGGAGTAACATCCTTTAGGAAAAGGGTGTTTCGCCTTTCTGCAAAGTTCCAGAAAAAGGTTACGCTTTCCAAGCGAAGAAAACTCAATTTTCATGGGACGGCCATGAGGAGCAGAGAGACGTGGGCGATCAATTGGGTGACGATGATGATTGATATTACCCTTCTCTAGGTCGTCAATAAGGTCCGCTGAATTGAGTCTGATGATAAGACGTGAGATAAGATCTTTATCTTTGCAACACGTATCATCCTCTGACTTGCCTTCTGGAAGTCCGATAATAACAGCTCGTTTACCTTTTCCTATGAGCATATCCTTGTCTCGATAAGTGGATTCGACGATAGCTGAATACAAGTGGGGTCTAAGTGTGGCCGGAGAGACAGATGACTTTATGGATTGCATTTCTTCACTAATCCGTAGAAGTTGCTGTGACTGGTCCAGAATTACTTTGTTCATGTCAGAAATCTGTTGGGACTGAGCAAGTATCATCTGTTGAAGCGGCTGCATAACTTTTGTCAGCGTTTCTCGGACAAGACTATCGATGAATGGAAGAGAGACTGTGGGAATTTGGAGGTTGCAAAGATTAGGAGGAGATTTGCCATCAATTGGCAGAGCTCGGGAAGGGTCACCACTCATAGAGAACGGAGATCATTCAATGAACGGAGATCATTCAATGTACGGAGATCATTCAATGAACGGAGATCATTCAATGAATACATTATTAGATTTTTTTTTTCAACTACCAAAGTTATGAAGTTGAGATTGAATACATTGTTATAAAATTTTTTAATTTACTAGTTTGTGAAGTTTTGATTGAATACATTGTTGTAAGAATTAAAAAAAACTTACCTTCTTATATTAAGTTGATTGTATTAATTCAAGAAGCGGGGGTTGAATACATTGTTATAAGAATTTTTAAACTTACTTATTTATGAAGTGGCATTTGGATACATTGTTATGATAAAATTTTCAACAAACTAGTTTATGAAGTGGTGTTTAAATACAATGTTTTAATATTTTTTAAAAAATTTACTACTCTAAGAAGTGGTGTTTAAATACGTAGTTATAAAAACTTTTTAACTAACTAATACATGAAGTGGAGATTAAAAACATTGGTATAATAATTTTTTAACTTACTACTTTAAGAAGTGGTGATTAAATAAATAGTTATAAAAACTTTTCAACTAACTAATACATGAAGTGGAGATTAAAAACATTGGTATAATAGTTTGTTTTTTTTAAACTTTGTATCGATCTACTTCTATCTCCTAATAGATATTCACAAACCGAAAGAGAACTGTTGTGATACTTTTTCAATACGGTCTTAGAGAATAGCCATAATCTCTGATTGAAGTTGAGAATCCCTGTCAAAAAGCTGCTGAATAGTGCATCTCTTCCTTCATACTTCAGGTTGATTTCTATACTCGCTGTGTTGTTTCCAATGAATTGTTGTTAATATTTGTACTCATCATCTTACAAATGCGAAATAATACACCTCATATTGATGTATTTTTACCGCAAAGAGCTTGAGAAATATGGGTAGATTGCTTCCTTCCTTTCTCCTTGATCTTCTCCAGAGATTGTGGACTCGGGGGATTGGAAACATGATGAGTCATGCCCTAGTACAATGGAAATGCTGAGAGGGGGTGAAAAAACACATTAGGGAAGATACATATACAAGGTTAAAGTCAAAATAGAAATCATAAAGTCATAGAAAATATGGAAGAAAACCTTTTAAAAAATAGTGGTATTTCTGTGAGATTATTAAAAATCACTCCAAAGTAAACTTTAAATCAAAATGTTTATTAACATAGGGCCTTTATAAGGAAAAAAAAAAGCAACAATTAATTAGTTTTAAAAATGATTATTAAACTAACTTTTTCAGTAATAAAACACTAAGCTATATGTTTATTATTTTGCTTATTTCTTTTTGTCTTTGATTTGCTTGTTTCTTTTTGTCTTTGAGATGATAAAATGTTGTTGCTAATCTTTGTGTTCTTTGCTCTACAAAGACGGAAGAATACATGACGTATTCTTTACCGCAAAGAGTGCAAGTTGCGAGAGTAGGAGATGGCTTCCTTCCAAGATCGTATCCATAGATTATGTGTGTATGAAAACGGTGATTATTGAAAACACGTGATAAAAATTCTCAAATAAAAGATTCAAAAATACACATCGGAGAGAGTGTATAAAAAAGTATGTCTTTCTGAGAAAGACTGCACCGTAAGAGAAAAACGCTAGAGAGCGTAAAAGAAAATAGCATGTAATATTGAGAGATGCAGATAAAAGCATCTTGGATGATTATTTTTTAAAGAGATTCAGAGAAAAAATATCTAACAGAGTATAAAGATAGAGAGAGAGAGAGAGAGAGAGAGAGAGAGAGAGAGAGAGAGAGAGAGAGAGAGAGAGAGAGAGAGAGAGAGAGATAGGGAGAGATAGGGAGAGAGAGATAGGGAGAGAGAGAGAGAAAGAGAGAAAGAAAGAGAGAGATAGAAGAGAGAGAGAAAGAAAAGAGAGAGGAAGAGAGAAAGAAAGAGAGAGGAAGAGAGAGAGAAAGAAAGAGATAAAGATCAGCTGGAGTGATTCTTTGCGGTCAGAGAAAAAGTCTCTCGATTTAACACACTATTAAAAATTGGTTACACACCCCGCCACATCACACAAGCGATGAGTGCAGGAATGGCCAAACTACTGGGAATTACCAAGTTAGAAAAACCTTCTTCACCATATGCATTGGGTGTCTCCGGAGCAACCATCCCTTTCGCAGGTGAAGCAACCGTTCAAATAAAAATAGGAAGCTTATCCATTACAGGAATCGTTCACTTCACAACTAACGACTGCATTCCCTCTTCGCCAAAGAAATACAACATCATTCTGGGTAATGATACACTCAAGTTACTACCCAGATGGTCAATCGACTACAGTAACAGGATTATAGAGATAGGAACAGATAACATTCCGTTCATGAACAGCCTAAACGGTCTTAGGGAACCAAAAGGAATCGCGCTGAGAGCAACGAAAACAACATTGTGCTCCCCGAATCGCGAAACATTCGTAGATTGTTATGCTTCTCCTACTATGTATAACACATTGGTCACCACGGTCCCTAACCAAGAACTCACCAGCAAAGGTATGTTTATAGCACCAGCACTCCTTCAGAAACCGTTTATGAAACTTCTCGTTACGAATCCTACGGAAACGGAAACAGTAATCCACGCAGGTCAATGCATATCTAGAGCAGTTGCAGCGTACGGTGAGAAAGGATCATTCACTGAAGGAGCAAGCCTTACGGACATTAGCTTGCACTCACTAGAAGCCAGGGAACCGAAGGAGAAAGCTAAGAAGAAAGTCAATTGGGCGGATCAAATTTCAAACAGCGATAAAGAAAGAGTATCAGAAATAGTCAAAGAACTAGAATCGTCAGTAGACCTGTCCCAAGCAGAAGTGAACGAAGAACAAAGAGAACAGCTAAGAAAATTATTTATAGAATTCCGAGATCGCATTTCTTCATCGAGTTACGACTTGGGATCTTATGAGGCATCACCTATCCATATACCAAGCAGCATACAACTTCCTATCTTCTTGGCATTCCATGCAAGTAACTCGGCGGGAGGACATTTCAATTGGAAGAAAACTCTTTCTAAAATAGAGCGAAAGTTTTATTGGTTGGGAATGAAAGAAGAAATATGGAATAAAGTCAGATCCTGTGAAATTTGCCAGAGGAAAAGAACAAACGCTCGAAATAAGGAAGTACTTACAACGATCACGGCCGAAGCCACCTTTCATAGGGTCCACATGGATGTGACGGGACCCCTTCACGTAACAAGTAGGAATAATAAGTACATCCTAGCAGTAATTTGCGGATTTACAAGATACGTAACCGCAGTACCCCTAGAAGACACAAAGTCAGTGACACTCGCAAGAGCACTAATGAACGAGTGCATCTTAAAGTACGGAGCCATGTCCGAATTAATATCTGACAATGCATCTTATTTCAAAAGCTCCCTAGCAGACGAATTAGGAAAGCTGATGAGTATAAATAGATATTACATAACCCCGAACTTTCACCAAGGCAATGGAATGTGTGAACGCATATTCGGATCCTTTCACCCTCTCCTTCGCAGTTACACCGGTAGCAACCAATTAGATTGGGATGAGCATGTATCAGCCGTTACCTTTGCATACAACACAACAATTCACGATTCAACAGGAGAAACACCCTTTTTCCTCATGTTCGGCAGAGATCCGCTCTTCAATATCGACATGCTCTTGAAATACCATGAAGAAAAGCATGTAACGGGTTTTGAAGACATGGATATATATAAGGCAACTCTAATATCTAATCTCCACTCCGCATGGAAGTTAGCAAGCATAAATAACGAAGCCAGGGCCAAAAACATGAAGGCCACAACACAGAGAAATACCCATCTAAGACCTCTGGATATTAAAGTTGGAGAAAGGGTCTTCCTAAGAGACTACTCATCAAAGGAAGGTTTGTCTCGCAAATTAGTTATGCCTTGGACAGGTCAATATAGGGTGGTACAAATTCAACACCCTCACCTCATTATATCCAGCGTGGCATCACCTCAGACGGGCTTGAAGAAAGTTCACAAGGACCAAGTTAAGAAATGCTTCGAGTTGTCGGGTCCCGCTTTAACCCAAAACTGGTTACCTTCAGAAGAAGAAGAATTAACGACAGTCGCAACAAGCCCAATAGGGTACAACCATGGAGAACATCCCAATAGAGAAAGAACTGAAGAACTTACAAAGCGAACCCATACTTACAACCTACGTTCCACTAGAACACAGAATGTAACACCCGCATTAGAAGATACTCGAAAATAGCGTAACATGAAACATGCGACTCTTTCACTTAAAACGATATTGATAATGGATGCAGCCATGGACAATACTATTGTTATGTCTTGATTCATCATTAACTCTTGCTCTCTGATTATTTTATCACCTATATATTGAAAATTTTGGTTCTTCACTTCTTTATTGAAAATTTTCGTTCATCTCTTCTATATTGAAATTTGTTCGTTCATTACGAAATGGTCATATTCGAAAACAGTTCCGATGTAATAATTTTATACCCGTACTATTGCTTCTTGATTGACGTCTGCTTCTCCAATTGATGAATTCCTTTTCATAAATCCATCTTCAAATTTTCATGAAAATGATAGTGGCAATTTTAATCTCTGAGTTGAACGTGTAATGAACATGAACTTCCGAATATTCGTTGCGCAATTGTTGTCGACACAACAATATTGTTATTATGAACGATGCAAGAAAAGAGTGTCACACAATCCTACTTTGTTGCAGAAAACAGTCAAAGCGAGCAAAGCAAAAGCTGAAAATGAAGAGACGCCCGCCGCCAGATCGAATGAAGCGGCGTAAGAAAAACGTCGTCATGCAAAGTACGAAACGATATCAAACATTCAAGAACCATAAGTACAATTTCATTTCTTTAAAAAAAAATAATAATAATAATAATAAGGAGGAGCGGAATCAAGAAAACAGCGAAACGAGGACGGCAAGGCCGTGAAGAGAAGATCAGCACAGGTTAACTTTTGAGAAAAAGTTGCACAAGTTAATTTCGTCTTCCCATATGAACATTTTTCGATTGCAGGATGAAGGATGCGGCATGTACGAGAAGCTCGAAATTCAAAGACGAGAAGCTCGAGACCTAAGAACAAGTCCAAAGGAGATCTAAGCGGTAAATGAGGGGTTTCCACCACTTTGCTCATTTCAATCCAAATTCGACAGTAACACGTTTGATTGCAGGAGAAGAGGCAAGCGCACATATCATCAATGACTACTGAATGCTTTTAAGAAAGGGAAACAAAAAGGAATTGACGGTATATAAGGTAAACCATTAAGAAAGCTTCAGGTTAGCAAGGTAGGTTTAATATTTTGTCTACTTAATTCCTTCACACAAATTAGCAACAATTTTGTTTTTTTTTTGCAGAAATAACCACCGGATCAGGACGCGTCATATAAAAGTCCGGGGCGGACTCTTCCCCAGGGAAGGAGGTGTTACGCCTGAGGCCTCTTCCTATATGACGCCTACACTATATGAGATGCCACGCCCCATTATGCCGCCTCCTCTTCCTATATGACGCCTACACTATATGAGATGCCACGCCCCATTATGCCGCCTATAAAAGCTATCGAAAGAGAGGAACGAGAGCGATCTCGGCTCCCGATCTCTCGCCCTATCCATCTCCCCCTTCAATCCCCTTTTGTGACTCCGATATTAAACCATGCAATAAACCAATCATTGAATACCTTGTTCGTGTCTGGGGCACATCACATTGGGGCCGAAACGCACACTTCCCTCACTATGAGTTAATTACCAAGTATGACCTATCATGAAAGAATAAATGTATTCGATCCAAGATGACTTCTTGAAACATGATGGAAAGAAGCTTAGATACAAAAAAACGTCGAACATTCAACTGTCTTAACCTCCTGACATCTCACAACAACTTCGAACTACAATGACATTCTGGCATCCCACTACACACAGAACATTCATTTTTTTCATTCCTGAAATCAGAAAAAAACACTCGGAACAAAATTTTCAAAGTCGTTCCTGAAATTTATGCGCAAGATGCTAAAAGAATTCATGAGAATGGACTAAGATACTCTGAATGTTTCCTAGGATATTGCTCGAAAACTAAGCAAGCGCTTCCTGTCACGCCGCAGCCCATATAATACATTCAAATTACAGTCTGCACATCGAACAAAACAAAGTTATTCCTCGTCTTCCTGGAGCTGCTCAAACTTACAAGCATACTTCCACGAAATACGCATCTACAATAAGTTATTTCTCACCAAGTTAGCATTCAAAAGTATTCGCATATAGCTCGAGATTTCGGCTCTGATCACAGTTATAAGGTCTTTCAACAAAATTTCGCGTATAAAGTACAGTAGATGTTTCAATCACCCGTGTTAAATGTGAAATTCATGTGCGCTCTGGAATAGCATCAATTCTCGCTTCAGGACCATACTGTGTTGGAAGCCTAAGCGCTTTTTGGAAACAGCTCGCAAAAAGCTCTTAATATCTATCAAATTCTCTCGTTTTCATCGCACGCTCTCGCTCTTTTCTAAGCGTGCAATTTCTTCTTTTCGATCTACCCTTTTTTGCGACGACAGGTTTGCAAGCTCGCAACTCACAGCTGTTCATCACTGTTCAATGTCAACGTGTTGTATGACTTCCAAATAGCTTCAGCCAGTTTATTTATCTTATCTTGCAAAGCGATCACCGAGCATAGACAGTCTTGAACAACGTCAATGTCCTCAATAGCGACACCAAAACTTAAATTCCACTGTGACAGCATAAAATTTGCTGCGGATTTTCAGGATCAAAATTTTATCACCTCATACAACATGAAGTCAAATTGCTATTTCGATTCTCAGATCAAATTTTTTTAAAACAGAATATCATATACACTTTTTTATCCATGGGTCATACTTCTGACTTACTTACATTTACAAAAAGTCATTTTTGCATTAAAAAAATTATTTTTAGATTAGAAAACTATTTTTACATTAAAAATTTTGGCACTCCCCGTCAGAGGACCACTAGTTAAGGCCAGCCGATAGACAAGGCCAGCCCGCGATGTTTTGCATAAGATACGCATGCATGCACGCACGACACACGACGCACTACGCAACTTCAAAATATCTCACTACAAACGGAACACTTAAATGTAAAGAAAACAAGCTTAAATAAAAAAAATACAAAAAAACTACAAACGGAACAATTAAGTGTAAAGAAAACAAGCTTAAATAATAAAAATACAAAAAAACTACAAACGGAACAATTAAGTGTAAAGAAAACAAGCTTAAATAATAAAAATACAAAAAAAAACTACAAACGGAACAATTAAATGTAAAGAAAACAAGCTTAAATAATAAAAATACAAAAAAAACTACAAACGGAACAATTAAGTGTAAAGAAAACAAGCTTAAATAATAAAAATACAAAAAAAACTACAAACAAAGTTTCGGGGTACGAAATGTCACGGTACGATGTGTCGTATTAACGTGGGTACAAAGTGTCGAGATACGAAATGTCGCGGTACGAAGTGTCGGGTACGAAGTGTCGTGGGTACGAAATGTCGAGGTACGAAGTGTCGCGGGTACGAAATGTCGCGGTACGAAGTGTCGAGGGTACGAAGTGTCGGGTACGAAGTGTCGAAAATACGAAGTGTCGGTGATCCTCTGATTACATATGAGGATGCTAATTGTAAGGCTTAGATTTGGTTCCCAAGGCATGAAATCAGTCATGCCCTTTCTTGATAGCGGAGTGAGGGACTTCCATGCAATGTTTTATATTTTAACGTGTTAATGTCGCCTTCCATGAGCACCTTCTAAATTCCTCTCGATTAAAGATCGCCATCTGTTTTAATTGCACAGCAGAGTTGTTTAGATAACTCCGATTGGAATGAGAACACAAAGCACTTCTTCCAATGCGTTAAACTCCTAATACATCTGTTGTACATAAACCGACATATGTAATATTCATTGTGTAATTAATCCATTCAGGCGAAACTGGAGTATAGTGGTCCCGTCGAAAGCATTTTTTTGCATCAAACTTTTTCTAGGGTTACTTTACGAGCTAAAAACGATTCTGAGAAGTGCGAAGCTGGATCTGAAGTGTTTTAGTAGTAAGTAAAAAAAATCATTTGAACCTGGAAAAAAGAAGAGCTGCTCTTGAACCTGGAAATTTTTTTAATATTGTATGCAGTACCTAAATAAGATGTGATTCATCTTTAAATCACTGTATAAACATGTTTTCACAAAAAAATCTTTATAAGAACATGTAAATTTAAAATAGAATGATAACAATTATAAGCAAATGACCTAGCGAACAAACGTCTCGACTATTTTTTGAAAAATTTAGTCATTGAATTGACAAAAAAATAATAATATGAGAATTTTTTCTTATGCGGTCTCGTTATCCTAAGCCGTACGGCCTCGTTAGCTTCACCTTTGCCTAAGCCTAAGCGAAAAAAAACTGAATAATAGCTGAATACAGATGATTTTTCAAATGATTTTTTACATACTCAAACACTTCAGGGCACTTCTGCAGTTTAGGTGGCAACGCTCGTGAGCTTTAAACGCTTCGGTTTCGAAAAATTTCTCCATAGATGTTCATTTTGAGCATCAAGGACTCTGGTTCTTGCAAAAAAATTTTTTTGGCTCAACTGCAGTTTCAGTCACCCCCAAAGTCAAAAAAACAGATTTCACAGCAAAGAAACGCACTAACAAAGGAGGGGAAGGGAGAGGGGTGGGTTTGGCTCAGCTGGCCTAAAACACGGCCTGGCTCAATTAAATTTTTTCTCTTTCTTTTCCTTTCTTTCCTTTCTTTATACTTCACTGCTCATATTCATCAGATAGCTATGCAACCTGCGCGCACTAGCAAGATCTACCTTTTTTAGATCGAAGTAGATCACTTCTGGAAGAAGGACAAGAGGGGTAGCACTCTTCTCCACGTGATTTTCTACTCGATAAAAATATTATGTAACATAGGGAGTGTGTTCTTATGCATTCGTAGAACACATCCTTCCAGTGTTAAGGCGGGAGTGTTTGCTCGCCAACCAGTATAAAAGGGGCACTCTGACCCTTCTTTCTCAGTTGCAATCCTGTAGCGTACGTGCTAGGCAGTCTCTTCGATGAGCCGATATCCTGGTCTTCCGCTCTCCGAGTCTCATTCTCTTCCTGATAGAAAAGGTTAATTTTAAAAGTTCCACTTTCAAGTTTTGGAACATGACTGTTCTGTGAACAAAATTTCAACAGAATTAAGCACACTCAGATTCATTTTTATTAGCTCTTTTTCCGCAAAAATGTTAGGATTCACTGTTTAGATAGCACATTGCGATTTCAAACTCGGGTAAGGCCTCCACAAATTCGGGTAAGGCCTCGACAAATTCGGGTAAGGCCTGTAATTTCAAACTCGGGTAAGGTCTCCACGGCTAAGGCCTCCACAAACTCGGGTTTTCGTAGGTGCTACAGCTTTATAGACATTCTAGTCAGGCGTGCTTCAAGTATATATTTCATGTGATGTCCGCTCACGCTAACGACCGAGTTGAAGACCGAATTATTCAATATTGGGTAGATGAAAAGTGAGAAGAGATAGAAGAAAGCTTCTTAGTAAATAGTAAATTTGTTCGGTGTTTGATGTATTCTTCATAATAAAAAATAGTAGATGAAATATAATTAGGATGTTTTAAACGGTTCCGTTCACCGAAGTTCTCTAAAGTGCGAGAAAATGTGTGAATTGGTAGCTGAATTGGCAGAGCATCGCCTAGAACGTGAAAGGCGTAAGTTCGATTCCCGGCGAACGCACGCAATTTTTTAGCGGGCGTGGTCCGTTTCTTTGACTTGAGAAACAAAGTTATTATCATGGATACCAGGGGGCGAATCCACTCGAAAAGGATGACATTGGACGAAGCGCACTGCATCACGCTGTAGAGTGCGGGGATCATCTTCTCCTCGAGAAGTTGTTGCAGAGAAGTCTGGAATCTATAGTTAGCTGTTTTCCTAGTTCACGGTATTGATCGAGTGGGAAATAAAAAGTAAATTTGTAATGAGTACAAACAACAAAACACTTGAGGGAGAGCGCAAAGGAATCGAAATCGGGTGTGAGTGGTTCACATAAATTGATGTCTAAAATGCTGTTCGAAAAGATTCAAACGTGTGATTTGAGCCGGAGCATCTGCTACAGCCTCTGACGGTGATAACCTCATTTCCCCAGTACGACGATTGGATCCAGTCGCAGCCGGGCATACCGGAGGCTCCCCGGCTGGTTCCGCTTTATCCGACTCGACGCAGCTCTACTGCTGAACAGTTGGAAAGGCAATGTCCGGCTCCTCCGCCAGGTTAAGCGCGTGGCCAAACCACGCCTTTCCGCTACCGCCAAAACGTGGAGTTCCAAGGGAATGTCCACCAATTGCCGGAGATGAACACAACACCACAAGATCCTCGCAAGATCTTATCATCGTATGAGTCAATGTGCTATCGGAATCCAGTTATGGGATACGCTGATGAGAATTTCAGTCAAAGCTTTCATCACTAAGGAAGAGTTTGAGTTCAATATTTGTTTTTAGGTTTTCATCTTATTACAGAGAGATTATACATAGATATGAAAATAGTAGGTGCAGTTTAAAATTGAAAAAAAAAACTTTCAAAAGTTTTAATTTCAGATTACAAATGGTTTTTTCTCAACAAGATCACTCAGATTGTTTTTTTTTGTGCTCGAATTCTTTGATGTGCCATGCGATAGTAACCTTGATTTAAATTGCAATTTGTGTGAAGCTTGTATTCGCCAAGTTTGAGTTGGGCAGAGATGTGCCGAACTAACAATAAACACCGCTTATTAGCTGAGAAGAAAAGCTCTGAAGTTGTGGTATCACCTATGATAAACATTTTATTTCGTACTAGTCTTAATATGACTAAGTTTTAATACGCAAATATATTCGCTCATCATGTGCAGTTTCAAATATTATTAATATTGCAAATTGTGATATTTTAGCACAATAATAATTAACGATTATTGCCTGTACGGTTCATCAGAGATTTTTTTAAAGATTAGAAGCCACAAATACTGTTTTTGGTTGACATAAATGTACGGTTAAGCGCCAATATACGGTTTTTTGTCTACGGTTGAATCGTTCAAAGATTTAAGAAATAACTTGAGATCGTCATAGTAATGTTTTATTTTCCATGATATTTTATATTATATTGAAGACAAATGATAAAGAATTGTCTATGCAGCTCATCGGGTCAATAACAACAAATCGAGACAACTTCTTCATGACTAAAATTGAAAGAATGCTTCGAAGTACTAAAGCAAGGTTGATGTGTAGGCTTTTGATATGTTTTCATTCATCACGGAGAATCCAAATAGTGTTAAAATGTGATTCTCAAAAATTTTCTAAAGAAAAATACGAAACAAACACGTCGCTGTGAGACCCAAAAAATTTGAAATTTACTGTTAAAATCGGAAAGAGTGAAAGTTTTTATTGTACTCATTCCTCAGGTCATTTCACTCCCTTCGTCATCAAGAATAACTTTGATTTGAACAAAGTTTCCCATGGAACTTGCATACACTCATAGGCAACAACTGTTTATCGGGTTAGAACAGGTAAAGGCGTATTTAAAGCTGCACCAAATGAACGCGAAGCTCGATGGAGCTCAACCTGACCCGAACAGTCATGTTTCTTTCCGAGAAGGCACCGAATCGTCAGCTTGACCGAAAAGCATACTGTCTATGAGTCGGTGGGTCTATTCTTCTTCTTTTGCTCTAAGAGTAGAAGTGAATTGTTACAGTGCCTTCATTTCATACCTCGAGTTAATCTACATCTCTTCGCCAACACAACCGCATTTGTAAGCAAAGCGTGGATAAACACAAGACGATTTCTTTTCTACATTTGTATATGGTGATACGATAGCTTCAACTCAAAATGCTTCTTCTAATTCTATCTGCTTCTGCATTCCGTTCCCCAAGGTCCGATAAAAATTGCATTCATGCTTCCTCGATAAAACCTCTTAGACATGGATCTTTTGGATCAATTGTTTAATACTCCCTCACTTCAAAAGCCGCACTGCTAATCATTTATCAAGCTAATCAATTTTGTCTGAGAAGAACATATTAGCGTTTCCTATTCCGTTCAGAAACGTTATGAAACAACAAAAAAAAACACTCAAACTTCGTGTTTACTCGTGTATGCCCTCCAACAACTAATGGCGCGAGCCTTCTCTATCTAATGGTCTGTAAAGCACTGAACCTCTGACTGGAGAGGAAGCCTATGTTCAACTTCTGACCAGTACCCCTCGAAGAAGAGTTAAGAATTTTTTGCCTTTTATACCCTTCCACCCCCCCCCCCTCTCCTCTCCCGCACGTAGATCATTATGTAAAAATAGAGACTCTTCTTTCTTCCTCTCCTTTTCTCGGGCTCTCTCAAGGCGTGACAGGGACCGTTAGATGTAAGAGGTAATTGACAAAAAGGCTTTGATAGACTTATCACAGCTGGCATACATAATATCACAGCTGGCATACGCGGAAAGATGTATAAAACAGCAATCCGTCCCGTGCTTCTCTATTCGACGGAGACCTGGCCTACAACGCGTATAACCGAGAACATTATCCACACGAATGAGATGAAAATGTTACGCTGGACACTAGGACTGACTCGCCTAGATTGTGTGCGTAACACGATTGTGAGAGGGAGACTCGGCGTTGCCCCAATACAAGACAAGATGCGAGAAGGGAGAGTTAGATGGTATGGACACGTGATGCGAAGACACGTGATGCGAAGAGACGCGACCAACATCGCAAGACACGCCCTTGACATGGAAGTACCAGGCAAACGCCCGCGAGGCAAACCGAAGACAAGATATATGGATACGCTCAACCAAGACCTGCGCCTTGCAAGACTCCACTCGGAAGACGCAACGGACAGATGTTTCTGGAGAGCTAGAAGCCGTACAGCGGACCGTACTCCGACCTCGGCCGGCGCGGGACAACGCTAAGAAGAAGAAGAAGCTTTGATAGACTTCTCATTTTTGAAGCACGTTGAGAAGATTGCGGTGAGATATGAGAATTGAACAGTAAAATGGTTTTCTGAGTATCTGAGCGCGTCTAACTCTTCGCTGTGATTTTCCATGAGCACTCGAGTTTGGAGCGTTTCCCTTTTGACTTCTGAATCTTATCTAGTGAAGGAAACGTGCTTTGCCCATGAACAAGTCTCGTTCCTGAGTCGTACGACCTCGTAAGTGTAATCTTCATTTGAGCCTAAGGGATGAAACGTTGAAAAATAACAAAATGTTGCGGTACAAAGTGTTATATGATTTCATATGATTTGAAAGAATATGATTTGAATCATATGATTTGAAAGAAGGATGACCTAACTCAATTTTCGAGGATCAGTGGACAGAAAATCAACTTTTACTTGCCGAGAGTTCTTTTCATAATCTTTAAATTTTTTTTCATAATCGAAATGTTGCGGTACAAAGTGTCGTGATACGGTAGATCGCTTACTCAGTCTTTTCTCCCGGCTAGAGAGACTTATCTGTGAAACTCTTCGAGTTGCCTTTTTTCATACTCATGTCCCTGCTAAGAATTCATACACAAGTGAACTTAGTCTCGTGTTCATCTCATCCAGCTTCAACAGTTTATAATGTTCCAAAGGTGAATTGTGAGAAAACCTTATGCACTATTATAATATAGTTGGAAATAAACGTATAAAAAACAACGAATACATTACTTGATAACAAAACTTACAAGGAAGAAATCAGGTTAGAATGTTAAGAATGTTTAACAATTCAGAAAACTTGTTTTTATAAAGTACAAACAACAACAAACAACATTCAACAAAGTAAATCAACAATGTGGGATCATTAAAAGCCGTAGAACGAGTTAATTCTCTAACAAATTTAGGGTACGACCGAGAGGAATTCTATTTTCGAAAGCGCACTTAAGAACACGGAGAGTCTATGCTAAGGCTCTCTTCTGTTTTCCGGCCTTTTCTGCCTTGGCGACCATCTTCTTTCTCTTCTTCCGAATGGCCTTCGGTCCTGTCTTGGCGGTGGCTCTCTTGTCCTTTTTCTTCCTCAGAGGCTTAGCTTTCTTTGGCCGCACCACTTCACCAGCCTTCAATTCACATTTCTCAATCTCACAGTGTCAATGTTCCATATTATTCTTATAAAAGACCTTCGCTCATCATTTATGAAGTTTTCTTGAATTTTATTACTTTCATCGCTTTCATCTTCATGAAATGAAATCTGCAGGAAAAACTTTGATAGAAGATAGAAAAACCTCAAGAAAATACAATAAAGACAGGAAACGAATCTTCTTTTTGACACTGACGGAGCGTTAGAATTCAACTTTTCACTTTGCAAAGTAATCTCTGCAAAGTGATCCCGTTAAACGCTCTAGGCCGCATCCCGTTAAGCGTTCAACGCTCTAGGCCACATCCCTCACTTTGCAAAGTGAAAAGTTGAATTCTAACGCTCCATGAGTTTCCTTGAAAGCGAAAACATAACACACTCCATTTAAAAAGCGTATCGGAAATTCGTGCCAAGACTCCGCAAAAACTTCCAGTTTCATTTTTTATGCGCTTATCTTCTTCTTCTTCCTCGCGCTTGTTCCCGCCTCGCGGCAGGGTACGCGCTCCCCTGAGATGGAGGACAAACCTATCCTGGTAGAACCAGTGGCTGCCTGCTAGATCACTGCTAGTGTGATTAGCAGCAGTGGGGAGAGTCAGATTCGTGCATGAGCACTACCAACATTTCTTAACCCCCTTGGTTTGGGTGGATCTGTCCGGGGTGGGAGTCGAACTCGGGACTCTTCACACAATGGTCTATCACACTACCACTATGCCACGCCCGGACATTTTATGCGCTTATCGAATTATTAAAAAGCTGAACTGATAGTGAATTTAGAATACATGTTAGTTAGCCCAACCATCCTCGTATCTATATAAATCAAATAGCTAAGATTTCATATGCGCTGCTTTTCGCTATGTGGATACTTTGTAGCCTCCAATTATCTTTATATGTATCTCCAGTCGCTCGGGTGTCTGTCTCTCCTATAAATCATGACTTGGATTTCTCTGATTGCAGTTTAAGCTTTTATATTTTTCGGACTTTCATATTTAACTTGCAAATATAAGTACATATTTACATACTTTCACGAACAGTCAATACTAAAACAACCTAATTGTTTTTTTTTGTTTTACAAAAAAAAGACAAAGATGAATAAGAGTAGAAAGAGGGAAAGTGACAGTGTTGAAATCATCGTCCCCCGCCGCTTCCTTCGACTTCTGTTTTCTCTTCGCCTGCAGCCGCTTCTTCTTACGATTTCTTGCCACGTTCCCGATAGATTCTGATTCCTCATCATCTGCAAGAAATCACACCATCAAACTATTCAGACATTTCATTTCAGAAGTCGTCAAAAGAAGGTAACAAATATCCTCCAGCCACCAGCCCGCACCTGATACGCTTTGCTGACACGTCTTTTAAATGAAATTCAGTATATTCACACAGAACCCTGTCATTGAAAACAATCCATTAAAGACTTATCAATAACTTTTGTTATTTTCCCACTTCAGAAAGCTTCTTTTTTTACAACCAGATGCTTCTAGTTACTACCAGATGCTTCTAGTTACTACCAGATGCTTCTAGTTACTACCAGATGCTTCTAGTTACTACCAGATGCTTCTAGTTACTACCAGATGCTTCTAGTTACTACCAGATGCTTCTAGTTACTACCAGATGCTTCTAGTTACTACCAGATGCTTCTAGTTACTACCAGATGCTTCTAGTTACTACCAGATGCTTCTAGTTACTACCAGATGCTTCTAGTTACTACCAGATGCTTCTAGTTACTACCAGATGCTTCTAGTTACTACCAGATGCTTCTAGTTACTTGAATCAACAACTATTTGCTTCCCAAGAGAAAATTTTTTAAAAATGATCTTTTAGCTTTTTTTCTAAATTACGAGAGAAGAATTTCATATGAAGAACACAATTTAGAAAATTGTAACCATGAAGTTATCAACAAACAATCTATGGTTACAATTTGTGAGTGGGAAGTTTCCTTAGCTAATCAGCACACGCAATACATGGGGGTGCACCAAAAGTCCTTTAGTTTATTTACATTTTTCCAGAGCATTCGATAAAGTGCCTCATGGAAAATTATTAGATAAGCTTATTGAGATCAACACGTGTATTGTGAGATGGGTCGAAGAATTCCTGAATTGCAGATCGTTTCGCGTACGTATCGGTGAGAGTTTTTCGGGGTTACTTCCACTTTTAGTGGAGTACCACAAGGCTCGGTCTTTTTCTCCCCTTTATAAACGATAAACAGAGTTGCAGGCCAGGTAACGCAAGTTTTTCTCTGTTTGCCGATGACTTGAAAGTGTATAGTGAAGGTTAAATAGTTCTCCAGGCGTGTATAATTCAGTTTCAGAGTGGTCTTTCAAAATGTGGGCTTCCACTCGCGAAAAACAAAATATTCTGCCTACACTTAGGTAGAAAATCTATCAGAAGTACATATTTCATAGATGATCTAGCCATATAGGTAGAAAATGTAGTGGGAGATCTAGGTGTTTCATAGACTCTGGTTTGAAATTAGATTAACACATATAGATCATAAAATCAAGAGTCCTTAATAAGCTTTCTCTAGGGTTCAAAGCATTTCGACAGCTGGACATGAAGGTATATCGTATTGTCTACCTCACCTACATACGTCCGCTCCTTGAATATGCAACAACGATTTTCGCACCAAAAGTAACTTATCTAAACGACTGCAATTTCCCAGAGACTCTATACTACCAGAGCAGTCAGCCCATGTGGCTACTCTAAGCTAAGTTATCCTCGACGACTAGAGATCTACTCGCCTTCGATGGTACTACAGCCCACAAGTTCACACTACCGCAAGGGACCGGTTCATCCTCAACAGTATCGAGCGCGTCCTCAGGTGGCGGATAGAGGGATGTCTCTTTGCACAAGTGCATTGGATATAGCGGGCTTGCCGTCGCGGACCAAAATTGGATAGTATAGTTCGTCAAAGGAGGGCGATGCCGGAATGGCCTGGGCATGCCAACAGAATCAGCTGATACTCCCCTATACTCTGTAATCGCGAGTCAAAACGGCAGTAAAATAGCCTCTTGCCATTCTTCAGTTAACAATGGGTCTCGCGAAGAGGATCGCCGACTGCGGCGCGAGTGTAGACGGAGAAAATTCCTCCGGACTCAAAAGAATCCTCACCAACCTATCCCAAAGGACTCCCCTTGACAGGACCTATGGGCAAACAACAACAACAACAACAAAACAACAGAAATATTTCAGTTGGATTCATTAATTGTAAGAAGAATTCGACTAGATCTTCTTTTCTTGCTAAGACTACTCAACGGAAGACTCGTATAACATGCAGAAGTCTATTTGTGTACAGAAGTAACTTCAACCTACGAACCTCACGATATGTTTTTAGTGAGGTTCGTAGGTTGAGGTTTTTTTGAAGCTCTCTTGTCATACCACGTAAGTGATGACCTCAACAAGTTATCCTGAAGATAAGGATATATATATATATATATATATATATATATATATATATATATATATATATATATATATATATATATATATATATATATAAGACGATGCTGGGAATAATTTTCGCCAAAATGCTCTAAATGTTGTTCCTCAGCCAAAAACTTTATTTCGCCAAGATTTCGAGTATGCGAACTTAG
>OZ057404.1:36660847-36883871 GCA_964056735.1 Allodiplogaster pararmata | reverse complement strand
TTCACTCTCGGTCTCGCCACCTCCTCGACTTGAAGATGACAAACAAACCTCTTTCACTCTCGGTCTCGCCACTCTCGACTTGAAGATGACAAACAAACCTCTTTCACTCTCGGTCTCGCCACTCTCGACTTGAAGATGACAAAAAAACCTCTTTCACTCTCGGTCTCGCCACTCTCGACTTGAATATGACAAAAAAACCTCTTTCACTCTCGATCTCGCCACTATCGACTTGAAGATGACAAACAAACCTCTTTCACTCTCGGTCTCGCCACTCTCGACTTGAAGATGACAAACAAACCTCTTTCACTCTCGGTCTCGCCACTCTCGACTTGAAGATGACAAACAAACCTCTTTCACTCTCGGTCTCGCCACTCTCGACTTGAAGATGAAAAACAAACCTCTTTCACTCTCGGTCTCGCCACTCTCGACTTGAAGATGACAAAAAAACCTCTTTCACTCTCGGTCTCGCCACTCTCGACTTGAAGATGACAAACAAACCTCTTTCACTCTCGGTCTCGCCACTCTCGACTTGAAGATGACAAACTAACCTCTTTCACTCTCGGTCTCGCCACTCTCGACTTGAAGATGACAAACAAACCTCTTTCACTCTCGGTCTCGCCACTCTCTGCCTGCTTCTTCTTCTTCTCCTCCTTCAAGGCGGTCTTCTTCTCTGCCTCCGCTTTCACCGTACCCTTTGCTACTACTTCTTCCTGAACTATCAATTTTTTCATTCTTTTTCTCATCAGCGTTCAAAGTATACGAAATTTCAATTAGATTTTTCGCAATTTACACTAGAAAAATAGAAAAAAACTGAGAAGTTATGACGTAACTTTTTCAGCAGCTTTTTTCTAACCCAAAATAATAAAGTAATGAATTGCGAATTTTCTACGTCCCGAAATAACAAAATGTCCAAGACGGTTTACGTCTCTACTGCAGGTTTAACAAAGGTGATCGAACACAGTTATATGTATATTCGTTCCAATGTATAACTCGTGTTGCGAATAACTCGTGATTTTATTTACTTCGAATCGAAGTGTTAATGAATCAAAAAAGGAGAAGAGTGCATTATTTTTAAGAAGCTTAGATAAAGAACTTGGGGGGGGGTAAAGAACGCTGGTTCAAATATGATGTTTTAAACAACAACAACAACAAAAAATATAGATAAATGCTCTTAAGGAACTTGAAGAAATCCACCAAAATTTTATTTTTATCACCGAAAAAGGCAGACGACCGCTATGCGTGTTGATTTAGAGGGGAATCTGTGAATGGTGGAGAAAGTAGCGGGGTAACCTTCTGCAGCTGCTGGGTCTCTTCGGTCTTGGCACTCTTGGCATTAGAGATCTTCTTGATCTTGGCGACGAAGAAACCGTCGATGTTGTGCACGTGTGGGTAGTAGCGACGCGTGAGGGAGAGTGACGGATGGAAGCGGTATTCACGGAATATAAACAGTACACCTTATTCATCATTCGATACATTCATTACAGCCTCTTCTCTCATTGATTGCTTATAAAGGATTATGAGTTATTGAAATATCGATTGAGGAAACGAGTTATTGAAATATCGATTGAGGAAACGAGTTATTGAAATATCGATTGAGGAAACGAGTTATTGAAATATCGATTGAGGAAACGAGTTATTGAAATATCGATTGAGGAAACGTTTTCGACCGCGATGAGAATTAGATTTCACTTCAATTACTGGTCTTTTTCTGTTAACCAATGACCACTTTTTTATTTTTAATTATAACAAAAGTTTCAAGTAAAAAAGTGATCGATGATTTTTATATGAAACTTTATCGAAAGCTGTTGCATAGATAAAAACTGACTTTGTTCGTAAAAAAAACTTTAACATTATTCACTAAAGAAAATGAATAGGAATAAGTGAAGAACTTGGTGAATCCTTCGACCCCAACATCCAAACCGGAGGGGACCACCTTGCAGTTCCTCTTCAGCAAGGCATAGTTCACGACAGCCTCGTTTTCTTCTACCTGCACACAGCTATTATAGATCCTTGAGGAAGAAGGCAATGGAAATGGCGGAGGCATTGCAGGGAGAAAATGGCATGATTGAGTGTAGAGATGCCAACCAGAACTGAGCAGGTGGAGTATACCAAGTAGCCACCCGTGGGAGAATTCGCATCCAGCGCGTCCAAAGCGGCCAGGATCAACTCCCGCTGCACTGTGTGTCTGGAAAGAAAATTTCAGTAAACTCCGCAGCGTTGAACTATCAAACAAGACCGTGAAAGATTGAATATGCAACCTAAAAGAAAGAGAGAGAGAGAGAGATGAAAACTACACAAAAGAGGATTGATGGATGAAGGAAAGGCTTGAATATGCAACCTAAAAGAAAGAGCGAGAGAGAGAGATGAAAACTACACAAGAGGATTGATGGATGAAGGAAAGGCAGGCTAACTCACTTTCTTTGGACATCCTGGCTGTTCTTGCTTGTCTTCACACTCGGGTCCTTCCATATGACTCCGGTTCCAGAACAAGGAGCGTCCAGAAGTATACGGTCGAAGCCTTGGGGAAAGATCTGCAAGACCAGCATACAGCCCTCACCCTTCTCTTTAGCCTCCGGAAGCGAGATACAATGGAATACCGTAATATATTCTTCTTCGGTGAAGGTTAACTATTTTGTTCCTTCCATAACTCAATCAGTTTTGATTGAAATTTTTTTCTCAATTTTTCTGTGATGTATTAGGCTTGGCCGAAAAATGCAAAACAATTTGAAAGAAATTTTTTGAATTTTCAAAAAAAAATTGGGTTAAAAACTTCAAATTACAAAAAAATTTATCAACATTTATGGAGTCTGAAATTCTTCAGAAGCGGGTTTTGTCGAAAGTCGCTAAGTTCGAGCCTAAACTAACTTTAACGTTCTTAGCTGAGTTTTAAAACTTCAGAATGGCTTGCTTAAAATAGTGGTTTTCTGACTCATTTTTCTTGCCTTTTCATATTTTATCATTCGTTGGCAAAATAGAAATTTTAATTCTCCTGTAAAATTGAACTTTTTTCTTGCTCGTTCAAAAAAGAGTTTAAAGTTTACTAAAATCTGAAATTTCTACAATCAGTAAAGAACCTCTAAAAAGTTTAGGATTAGACTTCGTGATTTTTTTTTTCACCCCAAAACGTTTCTGAACATTTTTTTTTATAGTCTGTAATACTTGAAAATATTACAACAACGTAATACGACAACACAAAATCTGTAATACAACAACAAACAATTTGAAATTTTTTAAAATTAAATTTTTTAACCAATTTTAAAAAAAAAAATTTTTTTTCTTCGAAACTCATTTTTGCATTTTTTTATTCAAGCCTAAAACATTACACAAATCATTTAAAAAAGTTATTCATTTAAAAACGAGTCAGTTATGGAGGGACCACAAAATGCAGTTGACCTTCGCTCAATCTTCTAACTACTCTTTCTTCTTCAAAGACATACAGCTTCATCATCAATTAGTTTCACCATAAAAACAATGTGAGAGGATTTATGGCTTCTGTTAGCCTTAGAATTATGTTTTCGGTAAAACCTTGGCGTATTCTTTCCCATCCAGGTTGGAGACGATGGCGTTGTTGACTCCAAGTCGGTGGAGGTTGCCAATCACTGCACGACAACGTGGCATCTAAACTTAATGATTTTTTTAAAATCAAACATCATGAAAAATATATTGAAAAACCTAGAAATTATTGAAAACACTTTCTCATCTCAAAATGACATCACCTTGCAGCATGACTCTAATCATTGACCTTGCAGCATGACTCTAATCATTGACCTTGCAGCATGACTCTAATCATTGACCTTGCAGCACTCTAATCATTCACCTTGCAGCATGACTCTAATCATTGAATACATTCTAACCCACAATATTGTTTTACGTTGCGACTAAGGTTTTTGCGCTACGATGAGAAAAGTGCTACAAGACGTTATCGTTAATTCTTTCTTATTCTATTTGTCAATCCAAAGATTCCCCTTCGTCCATCTTTAACCTTTTTGATCTAAAACCAGGGGTTCTTTAAGTGTACAAGAAAAGTTACAGACGCCCGCCAAAAGCGAAAAAATTTTTCACTTAAGGGTCCCCCCTTATGAAAATGAAACAAAAACCCGCGAAAAAAACTTTTTTCTTACATAAGGGTCCCCCCTTATGATTTGGGAAAACAGAGGCCCGCCGTCGAAGGGTCTGACATGACTATTTAACCCCTGTCTACAACATTTTCATGAGTCGTAAAAATAAACTGCTTACATATCTCTCTTTCCAATCTCAACAAAGTCCGGTTGAGAACAATCATTGTTTATCCTTACATTCAACAAAATCTTTTTTTATTTAGATGGTGCAAAATATGACTTTTTTATTTAGATGGTGTAAAATACGACTTCATTGGCGAAAAAATATATGAGTGAACGAAAAGAATGACTGAAGAAAAAAACTCGAACATTGAAGTCATTGGCGAAAACGACTCCGGAGTTTTTCATGATGGCGGCAATGTGAGATGTCTTCCCTCCGGGCGCTGCACACATGTCCAGTACCCGCTCGCCTTAGATCGAGGATGATCACACTTATTATGGACTGAAACTCGTGAAGGAAAAAAGAGTTTTTCATGATGGCGGCAATGTGAGATGTCTTCCCTCCGGGCGCTGCACACATGTCCAGTACCCGCTCGCCTTAGATCGAGGATGATCACACTTATTATGGACTGAAACTCGTGAAGGAAAAAAGAGTTTTTCATGATGGCGGCAATGTGAGATGTCTTCCCTCCGGGCGCTGCACACATGTCCAGTACCCGCTCGCCTTAGATCGAGGATGATCACACTTATTATGGACTGAAACTCGTGAAGGAAAAAAGAGTTTTTCATGATGGCGGCAATGTGAGATGTCTTCCCTCCGGGCGCTGCACACATGTCCAGTACCCGCTCGCCTTAGATCGAGGATGATCACACTTATTATGGACTGAAACTCGTGAAGGAAAAAAGAGTTTTTCATGATGGCGGCAATGTGAGATGTCTTCCCTCCGGGCGCTGCACACATGTCCAGTACCCGCTCGCCTTAGATCGAGGATGATCACACTTATTATGGACTGAAACTCGTGAAGGAAAAAAGAGTTTTTCATGATGGCGGCAATGTGAGATGTCTTCCCTCCGGGCGCTGCACACATGTCCAGTACCCGCTCGCCTTAGATCGAGGATGATCACACTTATTATGGACTGAAACTCGTGAAGGAAAAAAGAGTTTTTCATGATGGCGGCAATGTGAGATGTCTTCCCTCCGGGCGCTGCACACATGTCCAGTACCCGCTCGCCTTAGATCGAGGATGATCACACTTATTATGGACTGAAACTCGTGAAGGAAAAAAGAGTTTTTCATGATGGCGGCAATGTGAGATGTCTTCCCTCCGGGCGCTGCACACATGTCCAGTACCCGCTCGCCTTAGATCGAGGATGATCACACTTATTATGGACTGAAACTCGTGAAGGAAAAAAGGAAGACACGTTCAAGTCTAACCTTGTTCTGTCCGGGATGGAGGTCAAACTTGTGCTCCATACAGAAGTAGGTGTTAAATGAGACTGGTCTAGGACATGTTTGTACGCCTCGAGCAAGTTGAAAAGGGGATGGTGAAAGGCAAATAGAGTTGAAAGAGAAGTAAAGGAAAAGTAAACTAGAACGGAAGGATATGAGAATGTAGATCATATCCGGCGCGAACATGTCGCCAATATAGCTGGTCCAGTGACTATTTAACCCCTGTTCACAAGTTTTAATGGTTAAGCGAAATCCCCATTGTTCAACAAATACTAATAAGGGGAACTCTTCACTACGATAAGTGTAGCAGTACTGTACGAGAAGTACACATGTAACTGCTCTTGTGCTCACCACTGAGAAGTTATTTTTACTTGCTTTCAAACCGTTTTACTAGTTTTTGATTGCACTTATTTTTCCTGCTATTATCTCGGTACCAACCAGGTTGCGGTGCCAGTGCCATGACAGGAAGGAGAGAGTTTAGCCCCTGAATCATGTAATGACCCGCCAGGTACTCCGGAGTCGCGCCTGGAAAGCATATGTTCACCAGAAATACCGACTTCCCTCTGTCTGACTAGTTTTCACTTTTTCTAACGATTCTTTTAAGTATAAAAAAATCCTCTTACCAACGGGAACCTGAGAATCGTAGACGACTAATCCAACTTTGGTCCACTTCGCTGCGGGGTCGACATTCATTCCGCGGTTGATGAGCGATTTCGCAAGATCTCCCCTGAATTACATCACTGCTGGAGAAAATCGTTAACCTTTCTATTGAAAAAGTTCACATACACAAGTCTAGAGTTCCTTGTGAAGCTTCTTTAATGGACCGACCCCTGTAGCATCATTCAATTATGGGCCACCTTCACTTCTGAAAATGACTACTGAAGCGGCTGGGCTAGAATAATGCGAAACGAGGGTTTTTTTTTTAGACCTGTTACATCGCTCATTCTCTCTCCCTACTCTGCCCTTCAAATCTCCCTCGCTTCCTCACACTCTAAGCTCCTGCTCGAATAAACGGTCGGTTTTCTTTTTCGCGACAAGCTCATGCAGTCAGATCTTCCTTGAAAACATATGCCTTGGGAGCAAGACCTTGTTCAAAATCTTTAAACCCGTTTTATAGAATTTGTGAAAGAATTTTTTTCTGAAATAGACCTTCGTGTTTTGAGAGTGTTTGTTCGGATCGTAACGGGACGACTCTGGTCATTCGCATCCAAATATTCCAACAACTGCAAACATCCCTCTTCTCCTTGCATCAATCGAAATTTGAGATGAAGTGTGTTTTAAAAAGTATGTTAAGCCTGTAAAATAGGGACAAAAGTAACTCATTCAAGCTATCCAATAAAATTACTACGCCAGCGATAAACAATAAGTCTCTGCTATTTTTATTTTGCTGCGAGCTCTCCAACTGACTAACCTCATTACCCTTGGGGAAGAGCTCCATTGCCTTTCCCATCAGATACTCATTGTAACCGTAGTACGCACACAGATCTTTAGCGAGCACAGCCAGGTATTCTGGCCTGCTTCTCCCTTTTTCACGACGACTTTTGAAGTCTCCCAGCACCTTCCAAGAAGACGTGTATTTCCTCACAAATATACATCTCTAAGATGAACGGACTACAAAATGGGTTTATAGGTAACCCATTAACGTTCTAAAGTTGATGAAAATTGAAACTTGTCATCACGTGCGGGGCCTAGCAAAATTACGTAGCGACCTATCGGAATAGATACAGAGAGGGGCCAGATACCATGGATTACAAGGGAACGTCACAAATGCGGAGGCAAGCGAGGTAAGATTGAGAGGTCCGGGCGGTGGGCCGGATAACTTTGTTTCTTCCAGGAATGCATGCATTATGCTTCGGTTACTGACCTGTAGGACATCACTGATTCTTTCCTTCATTTGATTCAGACTCGGTGCCGCTACGTGGCCTTTCTCTACTTCTTCCACCGTTGGCAAGGAGTACGAAGAATGGGAGATGTTCATCTGCAGCTCCTCTTCTCCTGATTTCCTGAGTAACTTCTCTCTTACAGTAATAGGTCAACTACACCAACGTGGTAAAGTGCAGAGAGGAGCGAGGGGCTGCAGATTAATGTGATAAGAGAAGACAATTTACACTGCAATCATTCAAACATTCGTACTGTATCTGGGCATTCTTTGCGTCCAGCTTTCTCGATTGCCTCTCGATGGCTGTTTCGTCATCTCCTTCCTCTCCACTCGAATCTTCACTGGAATCGCAAAAAGTTGAAAAAGGGGACAGATCAGAACTACTTTCTTTCGGACTCAAACGATCATATACGACCAAAAATTGACTGTAGATCGAACTTAACCTTCGAATCTTTTATCTGACTTGAGAGAGTGTAACTCCTCATGCATCGAATCAACTTCATGAAAACAATCATGTCTTGAGCTTCCGATTGGTTGGTAAATTTTTTCTTTGAATTTTTCTTAAGTCAAGTTCAGAGAACCCCTGCCGTGAGTGGCCTTTGACCAGTAGTTGAACATAGTGAACTATATGTACTTGATTTCGACAAAGGTTCAACGATAAGACTCAACAATTAGGTGGTTGTAAAACCTAACGACGACCTGATTTTCTTTTAGAGACATGATAACATATGGAAAACCTTCACTTAATGGATGAATCTAATTTTTCTTTCTATCGGCGAGTGCCCGTTTATTAACATTACCGCTTTTTGCAAGCCCACTGTATTATTCGGATACATTACAAATCTGTGGTCATAGTACAACAAAGGACCCCCGCAAAGTGCTGAACTTTAACATTAACGATTGCTGTTCCGAAGTTATGAGAAGCGAGTCAAAAGAGAGCTCTTCATTGTTGTTGTTGCCTGGGACCCGATTATTCTTCTTTGGCACCGACATCGTCTTCGATGATGGGACGATTGAAAAACCTTGCCG
Source organism: Allodiplogaster pararmata (assembly GCA_964056735.1). NCBI lineage: Eukaryota > Metazoa > Nematoda > Chromadorea > Rhabditida > Diplogasteridae > Allodiplogaster > Allodiplogaster pararmata. The sequence continues at coordinate 36,875,455 of OZ057404.1, read as the reverse complement.
TCCTCACCCGTTCAGTCCGAAGCGACCAGAAAGTCAGCGTTGTAGGTCTACTCGGGCAGGAAAAAAGTGGAATGTAGTGTTGCCAGTCTTGCCAAAGTCTGGGCATTCCTCGACTGGATTGGGTTAAAAACAAGCCATGTAGCTGTGAGGTTGTGGGCGGTAACCAGCCCTGATCTGAGCAAGTTTACACCCATAGGTTACCACGGGGTACAAAAAACATCCCGGCCCCCCGCCAAGGAAGGACATTTTTTCTTACGTTCATAAGCTTTTATCATATGCAGATTTATTTCCTCATGTTTTATTATGGTATTTGTGGTGTTTGATAAAGTATGTAGAAGTCCATTTACCATTTCATTTAAGTTGAAGAAGTTACGGTCAGAAACTCAATAGAGAAATAACTTATAATAACAGTCCGCTGTAAACTTCAAATTGTTTCATTACTCGAATGTATATCTAAGAAAATACAATGAGAAATCGAATTTGTACACAAAACCCCGCCGCCCCCCCCCCGGGAAATTTTTTTTGTCAAATTTAGGTGACCTATGTTTACACCTTGTAGTTATCGGTAACGTACTTTCTTCTTTTGCAATTGGTGGTGGATCACTCCTCCCAGTATCGTTGACAGTGTGTAGTTGTTCTTCACAGCTGCCACTGCTCTCGTGTGTGTCATTCAGTCCCGATCGATAGCCTTCTTTTGTCTTCACTTCGTTGTCTTTGTCGAGCAATGGTGCTATACATTGTCGATGTTCACTAAGAAGAGATTTGGATCTTCCCAGCTGTCTTCTGGGGGTATGCAGTTTCGGCGAGTGACGATTGGTGTGTCCGCCGTTGTAGGCTGCTGCTTGGCCACCCGAAGGTGTGAGTTCTCCCAGCGTAGAAGCACCAGCCATGGAGAACTCTTTGTTCTGGACTCCATCGCTTAAAGAACGGTCCAATTTGAGATTTTTGAGCAGTGCCGGTTGTTGTTGTTGTTGGACCCGCTCATATGAAAATGATAAGGACAGCTAATATTAGTTGACACCTATGTTCAATACTGAATAAAGAAACTTTCCAAGCAAAAATTTTTCCGGTGGCAACTCACCCATATTTAAAAAAGTTTTCTTGGGAAAGAGAGGTGATTTACGACAAGGTAGATCACCTGCCACAAACTCAGCCATGGCAGCAGATTTTGGCTAACCTCTGTTCCGTGACGTCATCATCGAAAGCATCATCCTCCTCACTGAGCTCAGCCAGCATCTCCTCCACCTGAATCTGACACTTCTTGAAATATTCATGACAAAAATTCGCGTAAAAACATTGAATTTTTATTGATAGTGTGATACCTTGACGAGTGAAACGGCAATTGACAAAAGAAGGTGAAGATGGATGTGAATGGTGCTACACACTCAACACACATTCGGTCGGTTCTTTTCACAGTTTTTTCCCGTTCACGTTTTGAGTTTAAGGTATTTCTAGGCTATTACAAAAGCACACCGTGCACGCACGCTGCACGCTGTATAATTACCAATGCACGCCGAAGCGCGGGAAAATTCTTAACTCCGCTCATGCGCTTTATTTAAAACGTCGCCCTAATATATTTCTTTTGTAATGGCCCAAAAGTATTCTTTTAGTAAAAATTATCACTTTTCATAACTAAATTATAGTGTGAAACAATATAGTGCGTCAAACACTCTTTCTCTCATTCCCGCGCCTCGGCGTGCATTGGTAATTATACAGCGTGCACGGCGTGCTTTTGTAATGGCCGTATTTCTAGTGTTTTTGTGTTCTCACGTAAGGTCAAGCTGACTAGGCCGTATGGCTTACGAACCAGTCCGCAAAAACTTTTTCCACATAATGTTTTTTCTCGGTTTGATTGACTGAATTTGCCAAAGTGCAACAACAAATAGATAGCTGAGAAAAAATTTCATGATGTGCTTCATAACCCAATGATTTATGTTTCCCTTCCGCTTATGTAATATTTTGTAAATCAACACTGTTTCCCGTGGCGGATGCGAACACTCATTTCTTGGAAAAGACTCATCATCTTTTAAAAACACCGAGACGCGAATTTGAACTTGTTGTGCTTACTTAACACATTACTCACGTTCAATGTTTATGAACCTAATCAGGATGTGTCTTCCAACCCGCAGAAAAAATGTGTATATCATGATGAGGCCTTTAGCAAATCGCACTCAGTGGCGCAGTGGCGCAGAGGCTCACTAAAACACGGCCTCAACTCTGGCTTTTTACAAATCGCACTCAGAGGCTCACTAAAACACGGCCTCAACTCTGGAAATTTTGGGGAAAGGAAAGGGGGGAGGGGGGTTTCCCTAAGCAGGGCAGGGAAGGGAGCCCTAAAGGGGGGAGGGGGGAGGAAGAGGGCCCTACCTATGCAAAGGGGGGAGTAGGGCCCTAAGGGGGCCCTAAAGGGGGGAAGGGGGGCCCTAAGGAGAAAGGGGGGAAGGGAGTTTTAATGAGTAGGAAAAAAGAAAGAGAAAAGTGAAAAAAAGAGAAAAAATTAAAAAAAAAGAAAGAAAAAAATAATACTAATTAATTGAGCTAGGCCGTTTTTTAAGTTGAGGCCGTGTTTTAGTGAGCCTCTGCGCCACTGAGTGCGATTTGTAAAAGGCCTCATGATGACTGATCATTAGGGAACGGCAGGCCTTTCAGAGCGTGTGATGTAAAAGAGAGCACGCAGAGATTCGGAGCATTTATATCACTAGCGTTCTTGTGTTGCGATTTCGCAACACGTTCCGTGAGATGTATGAGTCAACCGCTCTGTCTCCCCTTGTCTCTTTCGTGAAGAGGTCGAGCTAAGGTTAGTCTGCTTCTCTACCCCCTCTTTTCTCTCTCTAGATCGATCTTCTCACTCTTATCCCAAGTGCTGCCATTTTCTGTTCTGCGATAAAGACGCTTCTTCTGCCCAGTCGTGCTTTGGCAAGTCAGGGTCGGGACACAAACCGTGAGGACGAGCACACACACACCACAAAAACACCACACTTGAATAGCGCATAGATTTTTCACGCACTGAGGGTAAGAGAGCACACTTGACTTGAAATTCCACTCTAACTACAGAGGGCTCAGCTTATTTGCTATTTTAAGAGAAGTTTGGACAAATATCTTGAAGATTACAGCAAGCAAAAAAGCACTCAGTACAAAAGACTAACATCTTCGTCCTCTGTGAATAGTTTGCCAGCACTCGCACTCTTCTTAACATCTTCGAGGTGAAAATCCGTAACTCGGCCTTTTTTTTTCTTCATCGTTTTGCCCTTTTTTCCACTTTCACTCAATTCTTCGGAGATTCTCAACTTCTTTGAAGAAGATATAGTTTTATCCAGAATCTTTCTTTTTTTGGAATGCTTCAGCAGATCAGCGTCACCCTGAAACATAAATTTATTAAAAATCTTCTCGCAAACATTTCAAAGGAAATCTTCATATTTTTCAATGCGAACCTCAGAAAAAAAGTCTAAGAAAATCTGTGGGTATTACTTGATACATCTAGATGAAGTGACAAGTGATAGATAAACTGACATTCAGAGAGCTTTTGACTTTTTTCTTAGTTTTCTTCTGAACTGGTGATTCACTTGAGCTAGCTTTCAATGCCATCTGAAAATCCGTAGGTTTATCAAAACAAGATTACTAATAAATCAAAGTATACATAAGACTGCAAGAAAAATGCCAATTAACAAAGTAAGGCAAGAAGCCGTAAGGCATGAGGACGCCTTGAGTGAGGCCGCGCGTTTTATTTTTACATTAAAACATATTTTTACATTAAAAAAACGCTTAGGCTTAGTAAAAGTTTACGATAACGAGGCTGTACGGCTTAGCTAACGAGGCAGAACAGCCAGGCCGTGTTTTAGGCGTCCTCATGCCTCACGGCCTCATGCCTTACTTTGTTAATTGCCAGAAAAATGGTCTTTAACAAAAGGGCCACGGAGTGAAATGACACTTGAGCCAACACCGAAAACTTTTTCTGTGAATTATTAACGTGATGAATAAAAACTGAATAAATTTTCTGTGATTTACTAATTTGCTTTTGTGAACCTAAACATAGTTTTATTTTCGGTGTTAGCCCAAGTGTCATGTCACTTCGTGTCACTCCGTAACACTTTTGCTAAGGCTGCGCACTGTTTTGCTCACCGACCGTTTTTTACCGTCAAAAAGTAAAACTAATTCGCTCACCTACAGTCAGAAACATAAGAGTTTTTTTGAATTTTTTTTTGCGGGAGCTCCCTGATTAGCAATTTCTATGAACGCTGTGACTGTCCAAATGGAATTACCGACACTTTGTACCCGACACTTTGTACCCCGTCACTTTGTACCGCGACACTTTGTACCGCGTACGGCCTCGTTAGCTAAGCCGTACGGCTTCGTTAGCTAAGCCGTACGGCCTCGTTATCGTAAACTTTTACTAAGCCTAAGCGTTTTTTAATGTAAAAATATGTTTTAATGTAAAAATAAAACGCGCGGCCTCACTCAAGTCGCGGTACAAAGTGTCGCGGTACAAAGTGACGGGGTACAAAGTGACGGGGTACAAAGTGTCGGGTACAAAGTGTCGTATACAAAGTGACGCGGTACAAAGTGTCGTGATACGGTCCAAATGCATCATCTTCTTTCAAAATGCAATAAGTTGCTCCATTTGGACAGTCACAGCGTAAAAATTGCTAATCAGGGAGCTCCCGCAAAGAAAAATTCAAAAAAAACTCGTATGTTTCTGACTGTAGGTGAGCAAATTAGTTTTACTTTTTGACGATAAAAAACGGTCGGTGAGCAAAACAGTGCGCAGCCTAAAAAAGTCAAACTAATTTGCTCACATACAGTTATAAATTCGCTCACATACGGATAATTTTTACGGTTAAAAACGGTTGGTGAGCAAAACAGTACGCAGCCTAAAGGCCAGAAATATGAATTACACTTCTTCCTCCAGTCATTTCATTCCTTTCGTCATGAAGTATAACTTTGATTTAAACAAAGTCTCCCATGGAAATTGCATATACATGTAGGCAACGACTGTTTATCGGGTACAACGACTGTTTATCGGGTTTACAACGCGGACTGGCCGCCACAACACAAAACAATTCAAATCACATGATGAAAATAATAACAATAACACGATAACTCATACTTTAACTTCAAACATCACACATCATCGAAGAAAACACCAGCTCCTCCATCGATATTGAATTAAATCTGAAACGTTGGAAAAAAAATATTCTAGCGACCCCAATACTCAAATAGAAAGTCCCCCTCCTTAAGAATCCTCCGAGTCTCTTCTGTGAGGTACCAGTTTTCCAGCTGACATCTACCTGCCTCTTTCCGGGACCTGCTCAAGTGTGGTTCCTTCTTCACCGATGCGGCAACTCGGAGCGAATGCGGGTTGACGGAATTAACCCCCGCTCCGAGACACGCGCGTTTTAGTTTCTTTTTCAGGGTATCCTTAGACAACGGACGGCCCGCAGAAAAAGACTCAAACACCGGTGTATCGGGTCCAACACTGACCCAACCACGGTAGAGGTTTCACACTGCCTTGCCTGAACTTAGGCGAAAAAGTTCTCTCTACCTTTGCTTCCTTGATCGTTCTCCGCTTTGTCCACCTTCACTTTGACTTTTAAGGTGCCGTCTTCCTTTTGTTTCTCAGCCTCGTTTCTCCAGAACAAGGCTGCTGCCTCTGAAATGCGAAGCAAGGCTCTGAACGCTGCTGTCACAAAAAACCCGCTCGCGCATCCTCTCTGCTGGCTTCTTCCCTGGCCGCTCAACAAAAAAAAATTGTACAGGGTGGTCCATAAATAAAGTTACAAATGTTCGAAAACATTTCCTGGGAAAGTGACCGCACGTAGCGGTCACTTTTCTAGTTTTCCTGATCCCCCGTTTTTTTAGTACGTGTCAAGTGAGTTGCGATTGATTCCATCGATGTTTAGGGTAATGACAGCGTCGAATCGCTTGCGCATTGCGATCATTCGCCTACACACTCTTGGCCACGCTCCTACTCGCATTGCTGAAACGCTTCGCCTGCCTCGCATGACAGTGTATCGAGCGATCAAACGATTCGAGGAGCTTGGCACATCTTTGGACCGTCCAAGGCGAGGTCGTCCTCGCACTGCTCGCACGACACCACTCATCGAAAACGTTCGGAGTCGGATCAACCGAATTTCACGACGAAGCATCAGACAGATGGCGCAGCAGCTCCCGATGAGCCGAACTTCATTGAAACGAATAGTCACGGAGAAGGTGGGACTCAGGTCGTATCGTACACGGAAGGCCGCTTTTCTGTCGGCTCGCAACAAGTCGGGAAGAGTCAAAAGATGTCGCGACCGTCTTCGCCGTACGCAGCAAGGCGAACATTTCAATATGGTGTCCTCTGACGAAAAGCTGTTCACCGTGGAAGAAGTCCACAACTCAAAAAACGTCAGAGTGCTTGCGAAGGACGCAGAGCAAACCGATAGCAAGGTAGAACGGTCCAACGCAGTGCACATCCAACTCAAGTCATGGTCTGGGCGGGGATCTGCGCCACAGGAAAAACACCGCTTGTTTTTGTCGAGAAAGGCGTCAAGATCGACACGGAATACTACCTGAACATGTTCTGCAAGACGTGCTCCATCCATGGTCTCAATCGCATTTCAATCAGAGGACATGGACCTTTCAACAAGACTCAGCACCAGCCCACAAAGCTAAAAAGGTCCAAACGTGGTGCAAGGAAAGTTTTCCCGGCTTCATTACAACATCATAATGGCCGGCCTCATCACCCGACCTGAACCCGCTGGATTATTCCGTTTGAGCCTACTTGGAGTCCAAGGTCAACTCTCGCTCCCACTCAAATATTGATTCCCTGAAGAATGCCCTTCAGGCAGAATGGGACAACATCGGAGTCGAATACCTCCGTACAGTGGTAGAGGCGTTTCCAAAGAGACTTCGAGCTGTAGTTCGAGCAAAAGACGATAGTTTGAGCTGAACTTTCGCGTGAATGTTGTCATTTATGTTGTTGATAAAATATGTTAATTTGAGATGATTTTCTCTGTTTTGAAAAAAGGTATAACAATTCCAATTTGTAACACTATTTATGGACCACCCTGTAGGTTGTTCAATGGCGGGTCTTTCGTGTGCTTCACGACTCTCTCTTTTTTCACTGTACGCTTCATAGCTGTAATCAAACTTCCAAACTTCGTTTCATCCGCAGCCGTTCCTCTCGTGAACCGAAAAGCCGTTGCTGAAACGACTACCGCTGCCGCTTTGGCTTTCCTAACCACTTTATCGTCAACATAAAGGCACAAGAACAATGATGCCGCTGGGTCTAGGCCTCGTTGTGCAGCAAACTCCAGCCTCGCTTCTTTCTTTCTTTTTTCGAAGCTTTGTACGTTGAGAGTGATGAGGGGGCTAGACATCCGCTTGGAAGAGCCTCGAGTGTTGGTATAAGATCTCCTGTCTCCCTCATCTCCAGAGCCTTCTTTTACTTGCCTTCTCTCTGCAACACACATTCGTCACTGGGCGGGAGGGCGGGGGCTGCTTAACTATCCCGAACAGTCTAGAATGGAATTTCCTCCCTCTTTTCTTCCAAGCGAACGCGTCAACCGCGACTCTTCCGCTCTGATGCGTCACATCCATGCAATTTCCTTATGGGACCATGTTTAAATCGAACAATACTTATTAACATTTTCAGTCCCCAGAGAGTTGAGGTTACGGTACTTTTCCAAGTGTGTCATACACTTGTCTTTCTTTTTACATTGGCTTCTCCCCGAGTCAGACGTTAGACAGTCCAGTGGCGAGAGATAATCATTAAATATACTTTTTATGTGTTGTTTTTTAATGAAAGTTTTTTAGAGAGTTTTTCGAGAAATAAAGTAAAATTCTGTGGGGGCCTTTCTTAAAATGTGTGAAGGGATAAAATATAGTTCTGCGGGGAGCTATTGTAGTACGAACTTTTTTCTTCAGAAATCGTGCTCGGTGGGGGGGAGCTAATGTAAAAGATCACTATGTGAGGAGTTTAGCCACCCATTTTCTGTGGTGAAGGCTATTGTAAAATCTTGACATTCCTTTTCCCCCCATGGGGAGTGCACTTCTCAAATTTATATATTCTACTTTCATCCCCTACAAACATTTCAGTTGTGTGTGTGGGGGGGGGGTTTGTATCACTGGGGAACTAAAAGTGCTGGAGACTAAAGTAAAATCAGCCATATTTAATATTGAATCAAACGTCACTGTTCTGAAACTGTCAACTTGGAAAAAATTTCGACTGAGGAAATTCACACTTAACCCATATCCCCACTTATATCTAGCGCCTCTCCTCACAAAAAAAGAGACCCCACTTTATAGTGAAACATACCGTGCTGAAGTAAAATGTTTTTAAAATTTAATTTTAACTTCCTAACATACAAATTCGGGGTTAAAGCACATACCTGGACCTATTTTCAATTTAAGTTTGCAAATGGTTGTTTGTAATTTTGCAAATTAAGAGAAGAGAGAAGTTTGCAAATTAACTTAATGTTATGGCGTCTTCTTCAAGCGTGGCGTGTCTAATCCCGATCAACGTGAGAAATGTGCTAGGTTTTTCAAGGAATAATAGGCCGCATCCTCGTTATAATCAGTTAGCATTGCCTACACGTCTCCGACTAGCTACGTTAAACGTCAGAAGTCTCTCTGGGAAGTCGGATGAAGTCTCTGATATACATATATGACACACGTTATTGAAAACACAGAATAATATTAATAAAACAGAAACTTATACACACGAGTAGAACAACCAATTCAACTCATAACCCAACATTCAAGTACATACTATCATTGTATTGATACGATTAGAGGTGGTGAGTCCCTTGATCTTCTCAGTATTATTCACTCTCTCAAGGAGTGGCAAGTCCCTTTATCATAATTTTCAATTTTTTTCAATTGAAACGCTTTATCAAGATCAGCAAGCCACATCGGTAATATAACATCATCGATTATGGGATCTGTTGCGACATGTGACGACTCCACTACTCAGCGCTCTCTGCCTTCCTTAGGAATTGGGGACTAACGGCTTTGACAAAGTCGTCCCTCCATGTCATTCTTCTGTCGCTCATGTCAATCATCATTCTGTCAATCATCATAATGAGAAGGGAACATTATTTGATATGAAATGAACTCGGCCTTTGTGGGGTGGTTAGTCCCATTTATTCATTTTGTTTATTTATTTATTGAAATACATTTTGCAAAGTAACAACATTTACATTAACGAAGATAAATAACAAAGGATCAACATCCGTTCAATAATAAGTGTTCAAGGAAATACGTATTCGAATTCTTTTACAATTAAATGAGCAAAATGCAACAAGCACAAAAATGCATCAAGCAACAAAAATTTAATAGCATTTAGAGAGGTCAAAAAAGCAAAACAAAAATACATTTGGAACAACATAAACGAGGTAATGTGATCAACGAGACGAGATTTAATGGTTACTGCGCACATGTTCTGAGGAAGATTGGCAACATTTGCGCACCAACCATCCATAAAAGAGAAACGAATGACTATTCTTGGTAAAGTCATTCTTTCCCAGAAAAAAAAGAACTTACCATTGTTTTAGACGAACGGCGACCAGAGGCTCGAAATTCAAAATTTACTCTAAAACTCAGTGCAAAAATTATCTCACATAGTATGCGGTTATAAAGATGAAATTTGAAGAGTTTTCAGTATCTTTTTGAACTCTTGAGAGCTCGAGCTTCTCAGGTATTCACTTCTCATACCCAGAGAAATCGCAAACTTGGACTTCCGACCTCAGCCCATAAAAGAGAAACGAATGACTATTCTTGGTAAAGTCATTCTTTCCCAGAAAAAAAAAGAACTTACCATTGTTTTAGACGAACGGCGACCAGAGGCTCGAAATTCAAAATTTACTCTAAAACTCAGTGCAAAAATTATAGGAATTTTAGCTTCGCCATAAGATCCTGCTCGCTTGTATGTATAAATCCGCATGTGTTTTACCTATGTATTTTCTCGTGATTTATTTCGCGTAATAAACAGTTCAAGTTCAACAAAGGTTGTAAAATGTCTGGATTGGGTTAACAGAGGCGGTGTGAGAAGGGAGAGAGGAGAATGCACTCTTGACGCAACAACGAGGCTTCTAAGTTTCCTCGAAGTGAACTTTTCGAGACAATCACTTGAAGATTCCATTGAGAAAGACGTTTTCTCACTTGTTCCTTAACTTATTCGGATACTCTGTGTTGAAGATTTAAAATTGTCGATCTGCGTTAAAAGATCTCTCTCCAATAATTCTATCGCTCCAGCTGTCTTTATACATATATGTATCTATCAAGTGTTTAGGCTGTCTTCTTCACGCATTAAATGTTTGAATGGGAAAAGGATTGAATTATAATCAGGGGTTAAATAGTGATAATCTCTTTGAGGGGCTTCAGTTTCAAGTTTCGACAGGTTTTTGTACCCCTTACAATAGTCGACCTTATATAAAAGGCCTTTTATTGCAATGAAACTAGTTTATCTCGCTGCCAATGGTTCTTTCTTCAATGACATCCCTATCTGCGGGCCCTGTGACTTTTACAGAAGCGGTAAAAAAACACTGCTGACAAGTAGAAGTTATTGTGTGGAGAAATAAGTTTTATTAGTTTTCACACATCTTCTATAAATGTAAAGCTATTCATAATGTAGAACATAGCGCACAAACACCTATATCTAGAACTAGGAACGAATGGAATTTTTTAGGCTGCCTTCTTCTCTCATTAAATCCTTGATTAGAATTGAGGATTTAGTTACAATCAGGGGTTAACTAGTGATAATCTCTTTGAGGGGGGCTTCGGTTTCAAGTTTCGACAGGTTCTTGTACTCCTTAGAATAGTCGACCTTATATGAAAGGCCTTTTATTGCAATGAAACTAGTTTATCTCGCTGCCAATGGTTCTTTCTTCAGTGACATTCTTTAGTGACTCAGCGAGTAAAACATTTAGTTTATTAAATAATAACAGAACGTTTCTTTGAGTAAACTCATCAGGCAGAGAATCGTAGCTTTCATGTTGGAGAATGAATTCATTCAGTTGAATTTTTGAAATGAACGTCGTGATTTAAGTCGATTTGACTTACCAATAACCTGAGTTGAAACTCATGAGAGCAAAACGAGAAAAAAATTTCATTATAAGAATGGACTGAGGAAGAAGCGGGAGAGGGGAGCTGAGGAAATTGGAATGCTTATTCCAAAACCTAAACAAATAATGAAAGCGGTAACAAGTTTTACAGAAAGCAGTTGAATACCTCGTTAACATAATTAAATGAAGACCCGCAAAATAAGAACAATAATTAAATTGATAGGTGAAATGTGAGAGGGCGTGGCGCAATAATATTATGCTTAGTTATACAAAAAATGGATCTCCATTACCACATAGATCCACTCGAGCGAGGAATTACAAATAATTCTGCCTCGATTCACGCAGTGCACAAGCAGAGCTATTGGCTTACTTAGGATAGGACTCGAATATGAAGAGGGCATGCCCGGCTTCGAGTGCATTTCGAGCGCGAGGAAGAAAATTACACGATCTGTATTAAACCTATGTTTCTAATTCCTCGAAACAGGACAAAGAACAGAGAAAAAACGATGTAAGACTACATGCATTTCCGTTCAAGCCTGGAAGATGTCAATAGTTCACAAACATACATATTTGTTTGTTTCGTGAAGAGGCTTGAAAAGACGCAACTTGCTAGCTTTCTTTGTATGAGTTTCTAAGATCAGCTGGTTTGAAATATTATACACAAAGTGAAAAGACTCAAGCGGCTATTCAGATTCAATGTCCCTTTATAAACATATTTCTCGAATGGTTTATAAAAAAAGCTAGCTGAGACTGATGGTGCTGGAAACGAAAACCGGGCGATTTAAGAAATGAAAAAAAAAACTTTAGTGAATAAAATATCAATATAAACTTTAAGAGATGAAATTACGATTCACTGAAACAAAATAGATATGAGTCATGGTTTTTTCGTAAAGGCTCTTTTACAAACAACTGATGTGGTTCACACGAAACTCATTCATTATTCAATACCCTTGTACATAACACACAAAAAGGTCGGGGTCCGTTCAATTTTCAGAAGCTTATTCCGAACCAAGTAGAAATCACGACTTTTCAGAAGGGTCAGTTCCATTCACAAGAGGAATCTTGATATTGCTGTTGTCTTTGCCCGAATCTTCTTTTCTGTCAGTCATCGCTATTGATTTGTCGAGCAACTGTAATGTTTATTCATACTTTATTTCACCAAAGTCAATCAGTTAGTTGTAGTATTCCCTACTCCTCGTTGATCTCAAGCAACGGATTTTTATACCGAGCAGAGGAGCGGATTGTTCGCAGAAACTTGTGCAAAAATCGTGTGGTGTGACGGGAACCGAACCCGTGACCTTTCGCGTTCCGGGCGAATGCTCTCCCCACTGAGCTACACACGAGCACATGATTATGCACATTTTAAGGCCCATACAACATAGTGATGTTACCTTGATGATATACAATCAATGTTGGATGAACCATACAATAAATGTTGGATGAACAAATTAGTACTTATATGGTATCTTTTTAGTTGTTTTTTTCTACGCCTAAGAAGATGAGTATGAACACGTAAAATAAATCAGCGATGAACAATTGCATATATGTAAAAAAAATGTTTTGAAGCATGCGACGCATATGTAGCTGAAATTTTTTGGAGCTTTCATATTTGCAAAGCAAATATGAAACATTTGACTAAAGTTATAAAAAAAATCTTCATTTGATTGAACTAGAATTTAATTCGAAAAAAACTTGAAAAGTAAACACAGAAAGGTTGCATGCTCCAGCTGGATAAACTCTAGAAAAAAGAGAGAGAGAAGAGTGTGCAACAACTCACGACAGCAGTCAAATTCTCCTGTGACTGAGAGCAATGGCGCTCGCTGATGAAGGTTGGGGTGGCGCCGCCACTGCATCGGCGAAGACCGCCGTTGTCGCCTATGGACTGCATGCTGCCCGCCGTCCGATTGCTCTGGAAATTTTTTTTCGAGGGCTGTATCTTGAGACACGATTAGATTGTATTTAGTAAAACTATTGCTCTTGTTAGTATGAAGATGATACTTAAAAACAGCGAAACGTCCTGAACTCTCTCAAAAATCCGTTGCCTCTTTTCTTGCTTTCAGGAGTGGAAGAATGACAGACGATTTCCAAATCATGGGAATTTAACTGGGGCAGAGGGAGTCGTTGATGAGCTTTGTGAGGGCGGTCATACATCTGTTCCCGAGACAATGGAAAAGTATCGGAGCGAGTCCGCCCGGTCCGAGGGCTGTTGATTTTTTTGTCTTAAAATATCGAATACGCGCTAAAAAAAGGCTGAATTTTGCCAGAAGAATTCTTTAGTTGAGTTTTTCAAACAAGTTCTGTTGTTTTGTCAGCATTGATTCACATTCTACGAACAACCACTTTTCCTTAACAGATAGTTTCCAATGATAGAAGTTCTCTCTCTTTTGTTGATAACTTCACGTAAAGAGGATAACTGACATTGCCTCTCAAATCCCCTCTGCTCGCCCTGGGAGTGCAGAATCCAGTGGTAGTCGCGGCTGGAGAGATACTGTAGCCGTTTTTTCCGAGACGCCGATCGATAACCTGTAACCAGAAACAGCGAAGGACGGCTGCATAGGAGTTGAAGCAGTCATATCGAGTATATCAAGTGCCTCTTTCTTTCGAAACTTCTCAGTTCAATATAACTTGCGTTTCTCTTGTGATCAGCATTTGGAACTGTTTGCCTAGTGATGCTGTCACGTTTGCCTAGTGATGCTGTCACGTTTGCCTAGTGATGCTGTCACGTTTGCCTAGTGATGCTGTCACATCCACTATATCTAAGATAGTAATTTAACTCTTCCCAATAAATACATCGTAGCCTCATGTAGACTACATACAACTTTAGTTTGTTTTTCTTGTGAAATGATTGAATATTTGTTTGTGAATACCTTCAATTTATTTTTAATACATTGATTCATTATTTTTAATGCTTAAAACAACCTTGTTGTGTAATTTATCCGCTATAATTCCTATGAAAATACAGTATGTACAACCGAAATGTAGATGCGTTAGAAAGTAAAAACACCCCACACCGAATGAATTAGAGATAACCTCGGTTGTTACCTTAGCGTAAACAGGCCTGTAGAGAATGATCTCCTCTTCTTTCTGTTCTCCATCTTCTCCGTCATAGACCTTCACAAGTATACATTTAGCTAATGATCTATCGCAAACGCTCAAAGTCAAGAAATGCTTACTTATTTGTTATGTTTAAACCAGGATTCACTGACTGAAGACTGTGTACATGAAATTTCGCTTTACCGTACAGAACTGAGTTTATGCTGTAAATGAAAAAAAGATTGTACTACGAATAGATTCTAAGGGGTTTGAGGGTTCGGCATATACTGAGATGTGTCTTTAAGGGTTTGCGAATTTTTAAGAAAAGTCTTCGAGCGTTTTCGAGGGTTCACCATTCACCGATAAAGTCTTTTCTTAAAAGTCTTAGAGATTCTTAAAAGTCTTAAAGATTCTTAAAAGTTTCGATGCATATTGAAGTTTTAGAAGCTAAAGAAAACATTCACGACGCATTCACTTCATGAACACAAGTGACTGGAAAAAACAAGGCCATTAAGCTTTTCGAGTTCTAAAGAGATCACTTTAGCATCATAGAAGACATTTTAACTATGCTTTGTTCTACTGAGATTCCAGCATGTATTGAATGAACCTTCGAGTAGTTTTTAGTAGGTGGTAATTTTCTAAAAAAAATCTTGAAAAATACTCGGAGTATTGTGCTAACCTTCCGAAAACATTTACGACTTTTATCAATAAGTGGCAAAGCCGTCAAAAGGCTTGGAGAAGTTTCTCATTGGATACTTGGACCCCTTGAACCCCTCATCCTCATTGGACCCCTCATTGGACATTGGACCCCTCATTGGACCCCTTGAAAAATCTTAATACTTCTTTTATTACGTGACCAAATCCTGAGTATCCCTTAATGACGCTTTTAGTAGGTGGCAAATTTTTTAAAGAATCACACAGTCTTTAAAAAAATTCTAAAACTACAAGCCACGTTCAATTTTTTGATATACTATTTTTCTCAAAATTGCACTGTCCTTCGCAATGTTTCAAAACTGCAGAATAATAATTTTTTATTCTGAACGGAAGATTTTACTATCAAGTGGATGAAGATGAACCTGTCCTAGTCGGAACTCTGGCGACACATATTTCCCGCCCTCCACGTGATTACAGCAAAACTCTGAATCAGGCTACTTCCAACACTGACGGAAACAAAAAAATTGTTAGTAAAAAAAGAGATCAATGAATAATGCATGTAGAAATCAACATATAAATGGTTACTTATACAGATCAGTGAAAGGAATGTTAAATAAACAAGTACTAAGCTACACACTTTAAGGCAACACCTGGTCAAGAAAACAAATGAACCACACAAGGAATAAATGAGTGGGTAGAATTGAATAAATACGTGCATCCCGTTTGAACCTTATCTGCAAGAACGTGTAGTTTTTTAACTAGGATACGAATAGCTCCTCTGCAACTTTACGAATATGTATCTGTATGACTCTTAACTCTATGTGAATGATGTATTGCTTTTCTCTCGTCGGAAGTATTCTACTCGTAATGTTTTGGTATGACTGTAATTGCTCCGATATTTATCAAGAAGCCTCTATTCTTAGAATCAATTGTGTCTTCTTGCCTCGAGAACTTCAAATCTATCCCTTAACCGTTTGCAGAGAGGAGAGGGGAAGGGAACTAACTCGGTTTTCGATCCAAGCATAACTTTCTTTTTGAATGAATGAATGGTTGCATGAAAGAATGAATATGTAATAACCGTATTCGATTATTGGAGCATCTTTGTCATTTCTGCCCCCTACCCGAAATGGCGATGTCGCTACAGTAAAAGGGAAGTCAAGTGCGAGTGCTTCATTCCCCTTCTCATCTTCGAGGCAAACCTATAAGAAATATGAATGTGAGTCAAGCAAAATGGTGAAATATTGTATGAGTTACGCGAAAAATAGTCTTCGATTAGAGGTTAAATATTTCCGGCTTGCATGTGCAAACCATATTCGGTGAGTCTCGTCATTAAATCTGAGGCCTTCACAAACATCATATCGAGATTTTAGGCAGTGAAGGCCTTATTCAGGACAAGAAATACCTCTTTGTGAGAAGGTTCCCATACATATACCCGCTGTTCTTGGCCTCTTTATGTTCTAGTGCGTTTCTCTTACTGATTATCCCTGTATTCGGAGCTGGAACTTGAATGGTTGGCGTGAAAAGAAAATAAAAAAAAAGAGATTTGTTTGAGTTTAGATTCCAGGTTTGGTGTGATATAATTATCAACGTTGTGAGAAGCTAGAACAAGATTAATTTAAATTAGTAAGTAAGAGAATGAGAAAAAAGTATTGTAGAGGGTGGATGGCAAGTACGGAGTTTGTGGTTTAGGTGTGTGCTACGTACGGACAAAAAATTGCATAGAAAACATCAAAATCAGTTTTCGAAGTTCACTGTGTTTTAAACATCGTTACAAAGTTTGATACCGACTGCTTATCTTTTAGAGTAATGACGGGTCCCCAGCGTGCCGCTATCGTCGATTTGCACCAGCGCTGGCACTTCAACTCTGTCATCGTAAAACGCCTCCTAGATCTCCTATATCTTATTTGAAAGGCCGTCAAAGGTTACCGGGAGCTCAGCAATCTTGAAGACCGTCCGAAAACCGGCCGACTGCGATCTGCCCGCACGCCGGCGAAGATAAAAGCCGTGAGGGAGCGCATACGCCAGAACCCTGAACGGAGCATCAACAACATGTCTTCGGAGCTCGGAATGTCCCGCTGTGTGGCTCAAACCATTGTCAACGATGACCTCAGCATGCGCCTGTACCGAAATCGAATTGTGCCTTTTCTGCGAAGAACAAGGCGGAGCGCGTGGATGGTATCCGGGCTTTGCTTCGCGATACGGCCGCACCTGGGGCCGACGAGATAATCCTCTCAGACGAGAAGTTTTTCACGATCGATGAGGCCTACAACTTCCAAAACGTGCGGGTTATCGCTAGATATCCTAAAAAGCCGACGGAAACGGAAGAGTCGTCAACCGCACCTCCCATCCTGCTCAGTTGATGGTCTGAGCAGCTGTGTGCGCTTCGGGCAAGTTTACGCTCGTCTTCGTAGACCAGCGCGTTAACATCAGCAAGCAGAATTATATCAAAGACATTCTCGTAGTCGTCTTGCTTCCTTGAACCCGTGCGCACTTCGCAGGCCGCCCGTTCTGCTTGCAACAGAATTCCGCGCCCGTTCACAAGGCCATTGTGCCGCAAAAGTGGTGTGCGAACAACTTGTCCGCCTTTATAGCAAAGCAGTGGACTACTACTCGCCGGATCTCAATTCGATATTAGGTATGGTCGGTCCTCGAGGCGAAAGTCTTGGCTCGTCCCCACCTCAACTTGGCGTCTATGAAGAAGGCCTTGCTCAAAGAATGGGAGGAACTTGACGTTGATTTTCTGCGTGCCACGACCGATGCTTTCCCCAAACTTCTCCACCAAGTCATCCGCTCCAAGGGTGGCTGCATTGAAAACTGACTTCACCCAGTTGTACATATATAATTTGAGAATAAAATGTGTTGAATAGAGAGAAATTAGATTATTGATTACTATACAAAAAGTTTGACTTTCGTTCCAAGTACTTTCCAGCCACCCTGTGAATACGGAAAACGAAAATTTCATTCTATGTATATATGTACAAAAATTACTCATCTGAGTGTTTTTCTTTTCACTTTTCCATCACAGTTTGGTCAGAAAAATTAACGTTCATCTGTATAATCCGCTCAATGTTTGATGAAATTACGCTTAAAAATTAGGATATTACACCTTTTTTTCCCAAGCCCAACCTTGAGGATGTAGTAAATCTGTACAAGTCTGCATACTCCGACGAGTGTGGGAGGTATGACGGGGAGAGATATTGGCTGCTCCAACGTGGAGTCATACTTACCCTGACTGTATGCCGCTATGGAGGGAGATCTAGATAGGCAGCCTTTTTATTGGATTAAGATAGTTTCTACTTCTATTGATAAAAAAAATCAGGAGCGACATTAATCTCTAAACGATGAGATCATCGGCGCGATGATTATGAGCGCTCACATGACTTTGAGGTCTAAGATAAGAGCTTCCTGGGTACGAGCTCGGCTAAATTTTTGTTTTAAGACTATTTCAACCACGCGCTTGAAGAATCTGAATTTATCTGCCGCGACATTAATCTCTGAACGATGAGATCATCGCGCCGCAGAGCTTTTTTAAAACTCCATAAAAAATGTTGATTCTGAAAAAGATACATTTCAAAATTAATTTTGCTACTCTGCAATGTTTTTTAACTGGTTAGTTTGATATTAATAAACAGAGCCTGATACTTGAAGTTTCCTAAATACTTTATCCACACCTTCGATTCATAGCTGAACAGATAATCGATTTGACTCATACGAATGTTATTGACTATATTGATTGGTAGGCAAAAGAATAAATTTGTTGATACAAACTTCTGGTGGAAGACAGTAGATGAGAGACTTTTGCTCTCTCCGAGGACGCCTTTCTCTATGAAATATTCCACGTGCTGCAATCATTCGGATGACACAGTTGATAAGTTTACAATACACAAGTTAATAATAAAGTTGAGAACGAGGACAAAGAGAAAAGAATCGCTTTGATAATAAACCAAGGCGGTGAGAAGGTTCAGAAATGTAATCGATAATAAACCAAGGTGGTGAGAAGGTTCAGAAATGTATTCGATAATAAACCAAGGTGGTGAGAAGGTTCAGAAATGTAATCGATAATAAACCAAGGTGGTGAGAAGGTTCAGAAATGTATTCGATAATAAACCAAGGTGGTGAGAAGGTTCAGAAATGTAATCGATAATAAACCAAGGTGGTGAGAAGGTTCAGAAATGTAATCGATAATAAACCAAGGTGGTGAGAAGGTTCAGAAATGTAATCGATAATAAACCAAGGTGGTGAGAAGGTTCAGAAATGTAATCGATAATAAACCAAGGTGGTGAGAAGGTTCAGAAATGTAATCGATAATAAACCAAGGTGGTGAGAAGGTTCAGAAATGTAATCGATAATAAACCAAGGTGGTGAGAAGGTTCAGAAATGTATTCGATATTAAACCAAGGTGGTGAGAAGGTTCAGAAATGTAATCGATAATAAACCAAGGTGGTGAGAAGGTTCAGAAATGTATTCGATAATAAACCAAGGTGGTGAGAAGGTTCAGAATTGTAATCGATAATAAACCAAGGTGGTGAGAAGGTTCAGAAATGTATTCGATAATAAACCAAGGTGGTGAGAAGGTTCAGAAATGTAATCGATAATAAACCAAGGTGGTGAGAAGGTTCAGAAATGTATTCGATATTAAACCAAGGTGGTGAGAAGGTTCAGAAATGTAATCGATAATAAACCAAGGTGGTGAGAAGGTTCAGAAATGTAATCGATAATAAACCAAGGTGGTGAGAAGGTTCAGAAATGTAATCGATAATAAACCAAGGTGGTGAGAAGGTTCAGAAATGTAATCGATAATAAACCAAGGTGGTGAGAAGGTTCAGAAATGTAATCGATAATAAACCAAGGTGGTGAGAAGGTTCAGAAATGTATTCGATATTAAACCAAGGTGGTGAGAAGGTTCAGAAATGTAATCGATAATAAACCAAGGTGGTGAGAAGGTTCAGAAATGTAATCGATAATAAACCAAGGTGGTGAGAAGGTTCAGAAATGTAATCGATAATAAACCAAGGTGGTGAGAAGGTTCAGAAATGTAATCGATAATAAACCAAGGTGATGAGAAGGTTCAGAAATGTATTCGTAAAAAATAGAGAAAGATTGTTAGAAGGAAAAAGAGAAAGGGGGGAAATAAAGAAATCATCCCAAAGAGAAAAAGAGCAACTGAGACAGAAAAAAAGAGAAGAAGAGAAAAAAGCGAAGTAAACCCCAATATCATAAAGATTAGGGTATTTTTTGTAAAAAATTATAATATAATCAGTGAAACATGAATCAAAAAAATTTCAACAATGTTGTGAAACAGTTTTCATATCCACTTATTTGCTGTGTCGTGCCTTTTTTAATGCGCTGTTGAAGAGACAAGATGGGACCGAACGTTTCGCTTTTCAAAGCATCAAATCGGTTTATCGGTAAAACTCAATTGTTTTGAGATGATATTAGCCTTTTTTGGCGCGGACAAAAACTTGAAGGAGTTGTGGCGAAACTTCAAATATATAATGAAAGTACAGAGTTGTACTAAAATTCAAATAATTTGTCCATCAGTTCTTTTGTTCTTCTATTTTTTAAGCGAGAATTTTATTGAACTTGCTCTATGTTTTTTATTCCAAAAAATAATGGTTTATTAGAAGCATATTATGTACAATTGGGAGAATTGAAGAAACTGAAAAAGTGATAATAACATGATTAATGCTTACATGATCTCGTCATATGAAAGATATATGGCAGCTGGATTAAAATAACAAAAAAGTTATGGGAGTGAATTTAGAACCTGAATCAGTTTGATGCTGATGGCTTGTTGACAAGGCCGGCGATTCTCGACCTAAACACGATCAATATATTCGTCTTTCTTTCTGCTTTTATTTGACTCTTGAAAGAGTCAAATTTTTTTAAAATTTCATTTTCGAGCATAAAACTATCCATTTGTATAACTATTACACTGTCGTGTCAACGCAGCAAAAAACAACAACACGAAACTGCTTAAAACAGTTTCCCCGTTTTTCTTTTTGTTAAATGCTCTGTAAAAAACAAAATAAGAACAATTATTAAAAAAACAGCGTATTTTCCTGAGAAGCTAATCAAGACTACGCAAAATTTAGAACTAAAAAGAGATATAAAAAAAGAAGACTAAAAAAAATTCTTCTGGAGTGTTAGAATTCAACTTTTCACTTTGCAAAGTAATCTCTGCTAAGTGATCCCGTTGAACGCTCCGTCACTCTAAAACCACGACGTAAACAACGAGCGGTGCGAGAGAGTGGTAAAATATAGCATAAAGTTGGAGAAGTAGAATTTTTTTCACTTTGCAGAGATTAATTTGCAAAGTGAAAAGTTGAATTCTAACGCTCCATTCATTTTTCTCGTCCTCCTGAGCGGTTGCCATGTAATGAATGACTCGCCACTCTTCACTTCCTCCTTCGAATTTCTCTTCCCATTAGAAACCGTCTAGTAACTCCCATTGGAAACCGTTAATGACCTCTACAGTTCTCTTCTCGCTTCTGTCCCTCAATTGCTGTCATATACTCTCCTTTTTACCATTTCAACGAGATGTTTTGAAAAACTCAGCGTAATAAAAACTCAAACTCAAAATTTCAAACCGCGAAACACTACGTACCTCACGACACCACTTCACAACATATTGATAAATCAACAAAAAAAAGTTAAATCAAAGACTTTATCTTTCGAAGAGATGAAGGCTCAAAAAAGAAACATATAACTTTCTATAAATCAGATAGAGGGTGGGAGCATTGATATATGTATTAGATTGCTGCATAAATATGTATTGCGTCATTCCCATAAAACCTTACCAGTCAAATTCTCATTGAAAACTTTTTCATATATATGGAAAATGAATTCTTTACGACACCGGTCGTGTTCCACCTCCGTTCTTGAATAGTGATGAAACTCCCAAACACTTTCCCAAGCCGAACATACACCAGAAATGTTCATGTTGGCTGTTAATCATAATCGGCTGGTCTCATCCATAATCACTTCCTAAATCCTGGCGGAACCATTACAGCTGAGCAGTACTGCCATTACAGCTGAGCAGTACTGCCATTACAGCTGAGCAGTACTGCCAACAAATTGATGAAATACACCAGAAGTTGTTACTAAACAACCAGATTTGGTTAATAGGAAAGGGCCGATTCTTCTTCATGACAATGCTCGACTTCAGGTCGCAATCAATAATAGACAAAAAATGCAAGAGTTGGGATATGAGACCCTCGATTATCCACCCTACTCACCCGACCTCTCGCCTGGGATATGAGACCCTCGATTATCCACCCTACTCACTCGACCTCTCGCCTGGGATATGAGACCCTCGATTATCCACCCTACTCACCCGACCTCTCGCCTGGGATATGAGACCCTAGAGTGTCTACCCTACTCACCCGACCTCTCGCCTGGGATATGAGACCCTCGATTATCCACCCTACTCACCCGACCTCTCGCCTACAGACCACTTCTCCAAGCAACTGCACATCTTCTTGCGCGAAAACTTTTTTCAAACCCAAAGTGACGTGAAACGGCCTTCTACGAGTTCATCGTCTGCAGGAATCCGGAATCCCATGATACCACCATTAAAATTTTTTTTCCTATATACATAAGCAGATCATAAAAGTTATCGTATGTATAGAATACCAAGAACAACATACGGTATTTTAAATTTTGAAAACTGTTCTTTACCAATTTTTGTTTCAAAGAATGGATTCTGGACTTGCAAAACAAGAAAATAATTTTTCAATGAAGTAACCAAAAAGAGCAGTCACTCAAAAACTGTTCTTCTTGCTCAAAGTTTGAAAAAAGAGAAAACTAAATTGTTAACACTCTTCTTAAAACATCTATGTATTTGAAAAAAACAACTGAATTTCTTCATAGATATTTGCAAATCATCCTATTTGAACAATTTATTTTTTTATGAAGCGCCCCCTGTACATTCTATCTACAGGCAATCGCATTAAAATAGCTTTTTAATTTTTAATCCTCTTTTTAGAATTAAAAAAAAACATCTAGCACTAATCAATAGCAAAATTGTACTCATTCGAAATTTGAAGAAGAAAAAAACGTAAAGCGACACCTGTGCCCGAACTCGAATGTTCTCGCCGCACATATACGCAGTTCGGTCGAGTGTGACTCGCAGGGCAAGAGCGCCTCTGCGGCAGCACCAACAGCATTTCGTGAGCTTGTCTTGACCAGTCAGGGGACTCTGAAAGTCACCCTTCTCAAATAGGTACTCTCTAAAACTTCATTGTAATGTTGATAGTGTTAGAAAATATGGCATTTTTATCTACCTTTTTTCCTAGGTGGTCTAATTCTGAATTTAGCAAGCTCTAAGTAATACTTGAATGACTAAGTTCTAGGATTCATCTGCTTCATCGATGATGAAAGATATTTAACTCACGATGAACTTCTGCTCCATGCAATCAATGTGAGGCCCGATTACAGTGAAGTATTTGATTCCTTGAGGTGAGCTCGCATAGGGGATGTCAATGATTACCTGAACTCGCATAGGGGATGTCAATGATTACCTGAACTAGCATAGGGATGTCAATGATTACCTGAACTGGCATAGGGGATGTCAATGATTACCTGAACTGGCATAGGGGATGTCAATGATTACCTGAACTCGCATAAGGGATGTCAATGATTACCTGAACTCGCATAGGGGATGTCAATGATTACCTGAACTGGCATAGGGGATGTCAATGATTACCTGAACAAGAAAAAATTGTGTGTTCCCAATTTTTTTCGGGTTTGTTGTCTACATATATTATCTAAAATATTTCATTTATAGAATTTCTGGACTGAATACATTTTTTTCTGAAGTTACTATTTACTTTTCTTTATGTTTTTGTTTTTTATTACTTTATTCTCTTTTTTTTCTCAAGAGATTTAAATTATCTTTCTCTCAAGTTTGCAAGTTTCTCTCTCTTTCTCATACTATTTTTCAAGATCTCACACCATCAACTCGAAAACCGCTAGAAGTCCGCAGCGATGTTTGTTAATGTCCTAAAAAACTAATCAAAGATCTTTTCTGCTTTCATATAAAGCATAGTAGTACTTGAATGTTTAAAAATGATACAGTTCAAGGTGCGAAGAAAGTTCAGGTGGAAAATTCGGCACTTTGCTTTTTTGTTGTAGCGATCGTTTAATTTTTTGTTCGTATCTTAGTCATAACATTGCAAACACATCCTGAAAAATTCAAAATGACAACTCTTTTCTTGTTCTGGTAATTATCTCTGATATGGACCTGAACAACATTCTGCGCTTAAGCCAGTCCGGGCACACTCAAAAACACCTCGCCAGAATCACTGGATTTTTCGCAGAACAATTGAAAACTTAATACGCCGATTTCGTGTTACTGATACAACAGATGACCGTCCCAGGAGCGGTAGACCAGCAACCGCAACCACTTAGGTCAATGTGAAAAAACATCCGAGATAAGATTCGTTATGAACCCAAGCGGATTGTCAGAAAAATTTCGAAGGAGCTGAATATCTCCGATATGTCTGTTCGGAAGATCGTGAAATCCCGCATGAGACACCGCCTTATCAAGTTGCGCATTGGCGACTCACGCATTGACGGACCAGATGAAGGTCTTCGGAGATTAAAATGTTCAAGCGGGGGGGGGGGGGGGCGATTTGGATATTCTCTTCACCAGAACGATAAGATTTGGTTGATATCGGTCAACAGTGGCGGCCACGTCTCGAGAAAGGAACATCCTGTTTCTGTCATGGTCTGGGCCGGGGTGACCGCGATACCAAGACACCACTCATTTTAGTTGAGCACGGAGTCAAAGTGAATGCCCATAACTACCTGAACGATATCCTCGTGAAAGAAGTACTTTTCTGGAGCCAGGCTCACTTCGCAGGACGCACCTGGACGTTTTACCCGGACTCTGCGACCGCGCACAAAGCTAAAAAGGTGCAAGACCAATTTTCCTCAATGATATCCTCCACCGAATGGCCTCCGTACTTGCCTGGTTCAAATACTCTGGACTTCTCTGTACGGTCAATTTTTTAGAGCAAGGCCTGTGCTTCCCCCACAAAAATTTGGAGAAGCTTAAGCGCGCCTTACAAGAGGCGTGGGATGATCTTGACGCCTCTTACCTGTCCACCACGGTAGGTGACTTCCACAAGCGACTTAGCGCCTGTTTCAATGAAAAGGGAGGTCTCTTTGAGATTTTAAAGTGCAGTTCTGTTATAAACTTCATCAATAAACTTTGATGAGAATTTGGTTTGATTTGCTCGATCCGTCAAGTTTTTATAGGAAAAATACTGTCCAACCGAACGTTCTTCGAACCCTGTATATGAATGAACTATCGTAGATACACAAGCTAATCTCACACGAGTAAGGACCTACCCGTGTTACTCTGTTTTACCAAATGTTGAAAAATTTATTATTGTCATTCCAACCTTGATGTAGTACCGAATAGTGCCGTATCGACTCTCCAACGAGCACGGCAAGGCGGTCTGCGGTAGATCGAAGCAGAAGGGCAGGTTGTGAACTCCGCGAGGGAGAATGGGCACGGAATCACACTCCGTGTGTTTGTCTTTACATAAACGCTTGTTTTAACCAACAATCAACTATAAATATAATACGCGCCTGTCTATCCCCACGCATTTACTACAGCGAAATTCGCGAAACCCCGATTTTGGTAACTATTGAAAGCGAACAAAAAATCGAATTTATTCACACAAAAAACACAAGATTCGTACTCAGTTGCAAATCTTTTAAAATTCTACTAATTTGGACAAGTTTCAAAATTTTAGCCTTACATCTTTACTGTGAAACTTAAATTCATGTTTAAAAACATTTGTGATGTAGTCGCCTGATAAAAACTTTTTAGATGAAAAATTGAAACATACCTTGACCCCAGATGACTTCTTTGTCGTCAAGAACATATTGGTCGTCTTTGACAGTACGCCGCTCTCCTGACTTCACGACCTTCAGAGTTGCATGGACTTTTCCTCGCAGAAGGACGCGAATACCTTGAGGATTTGAGTACTCACTGGGCGACTCTTACGGACAACTCGCGAATGCTTAGTGGAGAATGATCGGAGAGAGTATGGCATTGATTAGAATGAATGTTTAGGGCTTTACCAGGTTTGCATATTTCTCTGTCCAAATTTCAAATTATATTTCTCGCCTATTTCTCTGTCTAAATTTCCAAATTTAATTAATTTTTTTGCCCAGTTATTACTGAATCTGATTTATAGTTCTATTGAATATGATTTCATTCATTATTTTAACTTGTTGGATCCATTTCAACCCACACGATTTTTATGTACTAAATATATTGCATATTATACGAACAACATGTAAAAACATGTTAAATTTTTTTTAAATAAGTAACGTTCTTCCATTTTATATCTTTGCCCAGATTAAAAAATTTTTTTTTAACAACCCCGTAAGTTAAAATTTAGGTCAAGGTTTCCAAGGCTTTCAAGTGGTTATTGATGTGTTCGAGTAGGACGCCTGTATTGAAAGAGAAACAAGAGAAGCGCACCCTTTATTTTGCAGTTTTCAGAGTTCTCGAGAAGCACCGAGCCTTCGACGGTTTCTCCTGCGTAGTAAACTTCCTTGCTGAGTCGTATGTCGAAACTAGATATGTAGTCCATGACGTTGCGCTCTGGCTCGATCTCAAACCACATATTTCAAGTTTTAGATGGAGGCCTTTCTCAGAAAAAAACCACAAATTGGTTAATATTAAAAGTGAAGCACGACAAAAAATACTGTAGTTTATCAAGAAATCAGCCGAGTTCTGCTTTTACATCAACTCTAAATATTCAGTTGGAAAAGCTTTTCTGCTGAAGAGCGCTGGAAGGGGTTATCCTTCCAGCGCTCGCTGGAAGGGGTTATCCTTCCAGCGCTCACTGGAAGGGGTTATCCTTCCAGCGCTCTTCCTTTTTTCACTGATATCTCACATTATGTTGAGCCCAATCTCGAGAAAAATTCTAAACTATTAAGGCAGACGACCGGTCGTCTAAATCGTCTTCAGTATACGGACTTTACAAACTTTTTTCTTACTCATTCGAAAAACTTAACAATAAAGAGGCTATATGGCCCAGTATCAAGATCACAGTATTATTTCAAAGTATAATGGAGTATATTTTTCAATAATTACCAACGTAAAAAGTTGTATACACATTTTTTAAAAAGAAAACTATGACAGAAAGAACTTATTCAAAAGTATGTACATATATTGCTCTTAATAAACATTGTATTGTATTGTATTGTTTACTCCATGTACAGAATGTGTCGGTAAGATGAGAAAAGGAAGAATGAGCTCTGGAGATATGGACTGTGTTTTGGTGTACAGCCCTTATCCTCATCCCCCCCCAATAGCAATGCAACAGCCCTTATCCTTCCTTCTAATCTTCCCTCACCGCTTCCAGGCTCTTCAACCCGTAGCCCATCAAACTTCTGCTAAACTAAATCTTCCCTAAGACCCCATCAAGCTCTATTCTACATTGCGTGATAATAAAAACTTGAAACTTCAAGGTACCAAAGAGGCTTTTGGCAGTTGGGCGCTGGTTTACAATGGAACTAAGTTGAACATAAACTTTAAAATTATCATTTAAGTTTATTTTAGGACACAGATAGTTATCATGTTATTCAGACTATCCAGACATGTTATCCAGACTTTACAACTAACCTCAGACTGGTTCGAGCTGTAAAAGCTCTGTATCATCAAAACAGATTTTTTCAAAGGAAAAATCTGAGAGTTGAAAAAAAAAAGAAGAAAATAGATATTTACAAAGCTTTTTTTGCAGGCCAAACAATCTCAATTTCAAGCCTATTTATATTGGTATTAGTTGATAATCATGTTACGACACGATGAAATACGTAAAATAAATAATCAAGTGAAGAAAAAAACCAAATTATTGAATGAAAAATTTTTTCATTGAAAGACATCCAACCAGACTGAAATATTTGCGCTGTTTAATGATGGCGGTTTTCTATCAAAGTTTTTCTATAGTACTATAATGCTTCGAAGACTTCCAACAGTAATGTCTTATACTTAATCACTTTCCGCTTTTGGTTAGAATCAAGCTCTAGCACAGTTGTCAGAAGAGAGGGCAGTGTTGACTGACAGTTGTCAGAAGAGAGGGCAGTCTTGACTGACAGTTGTCAGAAGAGAGGGCAGTCTTGACTGATATATGGAACGGCGATGAGCGCAAAGAAGCTGTTCATTTTATCAGAAATTTTATTGCGGTTAATTATTTGTTCCAGCGCCACATCAGAACATGACAACCACAAAAAACGCTTTCATAAAAGAAGATCGGATCATTGGCGAATCTCGCAGGTTGTACAAAAACCATCCAGAAATTATTTGAACTTTGGATTAGATGTAAAAACTTTGGATAAGATGTAAAAACTTTGGATTAGATGTAAAAACTTTGGATTAGATGTAAAAATTCAAGCTCACAGTAAACCTTTTGCACTTATGAGAAAGTGGTTTCATTGACAAGATGGTAAATTTTGAACAAGTCGTACCAAGACCATTTGCAGTAACTCTACTGGCTTTTTACACAGCGTTTACATATACAGTACTGGCAAAACTATCAAAAAACTAATTTTGGTTATAACTTGGCAAAAAGCAAACATATTGTCTTGTTATTTTCCTTTTTTTTTGTTTTTTTTTTTTGGAAGCATATGCTGTAGTTATGGTAAAATGTCTGCTTCAAGATAAACCGAACTCATTTGCCCCAAAGCTCGAGTTTTCCAATTTTTTGTTAATTTTGACGGAAAATTCTTTTTTTCAATTTCTTTATTTTTATGTGGATGCAATAGTTTTTTTCTGTTTTTTTGAATGAATTGTCTTATCGGATTGTCTTATGAATTGTCTTATGAATGAATTGTCTTATGTCTTATCATTCTCTCATTAGTCTCTCTCCGTGCACGGTTGCTCCTCGCACCGTCTCTTCCCTCGTCTGTGAGAGTCCTTTCCCGAGAAGATTTGGCGCTCCGGGATCGTAGCGCCATCATGAGCGACAGAAGAATGAGATTGAGGGACGACTTTGTCAAAGCCGTTAGGAAAGGCAGAGAACGCTGAGGAGTGGAGTCGTCACATGTCGCAACAGATCCCATAATCGATGATGTTATATTACCGATGTGGCTTGCTGATCTTGATAAAGCGTTTAAATTGAAAAAAAAAATTGAAAAAAATTGTCTTATCGGAATTAAAAACGTGTTCGTGGTATGTTTTAGGTCAAGTAAAAATTTTTTTGTCAAAAGTCGATAATAAAAGAACTTTTTTAAAATTGTTTTTTCAAAGTTCAATTACAATGTGCTTGTCTGATATGCGTGAATTGGTAAAAATTGGTTTTCCGGTTGTAAATACTTTATTAGTACGTCGATTCTTGCAATTTTCTGCTCAATGTGTTGTAGAAATATGAGAAAGGAACGTTAACAATTTCAAGACGATTGGTTGAAAAAAACAACAACAAAAAAATCGATGAAAAGCTGATTCTGGATAGAATTTTGACTGGTACTGTAGATCTGGTATGAATCCTGGTGAAAATTCTGGTGCCTTATAGTGTTTCACAAATGGAAATCATTAAGGAGCTGCTCGAAACTGACGAACCAGTTTCTTTATCGCAGCCTCCCAACTATTTTTTGTTGTTGAATAACCTAGTTATTTATATGATTTTACCCGTATAAACTCCATGTTATTGAATTTGGTTCAATCAATAAAATCCCTGATAAAGTAATAACCCATGTTCTCATACCGTGATTTTCAAGTGTTTTAATTCTGTTTGAAGTGAATTGAAAATTAGAAAAAACTCCTCTCTGTTAAAATACAGTTTTCTGAGGAAAAAAGTGTTTTTCATAGACGCGCAATGCTTTAACAAAAAGTTAATATATTGATTCGCAATAACAACCTACCCTATGAAACAGTTTCAATAACTAATAGTGATGCGTTTGCAGTTAGCCTTAGTAAGCTTCCCTTCAGTTCACTTCTTCCGAAACCGATTGTGAAAGACTAAAAGTTTTTTATCTTGATATTGCAACAAAAACAGTTCCTAAATTGACTTTTAATTAAATATCTTAATGTAAAGTACCACTGCACCACTGCCCAACAGCCTTTCAGGTGCCGACTTTTACCAAGCAAAACCAGTCCGTGCTTCGCTGCCTCTTATTCTTCTTTTCCATTTACCCCCAACCTTTTTTTGTGCACGGAATAAAGAATTGAATTGAATAAAAAATGATTCGAAGCATTGAACTAAAAAACAGTTAAGAAGAGAAGTAGAGAGTGAGATAGAGAACGAGGTAGAGAGAAGAAACTAAATAGAAAGGGAAAAAATAAAAAAGGGAACGATTTTAGCAATTCTCGAAACTCGAGTCTCATGGAGTGCTTTCAGATTTAGAACTTATTGAATTCTACTATGGAGGTTTTTTTAAAATTTTATTTGTTTTATATTTTTCCAAACTATTTTTAATCCTTAAAGATATTTATTTAGAAGAGCTTCTGAGATAGTTCACTCTATTAGCTTTTTTTCGAAGGATTCTTACATATTATTTCACCATGTACATACATATACTATTCTGACCGAATAAAAGAGATCAAATCAAAAGTTTTGGACTGATTTTACGCGAGAATGGTAAGCCGGAAAAGTTTCCACTTAAATGAAAATTAATCGTTCACTAGGTCTGAAGCGGAGAACATTGAGAACATGAGCCAGTTTTACTCGTTGTGAATAGTTTGTGCTCGTAAGCGATCACCTAAGGCCGTGTCTTATAGGACGACATATGATGATTGGGCAAGTTGCCAATTATATGTCGTCCTATGAGACACGGCCTTAGGTGATCGCTTACGAGCACATAGTTTGTTTGCTCTCAAAAAAATACATGAAAGATATTTTTGAAAGCACACACGAAAATAAGAAGAATGTTTCTAAGAAAAATAAGAAGAGTTTCTAAGAACTAAAAAAATTCTCAGAACTATAAAAAAAATTTTAGCGCCTAGTAAGCCTTGGGCGTGTTACCAACTCATTTGATTTGAGATACTGATCTGACCTAGTAGAACGAGGGACAGCTCCCGAGGTCACTCATATTATGTCTAGCAAATGAAACATTTTTTTAAATGTGCAGAAATTGCCAGAATTTTCTAGAACGACTTGTAATGAATTTGAGAAGGATTTTGAGGTGTTCAGGCACAACACCGTTGTGTCACAATCAGAATAAATACATTCTTATTTAAGATTTACAGTTGTTTCGACAAGGTGAATTTGTAAAGCTCCGAGGTTGAAAATAGATTTTCCTTGTAAATTGAATAAGTTTATAACGGCTCTGCCCGTAAACAAAACCGATAGACATTTTCAGGGAATGATGGATGCGGAGAAGCAGGTTACAGTAGGTGATCATTCGGCATTATTTTTTGATATACGGTAAGTATAAAAAAGTTACCGCAACGCGACAATAACTTAGCTATTCGGAGATTATCACTGAAAGTGGAAAAAAAAATCTTTTTCTGAAGGCTGGTTTCATTCGTAATACTGCCAATTCAAAACAATTACGATGAGAGTCAATGAAACAGAGAGAGAGAGAGAGAGAGAGAGAGAGAGAGAGAGAGAGAGAGAGAGAGAGAGAGAGAGAGAGAGAGAGAGAGAGAGAGAGAGAGAGAGAGAGAGAGAGAGAAGAGAAGAGAGAAAGAGAGAAAGAGAGAAAGAGAGAAAGAGAGAAAGAGAGAAAGAGAGAAAGAGAGAAAGAGAGAGAGACTATGGAGAGAATAGAGGATATAGAGTATAGGACAAAAAGATATTTTTTTTAATTTAACATGAATAACTACATGTTTTAAAGAATGAGACGGGCAAAAAATAAAAATGGAAGAGAGTGATTCCTTAGTGTTGAGCGGAGAGATGGAAATAGGGAGAGAGAACGAGAGGCGGAGAGAATGGAAAATGCAAGAGAAGACGAGGGAGAACAAGGATGCAAAATAGAATATCGTTCCCGTTCACACGCAATTGTCATGCAATTGCAGCTAATAATTTTGCGGGGAAGGGGTGGAAAAGAGAAATATCGCTCCAGGCTCACACACAAAACAACCGACCCTTCTAGCTGTAGATGAATCGTTCCCCGTTTCCTCAAACGTTCTCTCCTCTTCTCCCTGTATTGTGTTTCAGTTGCTCTTTCTCGCTTCATCTCTTTTCTCTTTTTCTGTTTATCTTCTGTCTCTATAGGTTTCTCGCTCATCCTTATTCCTTTTTTTCAATGTCTCTTTCTGTATCTCATCTTTCCCAAATAAGAGTGTGCAAGCGACATTGGGAAGAATAATAGGGATGAGATTCGATAGAAGTTCAGTAGAAACGCAGAAGTAAAAGTTGGTGATACTGATAGTAAAGAAGTGAGAGAGAGAGAGAGAGAGAGAGAGAGAGAGAGAGAGAGAGAGAGAGAGAGAGAGAGAGAGAAAGAGAGAGAGAAAGGAAAACAAGAAAGACAGAGAGAGAGAGAGAGAGAGAAAGAGAGAGAAAGAGAGAGAGAAAGAGAGAGAGAAAGAGAGAGAAAGGAAAACAAGAAAGACAGAGAGAGAGAGAGAGAGAGAGAGAGAGAGAGAGAGAGAGAGAGAAGATGAAAGATGAGCAGTTAAAACAGACTTAGAAAAAAAAGAAGTGAAATAGCAAAAGAAGTGAAGGGAAGCAAGGAAAAGAGAGCGACTCATGTCTTCCTCTTTGTCTTGCCGATGGCATTTCGCCTCGCAAGGAAGTTTTCCTGATGTCTCGGTTAAACCGAGAGCAGAGAAACGAGAAGGAGGAAATGAGGAAGAGAAAAGAGGATGGGAAAGCAGTGCCGAAAATAATGCATATTGGGATGAGCTATGCTCTGGCAAAGATGAAGAGAGAGAAAGCAAGAGAAAAAGACTTCTAAAGAGGATGCGAAATAGTATTTCCTTGCACTTGGGTTGGATTATGATAGCTATTTCCGTAGGAAGCTGCAATGATTCATATGATATTGTGAGTATTAAAAGATTTGAATAGTCACTGGCACCAGAATGGCACGGAAGATTGAGAGACTGGTCACTGGGTAGGAAATAACCGGGCAAGTCAGTTTTTACGGGGGGAGATAGTACCAAAAAGGTCGAATGTCAATGTTGTGATAGTACGAGATATTAATTAAATGGTGAGAGATTTACCCACCCGGTCATTGAAAGGACGGGTAGAAAATCTTATATAATATATAAATATCACTAGCTTTATTGTAACAGTCTTTTTTGACACTTTTTGACACTTTCCCCCCATTCCTTACATTTCTGCCTTGTTTCTTACTCAAGTTTCTCTTTTTAATTTTGATTTAGCTTCAGTTTTTAAGTTCTCGTTTGATTCTTTCCACTACATATGTATATATAATATGTTCGCGAGTTTCTGTCACCAAGGAACTACTCCCTACTATTTTTTATATGTATGCGGACATATCTATATTTGCTTTCTCTCTAATTCTCTCTCTTTATCGTTCTCTCTCTTTCCCTACTTCACTACATATTTCTTTATATATATTTCTCCCTCCTTCTTACTTTATTTTTCTTTCTCAGTTTTCGGTTGTTGTCTTTTCCGCTTCTCGTGTATCTTGTTTCTCTCCGATTCTCTATCCTTCTTCCTTTCAGTGGCTTTTCCTATTTCTCAACCTAGGCATTCATTCATCCGAACGAAGCTTTTCTCAAAATTAATGTGGTTTTGGCGCTTCCATTAAAGCGCATATCTCTCGCGAAAAACACCCGAAATATCTGACTCTCTTTCCTGACACACGTTCCATGTTTTTTGCCCTTTTATGTCTCGAAATCTTGCCGTTGAAAGCTCGAAAAAAAGTCCGTTGTCTCGAAATCTTGTAGGAAATACAGTTAGTCTCTCTCTCTCTTTCTCTTTTTTGCTTCTTTTTTCTCCTTTTCTCGTTCTTCCACGATTTCGCTCTCACTCTCTTTTCTTTTCCGTTTCTCACTATCTTCAAGACTCTTGTTACTTTCTATTTTTTTTACAGCTTTCTTTCTTCATTCAGTCCTCATCTTTCACCTCTTTTCCAAGTTCTGAATTATCTTTTTTATTTTCAAAAAAAAACATTTCCTTTTTTCTTTGCCTCCTTCCTCGCCCTTCTTGTAATTTTTTTCTCATTATTTCTCTCTTTCTATTAACCTCCTTTTCATTGTAATCCTATCCAACATAATTTAACCTCGTTGTTACTTTAACCCCAAAAGCAAACTGAGCCTTTTTATAGGATGAAGTAAAGAACACTTTATCGTTGTTCATATGCACAGGAAGATGCTTTTAAAGGAGAAAATTTAGCTCTTAGTACAGGGTGCGGCAAAAGTCCAGGTAGACAGTATTTTTTCCGATAAAAACTTAACGGATTGAGCAAATCAAACAAAATTTTCATCAAAGTTTGTTCAAATAGTTTGAGATATAACTGCCTTTTCAAATTTCAAACAGCCCTCCTTTCTCCTTGACACAGGCGCGGAGTCGCTTGTGGAAGGCACCCACCGTGGTGGACAGGTAAGCGACGTCAAGATCATCCCACGCCTTCTGTAGGGCGCGCTTCAAACTTCCCAAATTCTTGTGTGGGGAAGCACAGGCCTTGCTCTCAAGGACCGACCACACAGAGAAGTCCAGAGGATTCAAATCAGGTGAGTACGGAGGCCATTCGGCGGATGTGATCATGGAGGGGAAATTGCTCTTGCACCAGTCTTGCACCACTTTAGCCTTGTGGGCGGGCGCAGAGTCCTGCTGGAACGTCCATTTGCGTCTCGCGAAGTGAGCCTGGCTCCAGGGAAGTACTTCCTTCATGATAATGTCGTTCAGGTAGTTATTGGCATTCACTTTGACTCCCTGCTCGACGAAAACGAGTGGAGTCTTGCCAGTCGCGCAAATCCCGGCCCAGACCATGACAGAAGCAGGATGGCCCTTTCTCGAGACGTAACGGCCACTCTTATTGGCATCTTTGACCGATTTCGACCAAATCCTATCGTTCTGGTGGTTGAAGAACTGCTCAATATTGAACAACTTCTCATCGGTGAAGAGAATATCCAAACAGTCCACCGGCTTGAACCGCTTTGACAGTTCACGACATCTCCGAAGACGGGTCGCCTTCATCTGGTCCGTCAATGCGTGAGTCTTCTGCAGTTTGATGGGGCGAAGTCCCATGCGAGATTTGACGATCCTACGAACAGATCTATCCGAGATATTCAGCTCCTTTGCGACTTTTCTGAGACTCAGCTTGAGCTTATTTCGAATCTTGTCTCGGATGCTTCTCACGTTGAAGGAAGTGGTCGCGGTCCCTGGTCTGCCGCTCCTGGGACGGTCACTTGTCGTACCAGTCTCACGAAAGCGACGTATTGTGTTTTAAATCGCCCTGCGGGAGAATCGAGTGGTTCTGGCGATGTGCTTTTGAGTGTGCACGTACTGGTTCAAGCGCAGAATGTAGCCTCGGTCCATATCAGAGAGCATTACCGGAAAACGAAAAGAGTTATCATTCTGATTTTTTCAGGGTATGTTAGAAACATTATGAGTAAGATACAAGCAAAAAATCAGAGAACCGCTACACCAAAAAAAAAGAAGATAAAAAGTGACAAAGTTGTCCACCTGGACTGTTGCCGCACTCTGTAATCTGCAAGCAAGACTCCTTTGGAAACTTTTGCAATTGAAGAAAATTATTCTCTGAGCAGCTACAGAGCCGAGGATCAACAAAAAGTTATGGACCCGTATGCTTCATACATAGAACAGCGCCAAATCTCGCTGATTCTTGTCCCTAAAACTCGTTTGCATGAACTGTAGAAAATTACAGAGTCTTCGTTACATTCACACAAAAAAATATTATCTTAACTTTGATTATAACTATTTAAAAAAACCGCAATCACCATCTCATCCTTTTAGAAAGGCTCATATGTCTATATACACAGTAAATTTTGTTTCAGGCCCTCAACACCGAGAAGATATCGAAACTTGAGCTGTAGAGAAGGAAAAAGCAATCAAAACTGTCTACATCTGAGCGTTCATGGAATGAGTTACACGAAACTCGGCACCTAGATCCAGTGGCTCGAAACGTGTTCCAACTAGATGTTGTTCCAACATCGACAACAGGGCTTTGAGCTAAAAAAAAAACACTACAATTCGGATGAGGGGGAGAAGTGCAGTTGGTATCTTTAGTTTGGGCAAGAAAAAGGCTGAGCAAAAGAGTGAATGACCACAGTTCTCACTGAATGAGTACGTTTCAATCAATTCCAAGAAGTTACAATTCCAAGAGAAGTACCTGTAAACAAGTCAAAATGTTTGAATGATTATTTGATGGTTTCACTATTTTCTAATCAATACTTTAAAAAAAAACTACGTAGAAACGCTCTTTGAAGAAAAAATGGTATGAGAAAATATCCCCGTCTCGTAGGAATATTCAATGGTTTTGAACTACAAAGTTTTTTATTTTCTTTGGTTAGATTGAAAGAGTTTGAAAAAAGGAGGTTCATAAACGATAGTTTTTGAAAGTAAAAGGATAGTTTTCACTAATGGGATCTTTTTGAAGCATCAGAACTCTGAAGATCCTAACTAGACTAAGAGAGAGAATTTTTTGAATTAATTTTAAATTCTTTTTTCAATCATCTCTCGAATTAGACGTCATGCTGCCCGACTATACAAACAAAGAGAATCTATAGGGCTATCTCCTTTCCTTCGTATGAATCATCGACTAAGAAAAGCTCATGACTCTCATCGTAGAAACTTGGAGAGTTCTCGTGTGAGAAGCGCTAATTTAAAAAATCTGTATCGCTACACTAATGACAATATAAAAGACGACTCCAAAATTGGTCCACTATCAGAAGAAAATGGCATAATCTCTACCGAAGACTCTAGAAAAGCCTATATTTTTGCTAAACATTTCGAATCTCTCTATAAAAATCAAGACGCGTTAAGTACTAGTAGATACGATTCATCAAGCCTACAAACCATTACCGCTACCATTGATTTTATCCCGATACCGGCTCATTTGGTCTACTTCTATCTAAAACGGCTCGCTAGCAAGAACAACACTTCACCGGACAACATACCATACATATTTTTCAAAAACACTGCGCACGCAATATGCGCTCCTTTATCTATCATGTTCGATCGATTCTTACTTAACGGGAGTTGTCCTTCCCAGTGGAAAAAAGCTATTGTAAAACCCGTCTTTGAGAAAAAAGGAGATAAGAAAGATGTCAGAAATATAGACCCATTTGCCTCACCCCATCCGCTTCTAAAATCATGGAGCGAATTCTTTGTCAAAAACTACTGGAATATCTTAATGAGAATGAACACCAATTCGGATTTCGACCGAAACATTCGTGTGAGCTCGCTTTACTAGATACTCACCATGATTGGCATACTAAATTAGACAGTAAATGCTTCATTAGCTGTGCTTTAATCGACTTTTCCCGCGCCTTCAACGCTGTCCCTCTTTACCTTCTCATGATAAAGATGAAATCATTCGGAGTAGATGGATGCTTGTACAGATTCTTGCAGGATTTCTTAGAAAATCGCCAACAGAGTGTTCGAGTAGAAAATGACGATTCTCCCCTCTACTCGACTCCTACTGAAGTCCCTCAGGGTAGCTGCATAGGACCATTACTGTTTATATTATATATCAATGACTTACCCCAATTCCTTCCCATTTGTTGTCATATCTCTATGTATGCAGACGACGTGAAGTTATACTCGATCAATGACACTAATTGTTTACAGAAAGGAATTAACTATGTCCATGACTGGTCAAAAAAATGGGGCCTAACAATATCTGCTTCCAAAACAGTAGTCATAAGACTTGGATCGAATCATCCACCTACTTCGTTCTATCTAGCGGAAAACCTTCTTCCCGAGTCCAACACAGTTCGTGATCTAGGAGTAGAGAGAGTACTCTCACACACTCAATTTCTCTCTACACATTGAAAATATCTGTAAAAAAGCGAATGCTAGATGCGGATACATACTGAGAACTTTCAAGACGAAAAATGTTGACCTTCTAAAAACTGTTTGTGACTTATGTCAGGCCACAAATTGAGTACTGTTCCATTATCTCGTCTCCCCATCTTAGAAGGTATGTGGATCTGATCGAGACTGTTCAGCGAAAATACACCAGAAATGTTTTCGGAAGATCAGGAGTTCAAATGGCTTATTCTGAACGACTCAAGGAAATGGGACTGGATAAATTGGAAGTTAGAAGATGGAAGAAGGATTTGATGACCGTCTACAAAGTTATAACGAACCGCACTCCGTTGCATTGTCAATCTTTTTTTTCGATTTCAGTCTCATGATTTCGATTTCAGTCTCATGATATAACACTAGTAATGCCTAGATCTAGAACTGTGAGCCATTCAAACGAACTATTGGTCAGGGTCATCGACCACTGGAACAGTCTTCCGGTCGAAATCGTTGATTCTAGCACAATAATGTCATTCAAATCAGGTATTAATGTATTTTTCGATAAAAAAAAAGATGATGAAATGAGCTTTGTTCTAGTTTTTACCACCTTTATCTCAAAAATTATCTCTTTTTTTGCTGATTTGTTTTTGATCTGATTTGTTTCTGATTTGTGATTTGGTTTTGTTGTTTATCAACTTTCCTCACTTTAGCCAAAGTGCTACGCTTGTGTTTGAAGTCAATCGATTCTTTACCATCTCCATGATTTACGTTATATATACACTGTGCGATAAACTATTATTATTATTATTTTTGATTTAGAACTATTTTTTATGTAATTTAGAGCGGTAAAAATCAGCGAGACATTTTAATTTGCACTAACACTCGACTTCAGAGATTCGGGTGCGCTTCACTTCAGATGTTTTATTCGAAGTCCCTTATACATTCCCTTATATATACTTCATTCCCTTATACATCAGACTCTCCTCACTTCAAACAACGTTTGATTGATAAGAATAGTCTTATCTGAACTCACCGGATATCATTTCTTCATTAATAGTTTGGGAAGTTCGGTCGTGCGTTCAATCCATTGAATCTTTTCCGTTTGAGGGGGGCTGAACATTACTTGTAGGTCACATTTCACTTAAGGAGGGGTTCAAGTACTTTTCACTGTTTTTATCTCACTAAGGCGTCCGTAAAGGTTACGCTTATGAGCCCGTACGGTTTAGGAACAAGAACACTCGGAAAAAATTCAAAACATTTTTGCCGGTTTAAATTGACCGACTTCAAAGAATACAAAAAGGCCCCCTTCTCCCTCCTTGAAGGGAAGTGCACCCCCCTTTCAAAGTGAAATGCGGCCTCCCTTCATGTAAATGAATGCCAATCTATCTATGGTGACCTCACAAGTCACGTCCGAAAAAAATTCTAGTTTGTTATAGAAAATTATCAACTAGAGAGTCTTTAACAGAATGTCTTATGTATTACTAAAATTCGGTTTAAGTCCGATATCGTGAAAAAAGGTTTTTTTTATGCATTGAAATCTCGTTCTGCTAACTGAAGAGTAGAATTTAACCAGTTTGAACTAAAAATGTCCCGCCAGAAAAATTTCAAACTTTCTATAGATTTTGTTTTATATGTAGCCAACACACGTTTATTCTCTTCAGATTTTCACATTCAGTAGTGATTAATTAGGCTGACTCATAGCACCAGACGGGCGAGAGTATTGAGAATATTAAAGACAATTACGTGTTAGAGACGCACAGGAGACCTTCCAACCTGGGCTAGGCGAAAAAAAAAACCAAAAAATTTTTTCGAACTTTTTTTTCGATTTTGAAAACCAAAAAATAAACCAAAAAACCACCGCAAAAACTCTATTTTTGGCCTTTTTTCGTTTTTTTTGGTTTGCTCTCGAAAAATTTTTCGCCACCTCGAAAAAAACATTTGTTGGAACTTTTTTTTCGAAATTTCGAAGAAAAGTTTTTGCGACATTTTGGTTTTTCGAATTTCGAAAAAAGTTTTTTTTCGACTATTTGTTTTTCGAATTTTCGAAAAAAGTTTTTTTTTGACTATATTGTTTTTCGAATTTCGAAAAAAGTTTTTTTCGACTAATTTGTTTTTCGAATTTTCGAAAAAAAGTTTTTTTTCGAAAATTGTCGAAAAAACCAAAAAACCAAAAACCCAAAAACGAAAAAAGCCGGCCCTGCTTCTAACAGTCTTCGATTGTAATAAGATTGTAATAAACGCATGAGAATAACATATGAAAACGTTATTGAAAACTTTATTATTTCCCTACTCCCTCCTTCGCATTAGATTGTAGTTCTTTCCCGTGTAAAACTAAGTTTAACAAATTACAAAATTATCAGTTTCAAACTGCTTTGAGCGTATTAATTATAAGCTAACACTATTATTTTTAATTGTACGAACATGTACTAGTTGCAGCCTTTTCTGTCACATTATTCTGTCAAAAAAGCTGTGCAAATATTCGTTATTATTATTATTATATAGATATTATATATATATATATATATATATATATATATATATATATATATATATATATATATATATATATATATATATATATATATAGATCTGGCTACTCACAACTCCATTATCCTACTCGTCTTAAAATCCTTCCGCTCCATACTCTAGAATATACATAGAAGAGCAATAGCTGACCTCTGTTTTCTTCATAAGTGTATCAATGGTCACTTTGATTTAAACTTTTAAACTTTTCTTCTCTTTTTATAGTTCAGCCCACTCACTACTGTCATATAATTTCTCATTCTTTAAGGATAATTCTTCCGTTCTCACTCTATAACACTCACAATACTTGTGCATCGCGAATGATTGATGTTTGGAATAGCCTACCGAATGCACTAGTCTCTAAATTTTTAGGTCAAGCCTTCAAAATTTCTCTATTACTTCTCCTCTTAACTAAAATAGTGCCTAATTTTCGTATAAGGCTATGAAACAGTGTATCCTCAATGATTATCATCATAATTTTTAACTCTTTGCATCATTATAAATTGAACTCACATCCGTGACAATCATCCCCTTTCTATTGTTACCCTGACATGCAAAAATGGAATAAAGAAAGAGAGAATGTAATGAATAAAGGCTGAAATATGAAATCTCTACTTGACCAAATATTTGACCGTTTTCTCGCACCGCTATTTTTGAACGTTGTACGTTGTAGTTTTAAAGTTAGCTCGTTTATGAAACAATGCACTGACGCTCTTTGGGGCAATTTAGATTTTTATCATTATTATGAACACTGGTAAAAGACAATAAGCTATGTCGCACGCTGCGAGATAGGTGACTGGTCTGCGACCGTTCACCTACTTC
The DNA here is from genome assembly GCA_964056735.1 of Allodiplogaster pararmata. Classification (NCBI taxonomy): domain Eukaryota; kingdom Metazoa; phylum Nematoda; class Chromadorea; order Rhabditida; family Diplogasteridae; genus Allodiplogaster; species Allodiplogaster pararmata. The sequence continues at coordinate 36,834,513 of OZ057404.1, read as the reverse complement.
AAACAGAAATTGAGCTGCATCATCTTGAAGGTTAGTTTCTTTTTCTGAAAAAAAACTAACAAACTTAAAAAAGAAGCCTTTCTCAGACACATTTCTGCCTCAAACCGTGAGAAAAGAAACATTATAGCTCTATTTAACCAAATTGAATGTCACGATAAAAAGACATAAAGTGCTTTCGGTCTTTTGAGTAATTCTCTCTCTTCCTTTTTTATTCTCTCTATAATTTTTTCTTTACACTCTCAACCTCTTCATCGCTGAATTCTTTTCGCTCTCCAATTACCCTTTTGTAAACCAGCCGTGTTTTAATCTAATTCTTTCCTTTTTCTATGCTTTCTGATTCAGAAAAAACCTCATTGTATGGGAAAGCCAAGATTCGGTTTGAAAACATTTTCATTGCCTCTCAAAGAGCAATAAATGTACATAAATTGGAACCACTGAAGAAAAAAAAAATTCCTGAAAAAAACAAGATAATTCGTTACCAGCTTTCTTTTATTCCAGTGAAAACTTAATTCAGGGGTTCGAAAGTTTTTGTTCACTTAAAACAAGCTATCAATGTATACTATACTGTTAAACATCATTATATCCTCATGAAGTGTCCTGAAATGGTTGCTTCCGGTCGTTATTCGAGACTTCCGATCATTATTCGAGACTTCCGATCATTATTCGAGACTTCCGATCATTATTCGAGACTTCCGATCATTATTCGAGACTTCCGATCATTATTCGAGACTTCCGATCATTATTCGAGACTTCCCATCATTATTCGAGACTTCCGATCATTATTCGAGACTTCCGATCATTATCTTAGACGAACGACGTAAATAAGCCAACCCTTTCAAAATAATCAGGAATCTCTTAGTCCTAAATCCATTTTCAATCTGCGAGCGCACTATTATAAAACTATTTAGGTCCCATAATTGGGCAATGTCCCGCGCCTGAATACTATTTTTCACTCTAATGTTTTACCGGTAAGAGATAGTGACGCGTGGAATAATCTAACTATCGATGTGATCAAAACAGAATCAGTCCACTTGTTAAGGAAGCTGATTTGACTGAGTTGTAATCTAGTTAATATGTATATAGCTATGTTAGGAAAAACCCAATCATTGTAAACATTGTAGGAAAATATTCAAATTTTGTCAGCAAACTGTGATATAGTAAGTAGTACTATGTAGGTGTTGCTCACTAAATTTTCAAATGATATTTGAAAAGTTTACTGTTCAAGTGTACTGTTCAGCGCAGAAGAAAAGATTGTGATCATCTTGGTCGCAATCAGCCTCCAACTACGATTCGCCTTTTTTCTCTCACTTTGATTATCAAAGTGACATCTCCAATCTGTATCCAATATTCCCTTACACCCAAACTCAACCTATTGCGATAAAGTATATATATTAGTCATCAGCTCTTCTATTTACCTTTTTTTCGCAACAGCTCATATAGAAAGCTATCAAGAAATTTCTCATTTTAGAAAGCGAAAACTCTAGAAAAAAAACTAAATGATATTTTTTTTAATAGTTGAAATTTGCTTTACTTCTTCATAATAACTTCATGATGTTTCTGGCACAATGAAAAAAAAACCTGTTCCAGAGTCATTGAATGACGTTATGTCATTAGTCATTGAATGACTAATCATTGAATGACGCTTCGCCCACTATGAGAGAAAAATGAAAATCAAAGAATAATTTTTAAAAGGTTTACTTACAACGGAATTTTTTTTTAGCATATATGAAATCGGGATACAAAATCCTTCCACAAAAACTGTAATCTTATTCTTCAAAAAAGGACGAATCATGGTTATGGAACAGCAGGAGCATATAAGACGGTTCTGGGAATTTAGTTCGGCAATTTACGATAAACTTGCCACAGACACCGAAACAACACGAATTGCCGAACTAAATTCCCAGCACCGTCTTAATGTTTAATGGAGTTAGTTTTTGTTCTGTTGCCAATAAAAGTTTATCTGGCAAAACTTTTTTTGTTGTTGAGTTCTGTGCAACCCGCCGTACTTGTGTTTTCTTGCCAGAATATATGGCCTTTTCACAGCTGAAGTTTCAGATTATCATGACAATCTCAGCTACCCTGATGCTCTAAACGTCGTAAAAAGCGGTTTTATCGTTGAGAGGTGATCCCGCGGTTACAACCGTTTTCAAAACCGCCTTATATGATCTTTTTTTTCCTGTGCAATAGCTTCATTGACATCTGCGCTTTTGAACACAAAAATGAACACAAAAACCAGGTTAAAGTGAAACATTCAGGAAAGGCACAACTTTACCTGATGATGTAGATTATACATATATGATGTGCAAGCGTAACGATAGCCGTGTTTTGCGCAATTTCGTCTTTTTATTTTTTGTTGATTTTTTGTAGACCCGTTTTGAACCAGTAGAAATTTCAAGAAGTTGAAAAATTTTGAAACCATAAAAAGTGACATGGGTTTTAGGTTCTTCCTAATTCTCGCCACCTTTCTAATGAATTTCAGGTGAGGAACGTAAGGCGGGAAAAGTTTGCGAGAGATTCGACTGTGATCGAATTTTTTCCAGTGCACCAGAAAATGTGAAAATGTAACCCTGTTCCGTGTTGAAATGTATTCTTACAATATTAATTCTGCTCCTTTCTCGGGTATTCGCAATTTGAGTTACAAAAAGCATGAAAATCAAGAGTTTTCCAATTTTGAAAAGCTCAAGAATGCATACTTTTAAAGTTTTGTTATAGTTATGGAGCGTTAGAATATCACTTTTCACTTTGCTAAGTGATTTTCTGCTATCTGGTTTTTTTAACGCTCCAATGTCTCACCACGAAAACATGGACTACGGTAAAAAGAAAGAACACATACATTCTAATGGAGCGTTAGAATTCGCGAAAACATAATGAAACATAACGATATCCCGTTTGAACTCTCTCGCTGCAAGAAAAAAATACATCGCTGCTCATGTCTCGAACGTTATATTTCTCTCACTAATTGTACACATTTTAGGTTAGAACAAGACGTTTCGAAAAAAAACGGGATACCGTTATGTTTCATTATGTTTTCGCGAATTATAACGCTCCGTTAGAATGCATGTGTTCTTTCTTTTTACCGTAGTCCATGTTTTCGTGGTGAGACATTGGAGCGTTCAAAAAAACCAGATAGCAGAAAATCACTTAGCAAAGTGAAAAGTGATATTCTAACGCTCCATTAGTTTCTTCATTGTTTATTTCGATTCCCTTAGCTATGTAAAAAAGTTAAAAACTTTCAAGTAAATGCCTAGGTGCATTTTTTTCAGAATCTCTCCCTCTTACTCTACATATGTATATATCTCTCTACTCTCTCTCTCTCTCTCCTTTTTCTTTATCTCTTTCTCTGTGTTGTTGTCACTTTCTATATACATAATTGCTCAATCTTAAACATATTTAAACTCCTCAAAGAATGATTCGTAACTTTTATAAATTTTCTGATGTTACTATTTCTGTGTCCCTTAACAAGCATCTAAGATGTCCCTTAACAAGCATCTAAGATGTCCCTTAACAAGCATCTAAGATGTCCCTTAACAAGCATCTAAGATGTCCCTTAACAAGCATCTAAGATGTCCCTTAACAAGCATCTAAGATGTCCCTTAACAAGCATCTAAGATGTCCCTTAACAAGCATCTAAGATGTCCCTTAACAAGCATCTAAGATGTCCCTTAACAAGCATCTAAGATAAGTATCCGTTGTAATTAGAATCCGGTGAGAAATAAAAAATCATTCGTTTTTCCTTCCAGAACTCTTTCATTCAAATACAACACATCTCAAAAGTTGCTAGGTAAATATTTTAATTATCGTACAGTATTTGCAAAGTATTCAACACAAAAAAACGGGTGAGAAAATGGATCAATAATGGATCAATAAGTAGATGAAGGAACGAGTGAATAATTAAATGAAAGATAAATAAAAGAATGAATTGATGAATTCATCGAATGGAGACGGAGAATCATCAGAAGTAAGAATTTTTCCTTTGAGCAAAAAGCAAAAACGACAATTTATCGCATAAAAAGAAAACTTAATCGAAAAACGTTAGTAAAGAAGCGGAAAGGGGAAGAACGAAATGTCTTTAGCAGCGAAGCTGTCATTTACATTCTTCTAGCGTTTGTTTCAAGGGAGAAAACTATGTAGATTGAAGCTTCTCTAGGAACTGAGAAGAGGATTGCAAAATATGCGGACTGTCGCACAATATGTCGAGTACCATAGACTTACGAACACAGTAGGAAGGAAAAGTAGAAATTTCTTCGAAGTGAAGACGTGAGGGAGCACGCTGGAGACAAATCAACTACTATAAACCTCTACATTCATAGAAATAAACATTAGATAAAGCAGTCTTACGTAGTACATATGCAAGTAGATCTATTCGTGAGAGAGTAAGAAATCTGCAACAAACAACTTTTGAATTTTTCTTGAAGCTTTTTGGTCCTTTCTCTCATTACGCTTGATTGGTCAATTTCCAGGAGCAAGAAGACTTTTCTCTCAGCGAGGCTCGGGAAACTAAGATATTTTTATATCCTTATTTTTTTAATCAAAAATATACATACAAACCAGATTTTCTATAAAAACAAAACATTCCGGCAACTTACCTGTCTATGCTCTGCTCACCCTCTAATTATGTGTAGCTCTTTTTTGTGACAATTTTGCCCCCCTTTATGACTTTTAGAATTATCAATGCTCTTTTTCTCTTACTCTCTTTTGTTAACTCTTTCTCTAGCACTCCCTCGTATCTCTCTCTATCTCTCTCTATCTCTCGCTTTCTCTATCTCTCGCTCGCTATCGATCTCTCTCGCTCTCTCTCTATCTCTCTATATCGCTCTCTCTCGCTCTCTCTCTATCACTCTTTCTCGCTCTTATCTCTTGTCCTATGCTTTGTTATTAAGACGTCTATGCCCCAATATTCTCTCAACTTCACACACATCTGGCTGCCCTTTATTAACCCGAGTCCTGAATGCTAATATCGTCTATTCAGCGTTCAAGTAACTTACTTCTCATTAAATACTCTTGTGAGTCCTTTTCATCTTATGTTGCACTCCACCCTGAATATTCCAGCAATGACATTCTCTCACAAGAATTCATGAGCCAAGACTACGTAACACTCAGGTTTCAAGCTTATGCAGGAAAACAATTCTCTGAAAGGGAATAGTTTCAAAAGTGTTAATTAAATTTCGTGCAGATCAATACTTCCGAGAGACTAAAAATTCGTTTGTTATTTGTGTGTTTATATAAAAAAAACAATTCTACCAACTTTCTTCGATAAACTTAATTGTAATATGCAAAAAATTTTCTCTATTCGCTGTGCGATTGAAATACACTTTTGTGAGATAAAAACTGAGAAAATATGAAACATAGATAAAAATGGGGATGGATATGTATGTGGCTATATATCGAGACAGTAATGGAGGTATTAGATGTAGAGATCGAGTTGAACTTGATGTTAGAGTTAGATGAAGTAAGAGCTAGACGTACAGAAATGGATATTTAGATAGATCAGAGTTAGAAAAAGGGAATATGGAGCATCTTTTGAAAATAGCAGGGCCATACTCTACTACGACAGAGACAAACAGTGAGATAAAGAGAAAGAGAAAGAGAAAGAGAGAGAGAAAACAAACACTTACGGGAAGAAATAACAGAACAAGCCTTCTTTTCTGGAACCAGTGCATAAGGCCTTAAAGCAGATCAAGCACTACTCGCACCGATGACTAATAGAATAGGGCACCGGTAAAAATAAAGGAGAGAAAAATAAGGAAACTGTTCAGTTACCTCCAAAGATGGAAACGACGCTCTACTAACTCATCATTAACTTCCAAAGTATGCAAGAAACTTCACAGAGAACTATTGAGATTCGAATGTAAGCGCGAGGATTCCTTAAAAATGCCCAAGAACTACAGAAAGTTCTTTCGGGCAATCGCATCTAGAACTAAAACCTCCAACGATCTATCTTCTCTTATTGTCAACCACACTCCTGTGACTTCTGCTTCTGGTATGGCGAATGCATTCTCTAACTTATTTGCATCATTAACTGTCTCTCCTGTTTCAAATACCCTTCCTTGTCCTGATTCGTCTTCTGTTCTCAATTATGACTGCATTGTTACCGCTTTTGAAGTAAGTCAAGTAATCTCTCGGATGAGCTCCAAGGTCAATACTTCTCCTGACTCCCTTCCAAATATTTTCATACAGAGTTGTAAAGATTCTTTGTCCGTTCCTCTATCGATCATATTTTCGAATTGTATGACTCTCGGTCAATATCCTTCTTCCTGGAAAGAAGGAATCGTAAAACCGATTCATAAAAAAGGAAAGAAATCTGATATGAATAATTTTCGGTCCATTACATTGGGATGTTCGATGTCTAAAGTATTTGAGAAGTTCATATTCAATGTTGTAAAAAAAAATCTCGAAAGGAAAGATTTACTTCATCCCTTTCAGAATGGCTTCCGCGTCAAACGATCTACGGTATCTTCCTTGATTCACTCACATTCCATACTTGTCGCTACTTTCACAGAAAGTCCCTTTTCATATATGCCTGATTGACTATTCTAAGGCATTCGATAGAGCCGATCATAGATATCTACTTCACAAGTTCCATTACATGGGCATTCAGTCTTCCCTTCTTTCTCTGATTGAGTCCTTTCTTTCAAACAGATCCTTTCGTGTTTTAGTTAATGATAGCCTATCTGCTTCTGAGTATTCCAGGATTGGAGTTCCTCAAGGCAGTTGCCTTGGTCCCCTCCTTTTCTCGGTATTTATCAATGACATTGTGGAACATATTCCAGAAGGTGTTCACTGCTTTTTGTATGCCGATGATGTAAAAGTTTTTGCTGCATCTCCTACCCTTCTTCAAGCAGCTCTTGATAATATTCATAGCTATTCTATTAATGGGGCTTTAACCATATCTATCACGAAATGTTTTACAATAAGCTCTGCATTGAACAATACTCACAATCTATAATATATTGACAACACAGTGCTGCCGTCAGTTGATATTGTTAAAGATTTGGGAATCTTGTTCACCGATTCCCTGTCGTTCGATGACCATGTGAAACAAGTTATATTGAAAGCGAATATGACTATGAACATTCTTTTTCGCAGCTTCAAGACCTCTTCTGTTCCTGTGTTTTTGAGAGCCTACAAAACTTATGTTCTTCCTTTGCTCGATTACTGTTGTGAGCTTTGGTCACCTACTGCTCATCAATGCAATTGAAAAAGTACAGAGACTGTTTTCCAGACGGGTATTTGCCAGAGCCGGTTTTCATTCCACTGACTATCTCTCTCGATTAAGTACTTTGTCACTCACAATCTTAGAATACATATAGGCGAAATGTTATGGATCTCTGTTTTGTTCATAAAATTGTGCATGGAAACACTTCGCTTGATTACACTAACCTTCTCAAAATACATCCTTCGCCTTACACCCATAGGAGCTCCCATTCTCTCAGGATTATTCTACCTTTCAAACTACCAAGTGGTTATTCCACTTATGTATCAAGATGTATCGATACTTGGAATTCTCTACCATCTGAAATGGTATCTCTCACTTCTTCTGATGCCTTCAAGTCCTCAGTTTTGCTTTTACCACTCGAAATCATTGTTCCGAGCTCAAAGCTGCGTCTCTCCTAATTTTTTTCCCTAATGCTCAATTTTACCTGTGAAATTGTATTTCTGTTACATTGACTCATTTTTATATCCTTTTTTTGTTTATTTTTATCTCAGTTACAAACTAGAATTACTGTGAAATTTTGCAATTTATTGTCTGTGAAATCAACCCGATTCTATTCTCACATGCTTGCCTTTTCGCAAATGCGATAACATCCTCTGTGTGATTATGTATACAAGGAATAAATGAATGAAAAGCTTCGATGCAACATACTTATCTCTGCTATAGAAAAGGAGAAAGGCGTACATAACTCTGAAGCAATTCCTGCTTTTCTACTCAATCAAACTTCGACAAGCTTGGTTTCCACAAAAACCGACTATTAACGCCTGAAAACATGTGATTCATGGGGCTTCAGCTCCCTAATATTCAGATGAAGCGATTGAGTTTGAGTGAAGTTTACAAATTACTTCATCCACCAAAGGATGAGTTGTCAAGACTCATCTGCTTACATGGGGAGTACACAGCAAGATAATGTACAAGAAAAAGAAAGTTGATGTTGCAAAGAAATTTTCTAATTTCTCGCTTTTGGCTGTTTCTTTTTTTTCTCTACATAACATTTCATCCGTTTATTCAACTTTTTAAGACCGTTACAAGACCTATAACTTTTAATCAATTTACGTGTTCTCCTTGGTTTTTTTAAATTATTAATCCTGTTACCTAAAAAGAATATGAATAATTTTGTATAAAAAAATTAATTAGAACTCTCGACCCGGTTGATCACTATGGATCACATATTTGAGTGGGAGATCATATAACGACCTTCTAGGCAGAGCTTACTCTTCGGTGGAACAAACGCTAACGTCAACTATCGTGCTCTTTCTATAGCTGAAACTTTTTTTCGAAATTTTTTCTTAGTTTTTTTTAAAAATTATTTATTTCAATGCTCTAACTACATACAAAAAATAAATTTTACTTTAAATTCGTACGTGATGTTTTCAGTACTGTGTATGATGCCTTAGGTCATGTCATTTAATGCTCAATTAGGTTGTAAACGACTGGACTTAGCAAAAAAAATCGGAGCGAGTTATATTTGTTTTCCGAAGCTTGAAAACGGCCGAGATTCGAGAATTAAGAGAAAATCCTACTATCGGAGAGTATTTTTGCTGAAAAAAAGCTGTTGTTGTTTGAATTTTTGTTTACTTAAATCTTCAGAAAGTTCAGTTGACGCATTTTCTGATGTTCAGAAAGTTCAGTTGACGCATTTTCTGATGTTCAGAAAGTTCAGTTGACGCATTTTCTGATGTTTAGAAAGTTCAGTTGACGCATTTTCTGATGTTCAGAAAGTTCAGTTGACGCATTTTCTGATGTTCAGAAAGTTCAGTTGACGCATTTTCTGATGTTCAGAAAGTTCAGTTGACGCATTTTCTGATGTTCAGAAAGTTCAGTTGACGCATTTTCTGATGTTCAGAAAGTTCAGTTGACGCATTTTCTGATGTTCAGAAAGTTCAGTTGACGCATTTTCTGATGTTCAGAAAGTTCAGTTGACGCATTTTCTGATGTTTAGAAAGTTCAGTTGACGCATTTTCTGATGTTCAGAAAGTTCAGTTGACGCATTTTCTGATGTTTAGAAAGTTCAGTTGACGCATTTTCTGATGTTCAGAAAGTTCAGTTGACGCATTTTCTGATGTTCAGAAAGTTCAGTTGACGCATTTTCTGATGTTCAGAAAGTTCAGTTGACGCATTTTCTGATGTTCAGAAAGTTCAGTTGACGCATTTTCTGATGTTTAGAAAGTTCAGTTGACGCATTTTCTGATGTTCAGAGAGTTCAGTTGACGCATTTTCTGATGTTTAGAAAGTTCAGTTGACGCATTTTCTGATGTTCAGAAAGTTCAGTTGACGCATTTTCTGATGTTCAGAAAGTTCAGTTGACGCATTTTCTGATGTTCAGAAAGTTCAGTTGACGCATTTTCTGATGTTCAGAAAGTTCAGTTGACGCATTTTCTGATGTTCAGAAAGTTCAGTTGACGCATTTTCTGATGTTCAGAAAGTTCAGTTGACGCATTTTCTGATGTTTAGAAAGTTCAGTTGACGCATTTTCTGATGTTCAGAAAGTTCAGTTGACGCATTTTCTGATGTTTAGAAAGTTCAGTTGACGCATTTTCTGATGTTCAGAAAGTTCAGTTGACGCATTTTCTGATGTTCAGAAAGTTCAGTTGACGCATTTTCTGATGTTCAGAAAGTTCAGTTGACGCATTTTCTGATGTTCAGAAAGTTCAGTTGACGCATTTTCTGATGTTTAGAAAGTTCAGTTGACGCATTTTCTGATGTTCAGAAAGTTCAGTTGACGCATTTTCTGATGTTTAGAAAGTTCAGTTGACGCATTTTCTGATGTTCAGAAAGTTCAGTTGACGCATTTTCTGATGTTCAGAAAGTTCAGTTGACGCATTTTCTGATGTTCAGAAAGTTCAGTTGACGCATTTTCTGATGTTCAGAAAGTTCAGTTGACGCATTTTCTGATGTTCAGAAAGTTCAGTTGACGCATTTTCTGATGTTCAGAAAGTTCAGTTGACGCATTTTCTGATGTTCAGAAAGTTCAGTTGACGCATTTTCTGATGTTCAGAAAGTTCAGTTGACGCATTTTCTGATGTTCAGAAAGTTCAGTTGACGCATTTTCTGATGTTCAGAAAGTTCAGTTGACGCAGTCTCAGAAAATTAGACTTGTTGTTTTTCTCCCTTTTCAAGCATATGTAAGGACATTGCTACTGAATGGTATTATATGTAGCAACTTAATATGTAGTGAGACCTTCAAGGTTTCATTAAGTGAAATATACTTCCTAGTAAAATCTTACTTCCTACGTCCGAGTTAATACTTCCTAGTACAATCTTTTTGTAATTGCTGCGCTAAAGAACATTACGCGTCTGGAAAACTCAATACAATTTGCTTTCTTTTAAAGTCAATAACCATTATGCATACAAAAAATTTTCATGGTAAGTTTGAAGTTGTGATTGAATGAGGACCGGGTCTTCTGAGGGGGGTCCAGGTCTTGCGTGTAGAAATGCAATGTAGTTTAATCAAATTTTGTTCTAATAGAGCGTCACTAAAGCTAGATTAATATACATATTACTAAAGTTTTAGAGTACGCACTTTCGCTGATGAAGCTTCAACAAAGCAGAAAGTTTGAATTCTCTTTGATTGGACCCCACCGGATCTCTACACTGGCAAGACACGGGTCTCATCTAACTGATGTTTTTTCTCTCACAAGAAAAGCGTCATTTTTATTCTCCGAGAGACATTTAAAAAAGTCAAAAACTTGTTGGTTTTTCTGGTTAGCTCAACTTTATCACAAAGTGTTCACTGTACGGGCTGAGTGGGAGAAAGCTAACTTGGGGGAGAAAGAGAAGAGGCATCATGAGACTTGGAGAGGCGACCGCCTTCGCTTGCTCTTCCGACATCCCACGGTTTTCGAGTCCCAACAAACAGTAACTCAAAGAAAAGCTGTTATCGACATATCAACAAAGTTCATCCTCTCGTCCAATTTCAAATGTCTTCAACCGTTTACAGTTAATTTAATGACATTTGATGTTTAAAGAAACGACACCTCATGAAATTCTTAGAAAGTCATGTGCCGAGAGTGGTTGGTAAGAGAGTGGTTGGTAAGAGAGTGGTTGGTAAGAGAGTGGTTGGTAAGATTCGCTCAAATGGAAAGTATATTTTTAAAAAATACTTTTACAACGAAAAATAGGAAAACTTAGTGAGAAGAAAGAGTTTTTTTTGCTACTTTGTTTTTTTTTTCCTTTTACAATACTATGTATACATAAATGTGAGCTGGACTGTTCTTTTTTCATTTCCTTTTTTCATTTTCATTTTTTCATATGAGCGATTTAACAACAAACTTATTCCTCTTGTTATAGTTTTGGCGTAAAGTGTTCATTTTCCATGTGCAAAAAATATCATTAATATACATTTATCAAGAAAATATATTTTTAAGATTGATTTTTTCGTGAAAAAAGGTGTTTGATACGTTTCAGTTCAATACGATTCGGCCAAAAACACATAAATAAGATTGATGATAAAATTTACGATGAAAAAATCATCGAAAACAAGAGGTAGATTTAATACAAACTTATGAATGTGGATGACAGAAATGCTGAAACACATGTATTATTATTATTAATATTAATATTATTATTATTATTATTATTATTATTATTATTATTATTATTATTATTATTATTATTATTATTATTATTATTATTATTATTATTATTATTATTATTATTATTATTATTATTATTATTATTATTATTATTATTATTATTATTATTGTTATTGTTATTATTATTATTATTATTATTATTATTATTATTATTATTATTATGTATGCTGAAATGTGGCTTTTTCATCGAGTACTAAAATACATCGAATAGAAACACATGCGTGAGAACAATTAAGAGAAGTGATCTTTCTTGTAATTTTGTTATGTTTTTAAGGATATCTCAATGACAAGTCTTTAATGATGCGAGAATAAAAATACAAATCTATTGCGGTAATCATTCTGAACTCAAATCATAAATTTGAAATATGTAGTTTATTACACATGAGAGGTGAATAGCGATTAAAAAGATGTTGCAGTGACAGTGAAAAAACTCATTCTTCAGTGCTTAGCTGTTTTTACTAGCTGTTTCAGTAAGTGATTGCAAATTATTGGCAGTGTGACAAACCTCATGCTTTTTATAGGGTCACGCTAGTCATGGAAACATCTCAAAAACGAAATTTTCCCACGTTACCATCGTTTACCGTTCGAACACATTGGTAATCATAACGTCTAAAAGCCGACGAATGTTGCTGAAAATTGAGCCTCCTTCTTACAGACCAGGGTTGCAAATTTTTATAATTATAGTTTTTTAAAGTTTTTTCCGGTTTTTCGACAACTTCCAAAAAAAATTTCGACAAGTCGAAAAAATTTTCGAATTTTTTTGGGAGCAAGCCTGTTACAGATCTTATCGACTGAGAGCTCTTTCGATGTGAACATACATAGAATATTCGCAATAGAGAATTTTATTTACAGAAGGTGAGAAAAATAGCAGTTTTCTGCACATTTTAGTCTTCTCAGAAAATTCTGTTTTTGAGAGAGATCTCTGCCTAAAAAAATTCTCTAATGAATATTATATGGGAACTTAGCCGGAGATTAACATATTTTCCCGAGTGTATTTTAATCTGTATCAGGAAGGGCTCCTAAGAGGGATTTTTGAGTTGTTGATAACTACAAAACCAGAAAAAGACTGTTTGAAAACTTACCAGATTTCCAAATCACTGAGAAGAAACCTCTTAAAACGCAAGGAAGAAATAATTGAAAAGCAAGTGACTAGTCAAAAACTTATCTTTAGGCTTCCTAGCTTAGTTTAGCCGAGGCATTGGTAGCCTTACTTACAACTCTGCACTAATATTATCCGAGTCGTTAGATTCCGCTGTCTCACGGACAAACGTATTCTCATATCGCTAAAATATTTGTGCTTGGGAATTTGAGGGTTAAATATATTTTTTTTAAAACCGTGCGATTCGACAAGATGCATGGTCAAGGAGCCTTCTAAAAGTCTGAAATTGCGTTTATGGAAAACAGCAGACTTGGGGATAGAGATAGATCGGATTGATCTGTATCGGGATCGATCGGATCGGCTGGAACTTGAACTTGAACTTTTTATTACGCGAAAATAATCACGTGGTTGTTGCAAAGTTGTGAAAAATAGTCGTGTAGCACCTGATTCGAATCCTATTTGTCACGAAAAAAAACATTGACACATTTAACAATATCGATATTTGTGTGTGAAAATTAGTATTTCTAACTGTGACATTATCGAAGTGAGTACTTGAAAAGGGTGAAGGGGCTTGTAAACATCAATAAGAAAGTCGGGCTCTTATCCTCTTATCGGAATACCCTGTGTATTTTCTTGCAGACGTTGGCACGTTCCTTTTTTAACAATAATTTTTTTGATACGGTCTCGTTAGCGTAAACTTTTACTAAACCTAAGCGTTTTTTGATAGACAAAGAATTTTCAAAAAAAACTTTTAATGTAAAAATAATTTTCAAGAACCGGTGTCCCTGATGCTCAAAATATGAAAAATTTTCGAAACCGTAGCGTTTAAAGTCAATTTTTCGTCTTGTATGCCCTTAGTTGAGGGGATAAGAGCCCTTTCGTCTAGTATGCCCTTAGTTGAGGGGATAAGAGCCCTTCCGTCTAGTATGCCCTTAGTTGAGGGGATAAGAGCCCTTCCGTCTAGTATGCCCTTAGTTGAGGGGATAAGAGCCCTTTCGTCTAGTATGCCCTTAGTTGAGGGGATAAGAGCCCTTCCGTCTAGTATGCCCTTAGTTGAGGGGATAAGAGCCCTTTCGTCTAGTATGCCTTTAGTTGAGGGGATAAGAGCCCTTTCGTCTAGTATGCCCTTAGTTGAGGGGATAAGAGCCCTTTCGTCTAGTATTCCCTTAGTTGAGGGGATAAGAGCCCTTTCGTCTAGTATGCCCTTAGTTGAGGGGATAAGAGCCCCCCAGCCCTTAGTTGAGGGGATAAGAGCTCCGAAAGTCTGAAGATTACATTTTACAAAGCTTTGATTTTTTCACTGGCCTTCGGTCTAAAATAAGCGTTGCTGAATGCACAATCCCTTCTAATATATAACTTGCAGTTATAACTTCCTAATATATACCTAATATATAATAATATAATATACCTAATATATAATAATATATACCTAATATATAACTTCTAATATAGAAATAACTTGCAGTTACAAAATTCAAATGTAAACAGAGATTGGGATTGAAAACCTATGCATAAAGTGTACGACTTCTGGTTTCAAACTTGTCATATTGGAAAATTGATAGGAGTTCGACGACTAAATTATCACAAAAAAATTTTTTAAGAAGTTTAAATGTGATATCAGATATCGATATATTGGTTTCATGAAAGTTAGACTGGTAAGGCTTTTATATTCGTTCTATTGTACTATATAAAGAACTGAATCCATAAACATTTCTGTCCCCCTTTAGACAAAACTTTTGTTACATAATCAGCATTTTAAATGGCTCGGGAGCTAACGAAGGAAGCATGAGAAGACGAAAAGGGGATGAAAGGAGGACGAACTGAGTCACGTGCTTCAAGCGTGTGCTACAATCAGGAATTATGTGCGGATTGTTGATGGATGCGTTGGTCCCTTTGGGAGCGGAGGGAGCGCATTGGCTGAGAAATATGTAACACATCAAGCAATAAAGCCCAATTCGGGAGAGAAATAACACTCCAAGCAATAATGCACAATATATGTACTAACATATAAAAAATTACCGAGTTTGAACTAACTCCGGAAATTCAAACTTATGATTTTTCGACAAGAAAAAATTCAAATTGAATAACCTAGAATTAAATGTGAAGATTCAATTCCAAATAGGAAGTTAGCCTGAAGTGCAAGACTGGCTGAAGTCCAAGTCTAGAAGTCCTCTCGAAATAGATGACTGGCCTTTTGTCAGAGGCTGGGCCTTCATTCTTTCAACAAATTCAGTGGAAAATAGACGAAGGATAAATTAGAATTAGAAAACGAAGAGATTACAGAAAAGAAGATGAGGAGATGAGAAAAGTAAATGATTTTTGCCGTTTCCGGCTTTCAAAGAGATTGATGCCATATTGAAAGTATCAAATCCTTTTACTTGACGCGATTTGCTTGCCAACTGGGGGTCCAACTAGAACTTTTACCAAATCAAATTTTTTTGAAGTGAAGGGAAAGTGGAAAAGTCTGAGAAAGAGAGAGAGAGAGAGAGAGGGGAAGATAGAGAAAGACAGGGGAAGAGGGAAGGAGTAGAAGAGAGGGCGAGAGAGTGAAAATAGAAAGAGAGATGGAAAGGAGATTAGGTCAATGAAATATCAAAAAGAAAAGGAAAAAAATTAAAAATGAAATAGAAAGAGAAGAGAAAGAAAGGTAGAAAAGAATCAAAAATAGTAAGAAAAAAAAAAAAAAAGAAAGAATAGAATGAGAAAAATAACGAAAAATAATGATGTTAGAAAAGGACATGCGAGAGAAAGGAAGAAAGAAAAAAATATAAAGAACGAAAAAAAGAGAGAGAAGAGAAAGAGAAGAGAGAGAGAGAGAGAGAGAGAGAGAGAGAGGGAGAGCGAGAGAAAGAGAAAGAGAAAGAGAGATAGAGAGATAATAAAGTTTGCAAAAGAGATATTAGAGTTAAAAGAGCAAATGTTCTTTTCAAATTTAGCTTTCCCAATATATCGCTCAAAGTGGATGTATCTAAGGAACAGCTTCTTACTTGAATGCGCTTGTCGACACTTACTCTTCAGTCAGGACTCTTTACTTCAATCAGGACTCTTTTCTATAAGTACTCTTGAAAGCCAAATTTGAGCTCTCGAGTTTTCAGCAGAGTTGGCGCTCAAGGTAAACTTAATTTTAAGCATCCAAAGTTTCTAATTGAATTGGAAATCATGCGACAGACGATCCAGAATGCACAAATATGTTAAAAGCAAAAGAGAGAAAGTTTTCAAATTATTTTTGAACAAGTTCATTTGGTTCATTTCAGAAGAAGTAACTTTTTAATTTAACTGGTTCGTTTAAACCCCTTTGATGTAAAATTTGCCCCCGCCTGATTATCATGTTATCGGAGTTCAGACCACACGCTCAAATGTGTATAGGAAAATCATAAATACGCTCGTTCTCAGCTAGAAATCAGACACAACTCGGCTTTATTCGCAGACAAGTAAAAAGTTTTTAATTTGAGTAGTGCTTGCACGTCTTTTATTCAGCCTCGAGCTAAAAATACAAGCAGTGAACCAAGAAGTAGCCACCGTTTCTACCAAGTTAGGACCCTATCTCATAATTTAAATTCACGGGTTAGGAATCTTTGTGAGTTTCACTTGATGTCCTCTCTCCCTTCCTTCTGAGGGGCCGTCATGTCAAGGATCTTCTTCCCAACAATCTCCCCTATGAACTGCCTCTTCTCTTATCAACCTCGTTTACATTCGTTTCCATCAACATGGGGAACTCTTTTATACTGCATTGTTTCAGCTTTTTTCAAGAGCAAAACCTCCGAGGAGTAAATAAAATAAGTATAATTGTTCTGCTGATCTACTTCGTTAGACATTGCAGGTAAGGCAGAGACATTTCAAAGAAAAAAATCAGACGTTTTTATTCAATAAAAATCAACCTCTCACATCGTAGTAAAATGATTGGTATCATCGCTATGATGATAGGAGACTGTATTTTTTTGAACGATTGCAAGATAGTTCGCCACATCTTCTCCCCACTCGACAGTTATTTTCATTTGCTTATTATCATACTTAAGCATATAGAGTTTTCTAAAGAATCAAGAGCATCTGTAGCGAATTTCAAGAGATATATGTCATTTTTAGAGAGATCCAATCACAGAGTTTCAGATTTCAAACGGTTAAATGTTTTTGAAGGTATCGAAAATGTTCGAAAGTTGCTTTTTAAGCAGTATTATTCTAAATTTCAAGCAGTATTATTCTACTGGAACTGTTTGAAAGAATATTATTAACGAGCTACTCGCAGGAAATAAGTCCATAAAAAAGATTTTTTGTCTAAGTTAATTAGAGTTGAATAAAAAATGATTGTAAGACTTCTATTTTCGTTCACTCGGAAATTGTGCTTTACAAATTACAATAAAAGTCAGATTTCATTGCCATTCTAGATGAAATACTTTTATGGTTAATTTTAATATTTTCTTTAAAATTTTCACTTACTAGAACCAAAACCAGTTTTTCGTGACCGATTTGATATGTAATGCCCAGGCAAAGGCAATAAAACTTTACACTATACACTTCTAAAATCAATCAATGTTGAGAATAGAAAAGTTTGTTTAATCACATGATGTCCCAATAGCCCTTCAGCCTTCGGTTTATTCTATATTATATAAGATGAAAATCAGGCATGAACTGTAAAAGAAAAAGAAGAAAAATACTATTTGCCTCGAGATGCTTCGATAGAATCAAAGACTGCGTTTCTCAAGATCCGGTAGGTTCCGGTGAGTTCCCCCATTCCGGTTTTCAGTCCGTTCGAAACGTAAGCAATGACGACCTCTTCATCTGGGTCCATCATCACAGTTGAGCCACCGTAACCCGGATGACCGAAAAGCCAACGGTTCTACAAAACGCCTACTCATTTTATAGCGAAGAAGTAACATGGTTTGAAAATATGCTAGAAATAAATTCATCTCTGTCTTAGAAGGGTGATTTGTGATTGGACGGGGCTATTAATTCTCATGAATATACCGACAATTTCATTAAGTTTTTTTTCGAGTAGGACCTTTGATCGTGTTAAAACTTATGACGGTTATATTTCATTGTAACATATCGAAAAACAAATAAATTGAATTAACACTTTTTTATACATTCAGAAAATAAATAATGTAGCTGCGCTTTCCAGTGACCAGGTTTTGAGAAACAATTCATGTTTAACTTCCTATAAATTTCATTAATATATTTAATACTTCATTGTTAACATAGATGTGTTAACACAGTGACAGTTTTCTAACTAAGGATTTTGGAAACTTATAAAATCAGAAGACAAAAAAACTAACATCCCCAAGAGGATGACGCTCGTAGAGGAATCCATGCCCTTTCGGAAGAGGAACCATCACGATAGCATCTATACCGGTAGAGATCACTGGCTTCTTAAGTCGATTCAGTAGATCCTGTTGTGGAGAAACAGCTCATTAATATTTTTGTGATTTATGAACTCAATTTCAATTTTCCTTTTTTTCCAGTAACAAATCGAACCATAAGGTGAACTTCATCAAACGCTACACATCGTAGACCCCGCCCCTCCGTTTTAATAAATAACATAATTATAAGGCGCTCTCAGTAAGCGCTGATTCAAGATTTCTGGTCCATCAATATTACTTCGATCTAGCCAAAAAATCAGTAGTCTTTTTTGATTCTTCATATCGTGAGAAACAGAAAAGCGAGTTAATAAAGTGGTAGAATTGAACCTTGCTGATGATGTCACCACAGAGTACCATGGAGAAGAGTCGGGCAATGTCTCGTGCCTACAAGTATGCTCTTCTAATCACGCTATCAACAAAAAAAGGAGAGAGAGAGAATAGAGAGAAGAGAGAGAGAAAGAAAAAGATCGAATACGCTCGAGCCAGTTGCATAATATCATGGGCTTGAAGTGGGAACAATAGATTAGACAGAGGGGTACGGGGAAAGGGAGAGTTTGTGGCTAACCTTGCCAATTCCGAGTGCGGCTGCCTGTTCCATAGCATGTAGTTCCGGGTCATTGAAGGTGTTCACATCCTGCCAGGATTGAACATTTCAATGCATACTATGAAATTAAGCATTATAATCAAATTAATCATGAACTTATGCAAAAGTTTGTTGAAAATGGCGCAAAAAATCATAAGATGATTGAATTCCGGGAAGAAATGAAGTATAACTGTGTATGATTATATGTATAATACAAAATATAACATCAGATAAGAATGTATATCAATATCATGGAACAAGGCGCGTAAGAACGAAAGCCGCTCTCTAACTGCTCCCTGAGAAAAAATAACATACGAATCTAAACTATATCGTATAATTATCATGTTGTGATCAAGAAAATTAGAAAGTGATAAAAAATGATCAACCTGCTCTAACTTGAACCATCGTGGATTTTTCCGCACTTTCCTGCCGACGGAGTTTGGCAACTGGAGATTGAAGATTCCAAGGACAATCAGAACTCTTCAAATAAAAACTGTACGACTTTGAACTCTCAAAGACTAAATAATCTTTTTCAAACTACAATATGACAGGCTGGGTGCAAAGAGTAAACCTCGGGTCATGCAAAATCTCTCTGAGTAGATGAATTCGGGAAGGCATGGAGAGCCGAGATACGGTATGCTCTTCTGATGGAGGAAGTCCTATGTGGAAGTCGATACCGTACTTATCTGCGATCTCCTCCTTCAAATTCTAATGGGTTTTTAGACATGTCGTATTTTAAAAACCTTCAAACGGCTTTTGCTGTGTTTGCCAATTATTTTTTCTTCAGATACAACAGAACACAAAACTTCTTGATTTTTGTGCGGAAAGTTGTGTATAACTATAAGAAGGGAAGATATATGAAGTAACCTTGAAAAATATACCAATCGATCTATTGAGAGGATCACATCGGCGAATGATTTGATCTACCAACCAGCCATACGTGACGGCGTGATAACTGCAAAAAAAGACAGACAAATGAGAAGGAAAACAATAGGTGAAGAAAAGAGCGCTCGTCAAAAGTGCAAAATGAGAAAACTGTTGGCTTTGGTTTCAATTACACATAGAATAGGAATATATTTATGTAAAAAGTATTTTTTCATAGCTCAGTCCTTGAACTTTGAGAAGATGACAAATGTGTGATACGCTGATATAATACAAATAATACTCACATGGTTATACTCACAAATTATACTCTTATGAGCTGACAACAACTTTTTACCTTCATAAGTTTTTTTTTAACAACTTAACAGTGTCGAATGCAGTCAAAAGACGCCAACTAGCATTTAAAAAAGATCTTAAAAGACGTCAACCCGCTTTTAGTGCCAGGTATCCAGTTCGGCTTCTGCTTCGCTATCATTTCAGCCATTCTCTCAGAGTCGACCGCCAGCTCACGGGAGATGGGCTCGTCCAGAGCTGCCAGGCCAGCCTGAAATCCAGAGAAGTACCCCAGCATCAATTGTTGGAAGCACTAATGAGCTTCTCCAACCGACCCATACATTGATTTGAAGTGAATGATTTAAATTTCCATTTAAATGAAGAAAAAAAATTTCACTAATAGTAATAGTAATACGGTGGTCCGGGCGTGATTTGGTGTAATAATATAATTTGGTCCGGGCGTGGCATAGTGGTAGTGTGATAGACCATTGTGCGAAGAGTCCCGAGTTCGACTCCCACCCCGGACAGATCCACCCAAACCAAGGGGGTTAAGAAATATTGGTAGTGCTCATGCACGAATCTGACTCTCCCCACTGCTGCTAATCACACTAGCAGTGATATAGCAGGCAGCCACTGGTTCTACCAGGATAGGTCTGTCCTGCATCTCAGGGGAGCGCGTACCCTGCCGCGAGGCGGGAACAAGCGCGAGGAAGAAGAAAAAATAATAGTAATACGATTATTATAGTAATAATAATATGGTTATAATAATAATAGTAATAATAATAGTAATAAAAATAGTAATAATAATATGTAGTAATTCATTCATTCATTCATTCATTCATTCTTTATTCCTTGCACAGATTATATTCAACTTCGGTTCACAGTGAACAATAACAATAGCGGATATGCATGGACTGTCTTTCTAGTGGCGGTGTGTGTAAGCAAAAGGTTGCTTAACTAGGGGAGGGGGGAGGAGATAGAAAATGCTATTAATAAAGAAACGAGCCTTTAGTTATCAGAAACAAAAGTATTTGGTAAAACTAGGTTGACAGGCAACTCAAGTAAATTGTTCTTAAATACCTTGCAATTAGGATCGTTTACGATTTCAAAATCCAATGAATTCCATACTGATAACTGACGAGAAACACATGTTGATATGAAAGAATAATAGTAATGAAAATATAGATAGAGAAAATATGAAAGAAATAAAAAATAATGAAAATAGTAATAATAATAGTAATAAAAATAGTTATAATAATAGCAACAAAAATAGTTATAATAATAGTAAAAATAATAATGAAAATAACAATAATAATAAAAATAATAATAATAACAATAACATTAATAATAATAATAATAATAATAATAATAATAATAATAATAAAAATAATAATAATAATAATAATAATAATAATAATAATAATAATAATAATAATAATAATTATAATAATTATAATAATTATAATAATTATAATAATAACAATAATAATAATAATAGTACTAATAATAATGATAATAAAAATAAGAATAATAATAATAATAATAATAATAAAAATAAGAATAATAATAATAATAATAATAATAATAAAATAATAATAATAATAATAATAATAATAAAAATAATAATAATAATAATCATAATAATAATAATAATAATAATAATAATAATAATAATAATAATAATAACAACAATAATAATAATAGTAATAATAATATTGATAATAAAAATAAGAATAATAATAATAATAATAATAATAATAATAATAATAATAATAATAATAATAAAATAATAATAATAATAATAATAATAATAATAATAATAATAATAATAATAATAAAAATAATCGTAATAATAATAATATAAATAACAATAATAATAATAATAATAATAATAATAATAATAATAATAATAATAATAATAATAATAATAATAATATTAATAAAAATAATAATAATCAACTCAGACCTCTTTAGCATCGACTGGACTTACATGCTCTCAAACCTAACTATTGACGAAAGTGTCGATAAATTAACCAACATCATCCAATTCATAATGGATAATAGGATTCCAAAAAATAAGAATGTCAAAACACATTTGAAATATCCCCCCAAGATAAGAAGATTATACATCTTCCTACAGAGAAGTAACAAACGAAACCCTCTCTCCATTACGTCATTACGCACATCCAAGAAACTTCACAAAGAACTAGTCAAATTCGAGGTTCTTAGGGAAGACAAGCTTAAGTTCCCGAGAAACTATAAGGTATTCTTCAGAACTATATCCAACCGCGTTAAAAGCAACACATCTATTCCTGCTCTCATAGTGAACAATAAACCAACTACTATCCCCTTCGAACAAGCAACTCACTTCGCCGAGTATTTTGATAAGTTACAACCCTTACCAATCAGTGGACCCCTTCAGATCTCTCGCCCGAATTTTCACCTCGACCACATTAATGACATCTCCCCTTTTGAGGTGAACTCCATTCTGAAACGAATAGCTCCGAAACTGAACTCTTCCCCTGACTTTATTCCAAGTAGACTACTCAAAAATTGTCTGGACTCACTGGCCATACCTCTCTCTATCATTTTCACCAACTCACTAACCTTAGGGCACTACCCTCTGGCCTGGAAAAAAGGAATAATCAAACCAGTTCATAAAAAAGGGCCCCGCTCTCAGATCGAAAATTATCGTCCTATCACTATGGTGTGCTCTATGTCAAAGGTATTCGAGAGACTGATCTTCAATATAAATTATCAATATCTGGAAACCAATGGCATACTACATCCCAAACAACATGGTTTCCGTCGGAGACGGTCCACGGTAACATCCCTGGTAGAGGCTCATTCCATTTACCTCACGCTTCAGAATAAAAAAATAGACTTTGACATCTGTCTAGTCGACTTTTCACGGGCTTTCGACTCTGTAAACATAAGATTTCTTGTTCACAAACTTGAAAAAGTGGGAATAACGGGCAACCTCCTCTATCTTATCCGTTCTTTTCTCACGAGCAGGTCCTCGAAAGTCTCAATCGGAGATACATTATCAGGCCCTAAAGTATACAACAGTGGTGTTCCCCAGGGGAGTTGCCTTGGACCCCTCCTCTTTTCAATATTTATAAATGATATCATGGAGCACATAGAGCCAGATGTCCATGGTTTTCTATATGCCGATGACCTCAAAATTTTTTCCAAAAACAGAGACTCTCTTCAGAAAAGTCTGGATTCCATTTCCGATTACTCACTGACCTGGGGACTTGTGATATCAACTCAAAAATGCTTTATCATGCACTGTGGTCCTAGGAATCCAAAAGTAACATATAACTTAGAAGACAATATCATACCAACTACTTCATTAGTGAAAGATCTTGGCATTACATTTCAGGAAGATATCACATTCTCTAAACATATTGAACTAACCTCCCTAAAGTCCCAAAAATGTATAAACATGATCTTCAGAGCCTTTAAAACCAAATCAATTAAAGTTCTGCTCAGAATATACACCACATACATAAGACCCCTTATTGAATATGGGAGTGAGGTATGGTCCCCAGTAACTATCGGTCTCGTTAACTGCATAGAAAAAGTGCAAAGATCATTTACACGAAGGTTACTACAAAGGGCCGGATTACCCAAAATGAGTTATGTTGCTAGACTGAATTTTCTTTCCATCTCCTCGCTTGAATATAGAAGAAATGTGGCCGATCTTGTGTTCATCCATAAATGTCTGCACGGAAATATTCAAGTAGATTACTCAAATATGTTTAAACTTTGCCCATCGCCTTATTCGCTGAGAGAATCGAATAACTACAGAATATGCTTGCCGTGTAAATATCAAAGCAGAACAAGCACTTGTGCCTCAAGAATGATTAATGTCTGGAATAAGTTACCTTGTTCTTTGGTTTCTACAAGCTCTTCTAGCATTTTTAGAAATGAACTTATTAAGCTTGATTGTGAGACCATTGTCACCAACTCTAGAATACATTTTTAATTCAAGTGCTTTGTTTCTTCAAATGTTTTGTTTCTGTTTCTCCTCTTTTTTCCATTATATTTGTGTTCTCGGTTAGCTCTCGAATGATAAAGAGTGAGTTGAATTTTTGGAATTTCAAGTTATTATTGCGGATGAATAGTTCTTAATTGCTGATGAATAGTTCACAACTGAAGATACAAGCTTTGCTTTCTTTGCTTTTTTGTGTGCTTTCCTATTTTCCTAAAATGAAATGTTCCTCATTGTTCTTGTCATATTTAGATCTCACTTTTCATAACCTTCACTGAATTCACTTTTCTTGTGACAGTGTCATCTGTTTCGTCACTTAACATTATGTTTTGTTTCAAGCGGAATAAAGAATTGAATAATAACAATAATAAAAATTTTAATAAAAATTATAATTATAATCTTCCTCGCGTTCGTTCCCGCCTCGCGGCAGGGTACGCGTTTCCCTGGGATGCGGGAAAGACCTATCCTCTCCTATTAGAACTAGTGGCTGCGCTCTAGATCACTGCTAGTGTGTTTAGCAGCAATGGGGAGAGTCAGATTGGCGAATTAACATTTCTTAACTCCCTTGGTTTGGGTGGATCTGTCTGGGGTTCGAGTCGAACTTGGGACTCTTCGCACAATTGTCGAACACGCTACCATTATGCCACATTCGGACTGTAATTTTTTTCACTGCTAAAAGTTTAAAATGAGCTGAAAGCTTTATGACGCATCAAACTTTTGAGAGTTCGATCGACTGCCTAAAACAAGTTCGAAATTTAAATCGGATTGCTCATTTCTATTTTAATGGCATGTTCTCCTTACTTTTTCCATACATCTTTTTCAATATTTCTTATTAACTCTCTGTTTCTTTTCATCTTTCAACCTATTTCTCTCTGTGTGATCAACAGATTCGGTGACATGGTTTTTACGGCATATTTTCCTTTCATGTGAGCGAAATTCCAGTTTCTCCTCAACAAATTTTGTTATCTGTCATATGATAATAATCTAAAACTTTTACTCGAAATGACTTCCCCTTTAGAAAATGCCAGCCTCCAGACGACGGGAATAGGCAGACACCACGGACCGCAAAACTTCCTGGGAAATTCGGTCCCATGCTCTCTCAAGCGAAGTCTTGAGACCGGGCAACAAAGTGTGAGTTTTAGCGCTAGCTTCACTCTCCAGAATGTACTAAACAGAGTAGTCCATTGCATTAAAATCTGGAATGTTAGCAGGCCATTCTTTGACGGCGATGAAAGAAGAGAAGTTTCGTGATATCCACTCTTGTTTTGTTTTTGTGCTGACATGAGCAGTCTTGCTGGAATGTCCAGTTCCGTGTCCTGAAGTGCCTCTGTGCCCAAGGCATCACATATTGTTAGATGTTCTCCGAGATGTACACTTGCTTATTTATTTTGGCCTCTTTTCTAACGAAAAAGAGGAGATTTCGGACGATGCAGCAAATGCCAGCGAAAACCATGATAGGATCCGGGTAGGAAGCACGTGAGACTGTTCGGTAGGCAGCATCAGCTTCTTCAAAGGACTGGGCAAGCAGCCTATAATTTTGTTTTTTGTATCTTGTCTCCTCTGTTAACGTCTTCTCATCGGTAAAGAGAGTCATTAGATGCTATCCAGTCGTTGTCTGAGCAAAGAGAGCAGGGCATTTATCGCGCCGTGCTTCCTGCTGATTAGGACTGAAAAAAGGAGTGAGACCATGACAATTCAGAATTTACAATTCACGTTTAATCTATCTATAGTGAATTCACATGTCACCTCGAGAAAAAGATCATTAATTCATATAAAAAAATCATCTAAGATGGCACAGAATTTTTTCCAGTTTGTAATGCAGAGAATTTTCCAGTTTTGTAATTTGATTTACGTTTAATAGTGTTCAATTAGAGCACTTTCATTCACCGGACATGGAAAAACTTTGCTTTTTGAAATTGGAGACAGTATTATGATATATATATATATGAAACTTTTCAACAATCTTTAAATCGAATACAGAATCAAACAGTTTAAAAACAAAACTAACTTTCAGAAGAACCTTTTAAAAACTATTTTAATCTAATTCACTGCCTTAGAAATTAATCCCATGTTTTCATGAGTAATCAAGCTCAACTGACAGTAAAACGTACGTTTTCACACTGCTTCAGCGCATTTGATGTAAGGGGACGCAATTTTGTTTTTTTGTTGTACGAACTGCTACGAATTACAGCTTGTTAATATCTTGAAAAGTATTCGTAATGAAAATAGGCTTATGAAATCTCTACTTCTCTGACTTTATGCGCTTTTTTTCTTTCTTTCGCACTGCTCGTTGTTTACGTCGTAGTTTTAGTGTGAGTTCGTAAACGAAGCAATGAGCTCACTTTCGCTTTTATGACTTTTTATTTTCTCCAGTGTTATTTACACTAAAAAACAAGAGTTGATGTCGCAGACAACGAGCTGGGTGACCGGTCGACGACCTTGTATGACTTCATGCCAAGCTTCTTTCGAACACCATTCCACATCGTACCGTATGACCTATCCAGTTAGGCAGTTATTTTTCTGATGATTCTGCCTTTGCTTGACGATCTTTGTGATATGATATATGGCAGCGGAAGTGGGACGACCACATCGTGGACGGTCAGTGAGTGTACCACGTTTGAGAGTTCGCTGCACAGTCTGACGGGCGACTCCCAGCCGACGAGAGATCTCCGAAGAGAGGTGTCCAGCACTACTCAGCGACAATATTGCGCCCCAACTAGGATGCGAACGCACCATTTCGCGAGTAATCATTATTTAAAACCGAAATTTTGATTATAGGTGGATCAAAAGTCAACGGAATTGATGATGTCATTCAAAACCTGCAGCCGCGACATTAATCTCTAAACGATGAGATCATCGGCGCGATGATTATGAGCGCTCACATGACTTTGAGGTCTAAGATAAGAGCTTCCTGGGTACGAGCTCGGCTGAATTTTTGTTTTAAGACTATTTCAACCACGCGCTTTGAGAATCTGTATTTATCTGCCGCGACATTAAACTCTAAACGATGAGATCATCGGCGCGATGATCTTATCGTTTAGAGATTAATGTCGCGGCTGATCGACTCAGCTCGCGCTCTACTCGTACTCGAAGTTTGTCAAAAAATATACTGATCAGCATGTAGTTATCACATTCTTCTCTGTGTCATATTCATAGTACTCTCTCTCCTGCACTTTTCACAGCAACAAAAAACCAAGTTAAAGTTTTTGCTAATTGACTTAATTATTTCAAAAGAATGATAAAACTCAACTGGTGGTTCATGATGCACTCGATGGTAACATTCTCCTTCCCATTCTGAGCGAATTCCGGCCAATACTCAGCCATGCGATCTTCATACCTGCAGTGTCCTCGGTCCACCAGCATGGCCACACACAATGCACCCATTGCCTGCAGAGAAACTAATAAACTAACAACTAGAAATGCTCTTACGGCATTCAGATTTTGATTAAAATTATTCAAGAATGGCTTGAAAAATAACAAAAAGTCAGCTGTGCATTTTCGAGAAAAAGTTTTAATTAAGTATTAGTTATATCCTCAATAACCTTTTCATTTAAAATGTATGTATACCTACTTAATATAACAAAACTTCTTCAACAAAACATCGAAACTTAAAACAATTTAACCATTTTTTAATATTTTTACTGAATTACGGAGGGGCCCTTCTGCCAGTTTGTTTTACTACATAGGTAAGCAGGGAAGGCATGGAAAGTTATCACAAAAAAGTTTTTCTATGGCTAAATATTTTTCGTATTTAAGTCCTTTTCATCAACGATTTTTCTCTGAGCTTTCCCGGCTTGGTCGTTAACTACTTCTGTTCATAAAACTGTGGCTCTGTTGTCCTTTGCACCTTGGTGGTGGAGAAGACAACTGTCCTCGTCTGGTCAGTCCAAAGTCGCTCTGCTGCCCGGTCTGCATATCCTCCTAGAACAAATCCTATGCCCTTAACCAATAACAACTCAAACTTAACTGATTCTTTTTTAACTCTGATCAATTAATACGTTCTGACATAAAGAACGCATAAATTTTTTTCTCTAGAATAATGATCCATGCTTGCAAAAAAGCTGCGAAGAGTTGTGCGTTTGGCAAGAACTTCTAGGCGGTTTTTTTGTGATTTAGATACGAAAGCATACTTTTGTATGGATTTGTTTTTCTTATACGAACTCATCTCATTTTTCAGTGAATGGAAACAATTTTTTTCTTCCAAAAAGTTAGTTTGTCACTAATTTTCCGTTCGCTGAAAACTTTCTCTTTTTAGTCATTTGCTTTTAAGTCCTTTTTTATATGTATTATGTGCTGTTTCATCAATATATTTTTTTATATTTGATTTTTATTTTTATATTTGATTTATCCTCACTGATTTAACTTAGGGTCAATGAAAAATTCCTATACATATATGATGCGTTTGAACGATATTAGAAGGAGAAAGAACCTTCAAATCCTTCCTTCAAATCGAATCCTAATCAGGATTCGAATCCGAATCCGAATCCGAATCCGAATCCTTCAAATCCTAAGAACCTTCAAATCGAAAAACCCCGTTATTTATAAAAAGCTTTTCGTTGCTTACGTTCGTTCTCAACTGGAATACTGCTCCGTGATCTGGTCACCTCGGCAGAAATATTTTAAAGAACTCGTAGAAAAGGTTCAACGAAACTTTACAAAACAAGTCTGCAGAAGAGCCGGAATGCCCGATACAACATACGAAGAGAGGAAAATTTTTTTCCAATTTTAGTCCCTCGAAGAACGGAGGGACCAGACCGATCTAGTGATGAACTTCAAAATCTTGACCGGAAGAACCCCCATTCCTCCATTCGAGATGTTCTCCCCTCGAGACCACAGATACCCCACTAGGTCACACAAGTTCTGTCTGACGCAACCCAGTTTCAAACATGTTAAGCTCTCTGATAACTTCTCCACCAGAGTAGTTCCGGTCTGGAACAAACTCCCAGAGACTGTATTTTCGATTAATACAGTCAAATCATTCAAAACAGCTACCGGTAAGCTATAAAACGATCCTCATATTCTCGATTCCAGACCCACTTACTTCTTTTTCCTCAACTTACCTCTTTTCTCACTTTGAAAAGTGTCACGCCTTGGTGTTAATGCGAATCACTCCTCTATTTGATCCCCTACCTGCCCCTTCCGAAATCACCCTTGCGATAAAGTATTATTATTATAAATGAAAAATGCTCACCTCGTAGATCGACTACCAGCTCTCCCTTGTGGTATACAGCAATAGCAGCGCCTTCCCTTTCCCAGCCATCGTGGAAGTTCTTCCTGAACTAGCAGTCTCTACTCTTGCTTCTTCTGCTCTGTTGCGTCAATTAACCGCCGTGTACACTTCAGTTCTTCCTCTTATCGAAAGCAAGGTCAAAAAGCTTGCTTTCAGGAAATTTCGCGTGAACCTTCTTCTATTTTCAACTTGCAACATTTTTTGCCCTTTTAGTGGAAAACTACATATGTAAAAGTAAAGCAATTTTGAACAAATGATATGAAATTTAAAGGTTAAAAAATCAGACAATTGTACGGTTGTAAAAGGACAATAAGGAAAGAAGAGACGAAAGAAACTATGTATGTGATAACAATGCCTTTTAAAAGAATTAGAGAACTCAAGGGGGAAAGAGAAAAAGTAGTAGAAAATGAAATGATTCAACAAAGAAGATTTTTAAAGAAAAAGTTAAGACAATGAAGAGCGTAAGATGATAAATTATGATTGTTTAAGAATAAAAGTATAGATTATACAAGCACTATCACTATCGATCACTGTGATGACGTCACTATCGATCACTGTGATGACGCTAATCACAAAAGTCTGTTTCGCCCCCGCTCAGACAGACTTCTGTGCTCTCTGGGTGGGGCTCATCAGAATAAAGTAGCAAAATGTAAACGTAAAGAATAGCATAAGACAACGCGAGAGAGATGATATGATGGAAGTAGTGAAAAGAGAGAGAAATAAAAAGTAGAATGATAGGGAAATACATGAAAGAACAAAAAGAGGCATGAGACAAACAAATAATAAAAATGAAAAACAAAAACGTTTCGCACCTCTTGTACAACATTTGAAGATGCACGTGAAACCGTTGAAGCTCATGAAAAAGTGTCTGCCTAATCTCACTGCTTCTCTGTGTTTTCCTCTTCTTTTCCTTTTTTGTTTTCCTTCCCCGAAACGTTTCTAACTCGCGCTCTCTCTCTATTTTTCCCTAGTTATTTTCCTCACTTTCCCTCTCTGTCTTTCGAGTTATTGTTCTCTCCTCAGTTCTTGTCTCCATATAAAACTGTCCAAACTAGTTACTGTTCTACATCGCGCGCCTGACTGGACTCGTGTGCGCCCTGCTTCTTTTGTCTTCAGCGAAAAACAATACAAGTTCAGAATACTCAAAAGCGAAAAAGGAGTCTCCAGTGTGTCTAAATGCTATTACTCATTCAAAAAAGAGCCGGGGTTTCCGAAAGGAGTTTTCTTTAGCTCGAACCTTTTTGACGTGAAAATGGTTTTTAGTACTGTTTCAACAAAAAAAAGGATTATATTTCGTCGTATTCAGTTCTTAGTGGTCTTAATTTGAATTTTTGAACAACCTAAAATTCACTCCTATTAAGTTTTATCTCTTCATTTACTCATCATTCCTTACCTTAAGTCTATATTCTTACCTTAACGCTGTGGTACAAACTACATTTTATTTTCACTCTCCAGAGTAAATCAATTCTACTCTTTCACTACAATTGCTGTATTCTACTGAACTTGCTATTCGACTTAACTCGACAAGTGATTGTATCTGTTCATCGACCAGCAACTTCCTTTCAACTTACGAGTAACTAAAAAATTTCTCTCAAGAATTTAAGAATGTTCGGCTCTGATATACTCAAAGGCATACTAGACGGCAGACAGTGCAAAGTGGCATTTTTTATACGGTCTCGTTAGCCAAAGCCGTACGGCCTCGTTAGCGTAAACTTTTACTAAGCCTAAGCGTTTTTTTAATGTAAAAATAAGTTTTTTATGTGAAATTTTTTTGTGAAAAAAATTTTTTTCCCAAGAACCGGAGTCTCTGAAGCTCAAAATGATCAACTACATATAAAGAAAATTTTCGAAACCGTAACGTTTAAAGCCAATTTTTCGTCTAGTTTTACAATGTCTGCAAGATAAGACGCAGGGTATGTCCTTGAGGGAATAAAAGCCAAATGTTCTGATACATGAACCCAGCTATGGAATGAAAATTTTGGCTACGAAGAGGCCTCATGAAGCTTTCAAAAAACCTGAAAAGCTCTACGAAAGAAACAAGTGTTTTTGATTCATTTTTCAAACAGACTTCATTTTTTAAGAACGAATGCGTCGGTCAAAGTGAAGAGAAAATTGCGGAAAATCTATCACAACCATGTGACATAAGCAAAGTAGTTGAAAGGTCTCTATTCGGCAATTATGTGTCACATAACAAAAAAAATAAATAGAAATGTTGCAAATTCGAGAACGCTGCTCAGAAGACGAATGGAAAATCAAGACTACATATATTAAAATCTTCAATGAAGAACATTGCTTGAAGTACTTGTCTATAAAAAAAGAAATTCTACAACTTTGAAATTGACAAAATGATGATTCAATTTTTTCACACTCAAAGTGATTTGCAAACTCCAAGCAGGTAGTTTTAAAAGTTTTTTTTAACCAGAAGGCTGTTATATGAAGTCGTCGAAGTTGAACCTTAGAAACTCAGTTCTTGTCTCCCCACCTACGATGAATTCAGCACCCTTTTGAGCGCTCTATAGCCCTTCATTTCTATGATGATCTGAAACAATCTCGATATAATTTTTTTAACCTTACGTGATGATTATTTGATCAAACAGCGCCTGTTTCGCAACTTCCGTGTAGATTTTGTTTTCTAAAGGGGCCAAAGTTTTTTTTTTGCTCAGGTGCCTTACTTCTCAAAAAAATTCTTATTTTTGCTTCAAACCATAACACTTCACTCAGTTAACATTTTCTTGCCCTTCTAAAGTTATAAGGTTAAAGTTTAAGGTAGCCCTGGAATGGTCATAGTTTTGCTGAACCTGGCAAGAATGTGCTTTCTTGATCAAGGTCAGTACGATTCACGAGTTTTTCGCACTCTAATTGGATTACCAAAAACTAGTCTTGACCTGTATGTACACACAAGTTATACACGCATTGCGAAAACCCTTTGGGTGAATGGCAAACCAAACAGAAGGCTGACCTATTTCAAACTTCCATATATTATGCATGTCTTATTAGATAAACACATCTTAACGAGAAACGGTTTTTGAAAGAATGAAAAATTTTCCAATTGTTTTGAGACATTTTTTTCAATTGCTAAGCCCGCGGTTGAGTTGTTTACTTTACAATACCCATTAAATGCTCAGTTAAAAAAGTCAAACAGCAGTTTCCCACTAATTAGAATCACAAAAGTTCGATTAGATATCTTCAATATCTAAATAGTTGTCACCTGAAGGTAAAAAATTACTTTATGAAACGAAGTTCTTCACTGAAATTTTCGACTTGTTAATTCTTATAAGTAAGTGATCTGTATAGCATCGGAGCCGCCACCATCGAAAGATTAAAGACAAATACTCAAGAAGACTGCTCGGCGGCACATTAATTATCTTATCGCACTTATCAACGTTGGAAGTTTTAAATTTGGAAGTAATGGAAAACGTGCAGCGAACCTGAACAACTTCTCGACTTTGCTGAAGTTGGAAGTGGTGAATCCTTCAAGATTGTCTATTCGAGGCATTCCTGCACGAGAGCAGCTCCACTCGACGATTACCGCCGCTGCGAGAAGTGTGCCTATCAGGAAGCTCCGCCCACTGGTTGGCAAGCAGCACAATTGTTTGCCTACTCTTCTCGAAGTAGGCCTCGCCTGAGGGGCAGTAGTAGATAATTTCACTTTTCTGTCACGACACGGGGATGAGGTCAAGAGACTTGAGGTGGAGGCGACTGTGCATGCTTCTTCGTCAGCATGGAAGGCTGCTAGACTGATGGTCATCCTGGAAGAGGAAGAGAAGAGAAAATAGACAGAAAGAAAAAAGAAAGAGGAAAAATGATGAAAAGAGAAGTAAAAAAAGTGAACGAGAGAAAAAGATTTGGAAGGAGAAACGGAGAACTCGGAAAGAAAAAAGTGAGTTGTATAGATTGGTTAGTAGAACAAATCTAGAGAATCAGAAAGATAAAGAAAAAGATATGAATAAAAAGAAAGACGGAGAAAGAGAGAGAGATAGAGAGAGAGTAGAGAGACAGAGAGAGAGAGAGAGAGAGAGAGAGAGAGAGAGAGAGAGAGAGAGAGAGAGAGAGAGAGAGAGAGACTTCATAATAAGTGGAATATCAAGATAGAAAAAAAGATGAAGAAGAAGAAAAAGAAAGAAGAAAGTTGAGAGCATTGTTGAAAGAAAGACATAGAAAGAGGAAGGTGCCCTTCACTCTTTGCCACTTGTATGAGCCCTGACTGAACCTTGAGAGACGATTAAAGAGAATAATAATACTTTGAAAATGAGAGGATAAAGACAGGAGCGTGGTCGCGGAATATTAATATTCGTAATAGAAAGTAAACAGGGGTACACAATATAAGTGAGTAAGAAAGGAAAAGAAAGAGAAAAAGTTATAAAATGTATGATTAGCATAGAGAATTGAGTGACTGAAGTCATCAAACTTTTTGACTTCATAAATAAGTGAGTGGTCTTATTCCAAAAAAAAAATCATATAATAACTCAATGACTTAAGTGATACAAAGGTAATATTAGTAATGAATGCAAGTGTTTACTGAGAATAAAATTAAAAAAATTTAAGAATTTTTTGGCATTTGTAAAAAGACGTGCAAAAGAGCTGAATGGACCGTGAGTGATGATGTTGGAGGAAGATAAGAGAAATTTGATACTGCGAAGAATATACATAATAGAGAGTAAGATAGATATGGAGATGAAATATTATACATACATAGACACATGGAAAAGAAAACTGAGAGACGGTAAAGGCAAGAAAGAAAAAGAGAAAAAAAGGTAATGAGAAACATTATTTGTGAGATTTTCAACTCTTTATATCCTGATCAGTGCTTACATTCTTTAGTACAAGTCTGGAAGTAATCAACAAGGAAAAAGAATGTTACTTGATATCACTCCCGCTTTACTCACATCCTGCTACCTTTAGAAACTGATTCAAATATGTTGTATTGTATTGCACTATACAACAGTTATTCGGTCGTCTCAGTCTGAAAACGTGTCCCATTCAAACGCATTACTTTCTGCTATATACATATATTGTTGAGCGTGCTTTTGTGAATGTTGCTACTGTTTTAAATCAAGAAAGGTACGCTGAGGCAATCGTTCATTCCGTTTTACACAGATTGAGTGACAGTAAAACGCAGATTTGTGTAGAAATCACATGTAATAGCTGGGAAAGAGAAACTCGGAGCGAACAAGGAAAATTTCATGAATGTTGATACAAATATCCACTGAATGTATGCATTTCAACATACAATAGTGTGAAGTCCTAGATAACTTTTAGAGACTATAATAAGTTCCAATCGACTTTTTTTGAAACTTTCGAGTGATTAAATAATGTTTATTTTTATTTTTGATCAAATGACTTTTCAATGCTCAAGCATATCCAATGCGCATGTAATCAGAACTCTGAATTGAAGGTAACAGGTGTTTTCTAGTGCAAACATTAAATTAGAATCTATAAAGTTTTGAAGAAAAATTTTTAAAAAAAGTAGTTTATTAAGAAAAAGCAATAAAAATCCAACCTACAAAACTATGTAAAGGCCTTTTTCGCCTCTTAACCCGTGAAACTCTTGAGTCTTTGTGTAAGGGGCTGATCAGTGAGTGCCCAGAGAACATTAATCTGATAACGAAATTTTTTGAAATATATCTATAAAAAAGGAAAAAGAGAGAAAAACTACTATTTGAATCTAAATATGCGTAGGTATGCACTTAAATAAGAAAATTTACTTGAGAAGTAATGTATTTTACAGGGTGCGACAAAAGTCCAGGTGCATAGTAATTTCCCGATAAAAACTTAACGGATTGAGCAAATCAAACAAAATTTTCATCAAAGTTTATTCAAATAGTTTGGGATAGAACTGCAGTCTCGAATTTCAAACAGCCCTCCTTTCTCCTTGACACTGGCGCGGAGTCGCTTGTGGAAGTCACTCACCGTGGTGGACAGGTAAGCGACGTCAAGATCATCCCACGCCTTCTGTAGGGCGCGCTTCAAACTTTCCAAAATCGGGGCCCCAATTTCGGGGCCAAAGCACAGGCCTTACTCTCAAGGACCGACCACGCAGAGAAGTCCAGAGGAATCAGGTAAGTACGGGGCCATTCGGCGGAGGTTATCATGGAGGGGAAATTGGTCTTGCACCATTTTGCGCTTGTGGGTGGGAACGTCCATTTGCGTCCCGCGAAGTGAGCCTGGCTACAGGGAAGTACTTCCTTCAGGAGAATGTCGTTCAGGTAGTTATTGGCATTCACTTTCACTCCCTGCTCGACGAAAACGAGTGGAGTCTTGACAGTCGCGCAAATCCCGGCCCAGACCATGACAGAGTCGGGATGGCTTTTTCTTGAGACGTAACGGCCACTCTTACTGGCCTCGTTGACCGATTTCGACCAAGTCCTATCGTTCTGGTTGTTGAAGGACTGCTCAATATTAAACAACTTCTCATCGGTGAAGAGAATATCCAAACAGTCCACCGGCTTGATTTGACAGTTCTAGACATCTCCGAAGACGGGTTGCCTTCATCTGGTCCGTCAATGCGTGACTCTTCTGCAGCTTGATGGGGCGAAGTCCTATGCGATGTTTGACGGTCCTACGAACAGAACTATTCGAGATATTCAGCTCCTTTGCGACTTTTCTGAAACTCCGCTTGGGGTTATATCGAATCTGGTCTCGGATGTTTCTCACGTTGAAGGAAGTGGTCGCGCTCACTGGTCTGCCGCTCCTGGGACGGTCATTCGTCATACCATTCTTACAAAAGCGATGTATTGTGTTTTCAATAGTCCTGCGGGAGAATCCAGTGGTTCTGGCGATGTGCTTTTGATTCTGCCCGGACTGGTTCAAGCGCAGAATGTAGCCTCGGTTCATATCAGAGAGTATTACCGGAAAACGAAAAGAGTTATCATCCTGATTTTCCCAGGGTCTGTTCACAACATTATCAATAATAACAAAAAAGTTACAAAAAGAAAAAGTAGTCCACCTGGACTTTTGGTACACCATGTAAATTTTTTTAATATTTTGAAGGTTTTTGTTTATCAAAACGGTCTCTTGAGCCGTGCTGTCTCGTTAGACTAAGCCGAACGGTCTCGTTAGCGTAACATTACGGGGCCTAAGCGAAATTTGATGTTCAAAATACATATTATAGAAAAAAATTTTAGAGAAAAAAGGTAGTCAGGTCGCTTACCTAAGTCCTATAATGTCCAAAAACCAAAAAAATTTAAATTTTTATGCGTTAGTTTTCCAGTAAAACCTGCCCAACCCAAGTGCAGTAGCACCCGAAACCTCGAAGTGCGAAATGTCGCGATACCATTTTTCTCAGCTAGAAAAGCATGGAAATGAGTAAATCGCAGAAAGTAGTTCCTTATGGTGTTTTTAAAGGGGGAAATTGGTCTTGCACCAGTCTTGCACCACTTTAGCCTTGAGGACGGGCGCAGAGTCCTGCTGGAACGTCCGATTGCGTCCCGAAAAGTGATCCTGGCTCCAGGAAAGTACTTACTTCATGAAAATGTTGTTCAGGTAGTTATTGGCATTCACTTTTACTCCCTGCTCGACGAAAACGAGTGGAGTCTTGCCAGTCGCGCAAATCCCGGCTCAGACCATGACAGAAGCCGGATGGCCGTTTCTCGAGACGTAGCGGTCACTCTTAAAAGCTTCGTTGACCGATTCTGACCAAATCCTATCGTTCTGGTGGTTGAAGGACTGCTCAATATTGAACAAATTCTCATCGGTGAAGAGAATATTCAAACAGTCCACCGGCTTGAACCGCTTTGACAGTTCACGACATCTCCGAAGACGGGTCGCCTTCATCTGGTCCGTGATTGCGTGACTCTTCTGCTGCTTGATGGGGAGAAGTCCAATGCGAGATTTGACGATCCTACGAACTATTGGAGATATTCAGCTCCTTTGCGAATTTTCTGAGACTCTGCTTGGGGTTATATCGAATCTTGTCTCGTATGCTTCTCACATTGAAGGAAAGGGTCGCGGTCACTGGTCTGCCGCTCCTGGGGCGGTCATTCGTCGTACCAGTATCACAAAAGCAAAATATTGAGTTTTGAATGGTCCTGCGGGAGAATCCAGTGGTTCTGGCGATGTGCTTTTAAGTGTGCCCGGACTGGCTCAAACGCAGAATGTAGGCTCGGTCCAAATCAGAGAGCATTACCAGAAAACGAAAAAGTTATCATTCTGATCTTTTCAGGGCATGTTAGCAACATTATGAATAAGATACAAGCGAAAAATCCCACAAACGCTACACAAAAAAATACAAAATGACAAAGTCGCACCCTATATAACGTCAGAAAAGTAGGAAGGAAAAAAATTGATTTGGAAACTGGAAAGAACGGTCGTCATAAACGTTATCGACTTTGAAATGAAATTTTAAAATTTAGAAAAAATCTATCTTATGAAGAACAGTTTAAAACGGTTATGTTTTCAATTCAGTATGCGGAAGACGGTATTTGTTTTATTCTATGAATTGACTGTTACCAATCCTTTGCAGAAAGCGAAAAAACCGTATCTGCAAGTTTTCGAACAACAGAAGAATAAGTAGTGTCTCTTATTAGGCTCATATAAATTCAAACGGCTTACCGCTTTGAGGAAGATTCTAAAACGGCTAACTATCTAAAGTGCTCAAAGAAGTTAACAGTAGTGACAGATATTTCTATGGCTCATACAAAAACTTAAAAAGTTTATGCGTTGGTTCGATTGCACAAAACATCAGGAGCTCAAAGTTTGCCTTGTTCGCTTATGTGTTGAGACGTTATCAATTGTACTGACAGCTGCTTAACTATGCCTTCGCCGTCATTCTTATCAACTGTCACACTAATATTCTTTCCCGCTAATATAAAAAAAACGTTACTTCTCTCATACACGTGAAAAGTCTTTTCTTCTTTGGTTAACCATTCTAGTCTTTTCTTCTTTGGTTAACCATTCTAGTCTTTACCGACACCTGCACTACAAAGGTCTTGATATTATATATTTTCCTATGTTATTAGCTGCATGTAGAATTTTTTGGGAGTTCAATCTGAAGTACGACTATTACAAAAATTTCTGATAGAAACAGTGATGATTTATATATGTGTGATTGAAGATTAATGATGGCCGGCCCAAAATCATGGAGGTAAGAGTGTTTCTCTGACCCGCACTGCAGATAAAAAGTCTATGAGCTTTCTAAAAACTCCGAAAAACATTGAAATCTATGCGCTTGCAAAAAATTTTTTCTCGGATTTTTTGTAGGGGATGTCCAAATCATTGGAAAACTTTGAACTCTGAAATTTTGAAAATACATGCGCTCGAAAAAAGTTGTGCTGGTGCTAAGAAACACCCTTATGGAGGTGCGTGTGACTCTATCCTTCCAGATTAAACGCAACTCAGCCCATACTTCTGGTTTTTTTCTTGCATGAACCAAGTTATCATGTTATAGGGTTTTTAGGCGAGGATTATCAGTGCGTTGTCTTCGATTAAGCTTATTACAATATCATGATCTTATCCTGTATGGCTCATGCTTTGCGTGAGAGCAACGTTCACTGCAATTGACTCACTTTTGAAATAAGTTTTCATTTCATTCAAGTTCTAAATCTTCGTCGAAATTGCTGACTTAGTTCTGTAAGATTTAATGTAAATGAGTTGAAAAAATTTGGAAAGATTCAGAGAAAAAACACATAAAAAGCGGCTTTGTCAATCTTTTTAATTCATGCTATCGAGTAAATGTGCTTCAGAAGTAAGAACATATCTTCTATCATTTATGTATATATGTTTTGATCCACCTTAACCCTAAAATAAGACTCCATCTTTCCGTAAAAATTGCTTTTATAAATAAGAACTTTCGGAAAGCCTGAGAGAGTTGAAGCTAATTTTGGTTGGGTCACAAGGTAGAGAGAGAGAGAGAGAGAGAGAGAGAGAGAGAGAGAGAGAGAGAGAGAGAGAGAGAGAGAGATAGAGAGAGAAAGAGAGAGAGAAAAAGCGAGAGAGAAAGAGAGAGAGATAAAGAAAAATACTCTTTCTCTATGCAAAATGAATTAATTCCTCATGTAGAGCTTTACTTTTTTTAATGGCAACGGGAATACAAGCGTTGACAAAGAATTTGACAAAAGAACAGAGTCCAAAATTATGAAAAATTTGGTCTGCATGTAAAAATGCAATAAGAGTAAATTTTTTCACAGTAGGATTCATCAATCTAACAAATAAAACATCGATAGTCTATTCCGGTTAATCAAGTTTTCGAGAGATGGCTTAAATTGGATATAATAGATTGGCGGGCCGTAGGCACATCAGGACAAAGCGCTTGGAGCACGTCGGTTGCTAATGCACAGTTTCCTTTAGTCTTGAGCAGAATCTGACCACGCTCGGAAGATATCTCTATTGGAGTCGAGTTCACGGAAGAATTCACCATCTAAAGAAAATTTAGTTTCTGAGATGAATTTCATCTTGCGTTATATTTTCTTGACTGAAGTCTTCAACTTTCGTATCCTATTGTATAACATAATAATAATAATAATAATAATAATAATAATAATAATAATAATAATAATAATAATAATAATAATAATAATAATAATAATAATAATAATAATAATAATAATAATAATAATAATAATAATAATAATCTTCCTCGCGCTTGTTCCCGCCTCGCGGCAGGGTACGCGCTCCCCTGAGATGCAGGACAGACCTATCCTGGTAGAACCAGTGGCTGCCTGCTAGATCACTGCTAGTGTGATTAGCAGCAGTGGGGAGAGTCAGATTCGTGCATGAGCACTACCAAAATTTCTTAACCCCCTCGGTTTGGGTGGATCTGTCCGGGGTGGGAGTCGAACTCGGGACTCTTCGCACAATGGTCTAACACACTACCAATTATGCCACGCCCGGACCCTATCTGGGGACACCTGTATCAGGGACACCTATTGTATAACATGTATGTTCATATAATAGGCTCTTCATGACGTCCATCACGTGAACAGTATCTAATGTTTAGAGAGGAGAAAAAAGTTAGGAAGTAAGTAGGGGTGGGGTGGGTGACTGGGAAGTTGGTCGAGAAGTCTTCATAGTAGCCATTCCTGGATGTCAAGTAACAAATTGATAAGAATTCATAAGTGTTTCTCTCAGGTATTTTAGTGAGTATTGGGAGAAGAGTTGAAGAGACAAGAAAAGTGACTGTGTCACGGCGAAAGAAAGGGAAGTGTGTGAGAAAGGGAAGAGTGACGTCATAACTACAATTGTTATAACTATAAGACGTCATAACTATAAGACGTCATAACTATAAGACGTCATAACTACAAGCATAACAAAAAATTTATAAAATTTCCGACCTATTCATCAGGACGTTTTGGTTTTACGACTTTATCATACATAGTGAGCATTGACGTCATAACTACAATAGTTATAACTATAAGACGTCATAACTATAAGATGTCATAACTATAAGACGTCATAACTATAAGACGTCATAACTACAAGCATAACAAAAAATTTATCAAATTTCCGACCTATTCATCAGGACGTTTTGGTTTTACGACTTTGTCATACATAGTGAGCATTGGCAAGTCACTAAGTTGCCAATCAAACATCATAAAATACTTCTTACACCGTGAAACATAACTTTTTAAACATAGGAATTCAGTCTCCCTATTCTTAAGAGTGTCGAACGGTTGCTCTCCTACTCTTTCACTTGTCTCCAAGCCTGACAGTCATTATCGGCTTATTAAATGCACATAGACAAAACAACGAAAGCATGTTTTCTTCATGTTTCATACTGTTTTTTAAAAAACTTGCTTGCCTTCCTATTCGCACAGAATGTAGCTTTGAGAGGTAGGCATTCTTTATTTATCATGAAATCCCAACTCGTTTCTACCGAGTTAGGATTTCAAGATAAATAAAAAATCTCAGTCACTGTTGATTCTTGGTTTGTTGAATTTGCCCGGGTTAGACGGTAAAATTTTGCATCTACATATTTAAGAATAGTATTACTCGCACTGAAGCAATTTTTTGAATAAAACTCTTTTATTTAAGTTTTGGCTGACCTTTTTGTAGATTTGAACGATCTCGAAGAGTGAAATAGGTTCTGGATTAACCAAGTTTAGCGTCCCCTGTAAATATGCTTATTATGAAGTTAATAAACCTAAGCCTGACACAAAAAAACATTTTATTCGTGCTTTTTCTCACACGACTCACGGCAGTGTACGCGTCCTGATTAGTTGACACATATACATACCTAACCCTGTACATACCTAACCCTGTACATACCTAACCCTGTCCATACCTAACCCTGTACATACCTAACCCTGTACATACCTAACCCTGTACATACCTAACCCTGTACATACCTAACCCTGTACATACCTAACCCTGTACATACCTAACCCTGTACATACCTAACCCTGTACATACCTAACCCTCTATGACCCGAGAGAGTGGTTCTCTCTCTGTTTCTAGTATGACAAACATAGTATAAGCTAAATTCGTGCAAGCACAACATCTGCATGGTATGAGAAGTCGAAATTATGACCTGTTGCATAAAATTAAGCGCCCTAAAACCATTATGTCAACCCCATTCAGAAAGTTAACAAACTTTTAAAAAATTTATCTCATGAAGAGAAACGATTTCTGATTGTCAACGTGGTAAATGATTCAACTTGAGTCAAGTCCCTAGTAAAAACAACTGTCATTTGTCATTCTATATATAAGTATTCCATTACTCGACAACTTTTAGTACGCTCAAAAACCAATCTTCTGCATGAACTTACATGAAATAAAAGCTGTTCTGAAAAGCTGCTGAGTGGGAAAGAAAGAAGAAGACGATCCAACCTGGTATCGGCTTGCCATCAGGGCGAGCAACGCTTCTAGGCAGTCAGGCAAGATTGTCAGAGAGACAGGGAGATTGTATAGTTCTCTGAAAAACTCGAAAATGAAATAGAGTAAAACCTAAGGTTTTAATACTGTTTGCATTTTTAAAACCGATTCTGAAAAAAACTTTATTAACAGTCAAAACGGTCTAATTATTTCAATACTTTTTGAAATGAATTCCTACTTCCCATTTTTTTAAAATTTTCTTTTTCAGTTTCAAAGTTGCTTAGAATCACAGTTTACATCGTCTTACTAAGCAAGTTATTGGTGAATATGAGTAGGTCTATTGTTAATACCTTCTTATTTCTCTACATGTGTTTATAAACTTTTTTTCCTTGATGAAAAATCGAACGAACTTGTAGTTGATAATCTTAGTGAGGAGATTGCGAGGCTGACTCAGGTCAAAAGTAAGCGGAAGAGTTATACGAACGTTAATGTTTTCGTATCGGTTGAAGTAGCTCATCATTCTGGGAATATAGACTTTTTGAAAAATGATACAGAGACTCAGTTTGCATAAAAACTCGACAAACAAACGGAATGTGTTAAGTTCCAATTTTAATGATTTGGCCTATGTCAATCGACGTCTTTCTTTGTTTTATTGAAGACAAATACGACTTCTCGACAACCCAGATATTGAACGCTCTCTTCCTCCTCTACTTGGCCAGGTAAATAAGCATGGAAATAGTACATTTTACCAACTAACCGGTCAGTGAATCCCTTCACTACGGAATATGAAGATCCAAAAAATGTCGGCAGGTCTATAAAATTAAAATTTTTAAAACTTTTAACCACTTATCCTTCATATGTATTATTTTCTTTGTCTCAGTAAATCGTACTTTAATCTTTCATGAGAATACTTTTCAACTTTCTTTCTTTTCACTTGTTCAACTTCCTTTCTCTTCACTTTCTTTTTACACCCTTCATTCTTCTCTATAAAGAGTTAATTTGCTCGATCTAAAAATGGACCATTCTCCTTGAAGGGCTGTCCTCCAACAGTGTGCAATTCTTCATCATAAGCAAAGATGTATCCAGTGCCAATGTAAGTGAAATGGAATCCCAGTCGCCGAGATATCGTCGCCAAAGCAACGACACTGCGAAGCAAGACAGTCACAGTCTTATGTCAATAGAAATGAACTACTATCAAAAACCTTGTCAATCAAGTATTTCGGCTAGTAACTGCCAGTTCAAAAATTCAAATAAAAGTTCGCAGAGCTCTAAACAATCTATTTATTCGCATCAAAGGTGTTTAAGTTTTAGAAGAGCATGGCAAATGATCGTCAAAAAACTGTTCCACTGGAAGATAATTGAGATCGTAATCGATCACCTAAGCCGTGACTTATAGGACGGCATATGCTATTTGGCAAGTTGCCAATTCTTTGACTGCGTAGCCTCTCGTGCCTGAACATCAGCTTAGGCTATGATCTCTTCATCTCTTAATTAATTCACCATCATCGTTACTCCCGACCCAGCACGGTGACCTCGCCGCGTCGCTGGTTTATTATTTTGTAAAATGTTTATGAATTATTATTTCTGCTTAGACATCATTGTCGTCCTTAAGAACAGTTTATCATTATTATTTTCCTTGTTCATTATCATCGAGCTCCTAGTAGTCTTGATCTAATTACTCGTTATTACGCTGCTTTCTTATTACTTGTTATTCGAGTT
This sequence comes from Allodiplogaster pararmata, assembly GCA_964056735.1. Lineage (NCBI taxonomy): Eukaryota > Metazoa > Nematoda > Chromadorea > Rhabditida > Diplogasteridae > Allodiplogaster > Allodiplogaster pararmata. Next base: position 36,790,821 of record OZ057404.1, on the reverse strand, counting down.
GCCTTTCCTCTCTCTTACTCTTCCTAGTTTTTGTCTAGGTATGTTTGGCTTGACAGCCGGTAATTTTCGCGTGTTGTTTTCGTGCGCGGCTCTGGTAGTTTCCGGTCTGTTCCCCCTGGTTTAATTACCCAAGTTTGAGATTGCTTTCCGCTCATACTCCTTCCCGGTTTCCTTCTCTCTCTCTTCCGGGTCTCCCGCGCTTTCCCTCCGGTTTACTTATCACGACCAAGAGGCTAATACGTGGTAGAGAGCCGAAAGCCGCCACGGAAGGGGTAGTGAGCCGAAAGCCGCCCCAGGTCCCGGGTTGTGAACCAGAACCGGCCTGAGCCACTCTCTTCAGTGTTTTTTGCAGTAGTTTGATCAGTCCTCTCCTGTTTGGCCATCCATCTCTCTCTTCATCATTCAATTGATTGAATAAATTTTATTCTGTAAACAGCGTGGCAGGCAATCTACTCCAAGGCTTCAAAGCCGCAAGTATCTTATCCAACGACAGCACTGGGCATATAGGCGAGACCGTGCCCAGTGGCTTTCTTTACAATAATCAAGGTACTGCTCCTGAATACTACTGAAATATTAGTGATTCTACTAGGAAGCCTATTTTGAAGTCTTCAGCACATTTTCAGGCTCTCATTAATTTTAGTTTTGTGTAATCTTAGTGGCAATAACTTTTCAGAGTGTCACAGCTTTCGAGAAAAAAATTTATTTCGGTTTTTTTTAAACACTTTTTTTCGCTGTGATTACGTTATAAACCGAAAAAGGAACCTGTACAAGTTGTCGCGAATGTTTTCGTGTATTTTGTGCGGACCTCCCTCCAGATACCTTCAACATTGATCTTACTTCCGCTTCGAAAACCTACGACTTTTTTCGTTTTGTCGTAAACTAGCGTAACCTTTCTCTAAACCTAAGCAGAAAAAAACATGGAAAGTATTTCTAAATCTTTTATCACCGAGTTTGCGAATCAATTGTTAGGCTGACTTGTGAAAAGATTTGTGAATGATGGTGACAACAGAAATATCAGAAAGTTTGGAAAGAGTGTTTGGTGATAGCAGAGAAGATTGTGGAGTTAAGGCATCACAAAGAGACAGCAGAAGATCAGATAAAAATCTGCAGTGTCTGACGCTGCACCACACCTAGATTTCGAGCAGAACCCAGTTTTCTCAAAAGCAAACTATGTTCGAGCTGTGTATGAACAGGCATACCCTGCGCCATGTCTTGCAGACATTGGCACGATGCTTTTTTTAAAAACAATAATTCTTTGATACGGTCTTGTTAGCTTAAGCCGTACGGCCTCGTTAGCGTAAACTTTTACTAAGCCTGAGCGTTTTTTGATGTAAAAACAAATTTTTAATGTGGAATTTTTTTCAAGAACCGGAGTGGAGTCCCTGATGCTCAAAATGATCACCTATGACAAAATTTTTCGAAAAGCCAATTTTCCTAGCGTTTAAAGCCAATTTTCCGTCTATTATTCCAATGTCCGCAAGACAAGACGCAGAGTATGCCCTTAAGGAGATAGAGCCTACTGAGGTTTCTGATCAGTTGAATCCACGGGCGATTCACACAGCCGGAAGCATTAAACACTGAAAACTTATCACTCGAACTCGATGGCTCTTCATAATGCAACTCCGATCAACAAAAAAAAGTGAATGGGCGACTCTATGGTGGAGCATCCGGGTCCGTGAGTTCGTCCGGTTGCGCAGACAATGTGAGTCCCGCCCAGTCGAACTAGCTCCGCCTCCACCTGCAGCACTCATTTCAACGCTCAATCTCGATCTACATATATTCTATAAAGCGTTAAAATTAAAAAAAAACTTTTCTGGTTAAAGATAAGCGGGCAACCAATTTCGTACCTACTTTGGCACTCTTTTGCGTTAAACCACCCCCCTTACCAGAGGTTCAATGGGTCTTACGTCTGACTTATTTACACTTTCGAATGATTATTTTTACATTAAACATATAAGACGGTGCTGGGAATTTAGTTCGGAAATTCGTGTTGTTGCGGTGTCTGTGGCAAGTTTATCGTAAAATTCATCGGAATTTCTTGCCATTTCTTTGTGAATTTGTGGAAATATTTTTGTATAAAATTTTGTTTTATTTCATCACTTCTGGCACAAAAGCAATCGAATATGAAACACATGAGTAAGCAGATTGCGAATCTTGCCTGACGGAACTCGAACTGTTCGAATTTCGTCATGAATTATTGCTAATCACTTGACGAATTTCGAATGGTACGGATTTCGTCATGCTACAATGCTCATCACATGGCGAGATTCGAATCGTTCGAATTTCGTCATGTTACGATGCTCAGCACTTGACGAATTTCGAACTGTTCGAATTTCATCATGCATTATTGCTCATCACTTGAAGATTTTCGAATGGTTCGAATTTCGTCATGTTACGATGCTCGCTTTCTAAATCTCACACTCTCCCCGCACTCTCGCAATTTCGAACACTCCCGACCATTCAGCAAAATTAAGAGCAGGATTATATAGTATGAACAAAACGATCAACCTATACAGACCGGGTTTGCACGAGCGCTATACTATTTTCTTTTTCTGTGTCGCGAAAAGAGAATAGTATAGCGTTCGTGCAAACCCGGTCTGTGTAGGTTGCTCGTTTTGTTCATACTATACAAATCTGCTCTTATTTTGCTGAAAATATTTATTATTTATTTTATCTACATTTTTCAAATCAAAAATAGTTTCCAGAGAATTAATTAACAACTCAGTTTCCCGAGAATCAATTAACAACTCAGAATTAATTAACAACTCGAATAGCCACAAAATTGACGAAAAAGTGTGGTGGGATAACGGAGAAAGTGCGAGATTTAGAAAGCTAAGTCAAATTTCGTTATGTGATGAGCATTGTAACATGGTGAAATTCGAACAGTTCAGAATTCGCCTTGTAATGGTAATCAACCGGTGACGAAATCCGAACCGTTCTAAGTTCGCCTTGTAATGATCATCAACCGATGACGAAATTCGAACCGTTCTAAATTCTCCTTGTAGTGACCATCAACCGATGACGAAATTCGAACCGTTCTTAATTCGCCAAGTCACTCTAAATCTTATGTCTTTGACACTCAGTGCTTTTGTTTCTTATTTATCTTGCCAAAGCAAAAATCTGTGTATTAAATATGACACGTGTTTCTTTTTCAATTCCTCTGTGCAATTTACGGAAAAACGATTTTTTTTAACCGCCGTGTTTCAATATTCGCCACAGACACCGAAACAACACGAATTGTCGAACTAAATTCCCAGCACCGTCTTATATTTTACATCAAAAACGCTTAGGCTTAGAAAAGTTTACGCTCACGAGGCCGTACGGCTTAGGCTAACGAGACCGTATAAAAAAATGCCACTCTCATCTGACCAATTGAACCTATGGTAGGGGGAAGGTGGTTAAATGCAAAAAGTGCCCCTTCTCTAGTCTCACAACGAGTTGCCGTGAAATGGCAATGTATTGAAGTGTTTTTTAAATGTTGTTCCTTTTTGAACGGAGCAATCACTTTTAAACGACATTCGCCGAAAAGCGTGTGGACGTCAGCGATGAGATATTTTTTGACTCCATTAGCGCTGCTCACATGACTTTGAGGTCGTCAGCGATGAGATTAAGGTTTAGTTCCTAAGCTTTGTGGTCTCGTTAGCGTAAACTTGACCTGACCCTAAGCGAAAAAAGTTTTTAAAAATTCTTAAAAGAAAAAAGTTGAAAAAATATCTCATCGCTGACGTACACAAGCTTTTTCAAAGCACGCATTTCGGCTACTGCCGTAAGTGTAGAGACCGCAATGAAAATATTTTGGTATGCAATTTTTGTCTGCCACACTAATATTCCGTAATTCTAAACTGTTTGATAAATCGAATAACTTGGAACTTTCAACGGATTTACTTTTTTTTCTATACGTTATTCTGAGCGATTCAGTCATTGTATTATGCCCCAATTCGTTTTAAAACTTGCAAAAATTTCTCATTTCAGTTCGAGCCTCTTCATCGGTGTTCTTAGTCGAGATTCTGGAGTTCTTATGAAATCTCACAGCCCAGGTTACCAAATAATATTATCCTCATTTTTGATATAAAAAAAACGAACTTTCGATTGCTAAAAGCAAAGATATTATTCCATTTTATTAATGACAAAACTCAAGTTGACATAATGGTAGAGAAAATTTTAGTTTTTATGATAGCGAAAAAAATGGCCTTTCGAAGTTGAGCCACGCGCTAGAGTAAGTATAGTCACTGCTGTATAAATTGTCAATAAAATGTTGAAGCAATATTTTTTACATTCCACTTACACCGAAAAGTAGATTCAAAATTTGGCGAATTTCAATCCATGAACTTCGGAATGAGAAAATCAAAAACTTTTTCACCAAAAAAATGAAATGATGTAGATTACCAGTGCGGAGTTAAGGCCGCGTTTTAGTTCAAACATGACCCATTTGACCTTCCGCGCTCTAGCGTATCAAGATTTGTTATAGCCAGAATTTTCGAAACTAATCTAATCTATTTTTTGCTTTAAAGTAATTGTTTTTGAATTTTCCATGTTTTCTTGAAAGAATTAGGTGATTAAAAACACATAAAAATAAAATTTCACTACCTATTCTCATTTTGATTTGAGCTATTGCGGTCTCTACGTAAGTGATTGCTCCGTTCAAAAAAGAACAACACAAAAAAAACACCGTAATCCATTGCCATTTCACGGCAACTCGTTGTGAGACTTAAGAAGGTACGAAATTGGCTTCCACCAGAAAAGTACTTTTTGAAGTTTACTGCTCCATTATTTTTTGTAGTTTTTTCACTCTTTTTTTCTACAAGTCCATCACGCAAATGAAGCTCTCTTAAACCTCCTCCTATCAAGTAATTTATAATCATAAAATAGCTTGCAAGGCCATAATTTACAGGATAGCCCATGTATTCGACAACGCTTTTACCAACGTGTATCTCGGTGCATAAGTGAGCAAGAGTGTTTAAATTCGTAAATTCATTAGCTCGCATTGATAAAAACATTGGGTCGAAAAATCATTCGATTCGGTCTCCTTTGGCACGAACGACTGCCCGGAGTCGCTTTGGGAAAGCTTCGATCACTGGACGAAGGTACTTGTCGTTGATATTCGACCACTCCTCCTGCAGGGATTTTTTAGTGACTCCAGATTCAAGTGGGGATGAGCATTGACTTTGATCTCGAGTGTTAGGATCACACTTAATAGTCCAGCGGATTGAGGTCAGGCAATGAGGAGGGCTATTCTGCGCTGGAGATGAAGTCTGGAAAAAGAGCCTTGCACCACGCCTGTGTTCCGATAGCCTTGTGAGCATGCGCAGAATCTTGCTGGAAGAACCAAGGTGTATTAAGATAGTGGGAAGCAGACCGAGGAAGCAATACTTTTGAATTATATGCTGGTGATAGTATTCCTGGTCCAATTTGACTCCTGGTTCGACAAAAGCAAGGGGAGGTTTGCCAGTGGTGGATTTGTGCAGGATGGGAAGCTCTATGAACGATTCTAATGGCTTCAGTAGCGGCCTGTTAGTCTCGAACAAACACTCGCACATTTTGAGGGTTCTAGGTCTCTTCCACAGTGAACATCTTCTCTTCCGAGAAGACTGTCCTAAGGGGTGAGAATTGTCGCGCGTCCGGAGGATTAGGGCGCGGCACCTTTAGAGTCTTTCCTCCTTGTTCTTCGAAGTTAGTATGGCAGCCTTTTTAGTACGATTTAGGGGGAGACTCAAATCCTCTTTAACGATTCTTTGAAGAGTCGTGCGTGATAAGTTCATCTCGGAGGCCATTTTCATTTTTTTCATGCTACGCCTAGCATTTCGACTCGCTTCCTCATGGCGTAAATCTTGTTAGGGGTACGCACTAATCGAGGATCACCTCTTCGGGGCAATTCAGCAAGTGTACCGATTTGTTCGAACCGTTTGAATGCTTTCCAGACAAGAATGCAAGAGACGTAGAGATCCTTAGCGATGTGCTTATTTGATCGACCAAGTTTGTGCAAGTCCACAATCATAGAGCGTGCTCTATGAGCGACCACAATTCTTTTGAGAATTGATCAAATGAGGTGAAATTACAATAATGTAATAGAAACACATGTGAGAAGAACATATGTAAAAATTGGAGCTCAGCGTGCACTATAAATTGAATCATAAACGCCGAAAGATTGGTTGCCGAATACATGGGCTAACCCGTACATGTCATAATAAAGGTAAGGGACACATCGTCATGTAAGAGGATGATATAATACATTTTCTCAGGTCCGCTTTTTCTGTTGACATTACAAAGTTCGGCAGGCTCACGAGTATTGAAAACTTCTTCTCTTCCAAAGCCGTTCCGAGCTCTTTGAGTAACTCAAAACTCTTTATTATCATTAACTTCGAAAAATTCTTTCACAATCTGTCTATCTCTGTTAAAAGTAACTTTTCATATAGCTTAATGAACAAGTTTGACAACATCATCTACCTAATGCCTATTTATAATAATGAAAAATCTATACAAAGTAAAGCAGTGGAACTAGCAGTTTCGTCCTCATCGATTCCGGGTTTTGTATTAGCAAGAGAAAACGGAATGGCGTGTTCATCCAGCTTTTTCTGTATCTCCGTGCCAATGAAGCCCCGTCCACCGAAGAGGACCACGAACATCTTGACGCTTTTCTTGACCAGAAGAACAGAAGCGACTGTCTTCCGGAGACCTCACAAGTGAACACCGTTCCAACAAGATTTTTTTATTACAAGCAATTTTAATACATTTAAATTATGTATTAACACAATTTTTTGAGAACAAAAGTCCGTCAATTATGAACATTTAGCTCTGCTCGGAACCTGAGTGTGGTGCAGCGTCAAACTGTAGAGTTTTCTGTGAATTTCTGCTACCAATTCGTGCGTGATATCTGAACTCTTGTTCTTCTCTTCTTGTCTGTTATCACCTCACGCTCTCTTCAGACTTTCCGCTGTTCTCGTTGACGAAATAATTCACGAAGGTTTGCACAAGTCAGACTCAAAATTGAATCACAAACTCATAAATAAAAGTTTTCCAGGTACTTTTTATGTTTTTTTAACGCTAGTGAGGCCGTACGGCTTAGGAAAGAGACCTTATGAAAAATGGTAAATGCGCGTTTTGAGTTTTTGACATCTTCCCAAATGTTAGAGACGCAGACCACACCTAGGTTCCGAGCAGACCCGCAAAATTACATCCTTTGGTGAATAAAGTTTTCAATATGGGCTCAACTCGAAACCTAAGTGTGATCTGCGTCTCTAACGTCTCTCTAACCCCCTTTACCATCTCTCATAAGGTCTCCTTCCTAATCCGTACGGCCTCGCTAGCGTAACTTTTGCATGAGCCTAAGCAGAAAAAATCTGAAAAGTACCTGAGAAACTTTTATTCCTGAGTTTGTGATTCAATCGTAAGGCTGACTTGTACAAAGCTTTGTGGATTATTTCATCACCGAAACTAGCAGTAAGTCTGAAGAGAGAGTAAGGTGATTGAAGACAATTAGAAAAGAATAGGAGTTTAGATATCACGAAGAGACAGCATAAAATCACAGAAAACTCTGCAGTCTGACGCTGCACCACACCTAAGTTCCGAGCAGACCCTCAATATGTATAGTATATACATAAATGATTATGCTGCAGAATAAATAAAAAAAGTGAAGCAAAAAGTGAAGAATAATAAGAAAAATCTAACGTGAGCAAATAAACTTTTTTGACTTTGTACTTTTTCTCACTCCTTTTTCTTTTTTATGTCTTGAATACCTTAGTACAGGGTGTTTAATTATATATTGATCAATGAAAAACTTGGATAACATATTTTCGAGTTGACCGATTGACATGAATTTTTCAGGGTGATCAAATCTCAGGATAGGAAAGAAGTTGGTGAAATTTCGAAAAAATTAGCATAAATTTGAACACCTCTCCCAACTTTACATCGATTTTAAAGATATACAAGTTTTTTATTATTAATTTTTTTAATTTTTATGCAGAAAGATGCTTGAACTATATAGCTCCTCATTTATATCCTTTTTAAAATCAGTTTCATCTTTTTTTCATATTGTTTAATTCATCTGAAAACAGGCATTTTCGACCATTTAAGGATGAGTCGACACTTTCGAATGATGATAAAAAAGAGAGAATTTGCATTTCAACAGGTGGAAAGTGACCACTCTGTTTTTGCATATCCAAATTAGCATGAAATCATTGACAGAAATGGTCGAAAATTCCTGTTTTCAAATGAATTAAACAATATGAAAAAATATGAAACAGATTTAAAAAAAGGATATCAATGAGGAGCTGGATACTTCAGGCATCTTTCTGCATAAAAATTAAAAATTTAAAAAAAACTTGTATATCTTGAAAATCGATGCAAAGTTGGGAGAGGTTTTCAATTTTATGCTAATTTTCTGAAAATTCACCAACTTCTTTCCTATCCTGAGATTTGATCACCCTGGAAAATTCATGTCAATCAGTCAACTCGAAAAAAAAAAAATTCACGTTTTTCATTGATCAATATATAATTAAAAACCCTGTACATTGAAAATAATGTGGAAACGCATGCTTTAGAGACAAGAAAATCGTTTATGTGTACATTTCTTTACTATGCTTCGACGTGACTTGTCAGACATGGATTCGAATTTTTTTGCATTTTCTCTTAGTGACGTTACTCTGTTCATGTATGAACTAACCGTCAGCGAATTGTGTTGTGGGTTTCCATCCTAGATGAGTTTCGGCTTTTGATATATCTATTAAATACCGTAGATCATTGTATGGTCGATCTGGGATCGATATGAAGTTCGGGGCCTGATAATTTCGTCCAAGCTGCTCGTCGACTTCTTTTTGAACAGTTGTTGCCAAATCACGAACTGAAAAAGTACTAATCATAGCTTAATAGTGATCTTCGTAGAGCCTGCGTAAGTAATTCAGGCCCCACGAAGATCGCCACTCCCGAAGCATTCATTGCTCATGAATGCTCTACGAGTTTTGCTCAAAGATACTCAGAAGAAAGCACACACCTTGGACCCAAACTTTGAATTTTTAGCAGGACTTCGATGAAATTATAAGTTTTATCATTTATATGTATGTAGTTATTTGTCCCACGGCTATTCTAGGACACTTGTACTCGGAGCTTATTTTCATATACAAAAACTCAATTTCAAAAAGTTTTTCAATAATTTCAAAGTGAACTTGACCATACAAGTTCGCATAGTTCTTGACTAAGATGGGGGACCGTTTATAATTCAAGGAAAAAGTTCTCGGTTATATAGTCGGATGTACCTAACGACTGAGAGATTAATTCATGCAATTACAGATTAACCAAGAGAGGTTTTTTTTTTTCAAAAAAGAGCTGATTGTTCTTAAGATACATATGTATGTACATACATTAATATGACGAATCTTTATGAAATTGAAAAACCAGGAATTGAAAATTTGGAAAATAAGGTAAAACCGTATAATTTATTTAAATGAACGTTTTACGCCATATCAGCCATGGTAATAACAAACTGTCTTTCATTCAAGAAATAACTTCTATTCAAACTTGGATATTCTGAAATAATTGTACATACCATTCATTTCGAAGTACGTGCCAAGATTGTATATCTCTCCAACAAATCCTCTCTCAGCTATCGCCTGTAAAACATAAATAATTTCTTTCTGTAAAATAATCTTTTGTTTCTCCCTGGAGAGCAGTGTCCGCTTCATGAATATTATCAACATTTGAGAAGTGCTTCATGGTTTTAATATTACATTATTGAGCACGCGACCACTATGTTGAAAAAACAGCTCATCGCAAGAGCATACATGTAGATGGTTTAGCCTTACAACTGTTAAATCATATGATCCATTGCGAGATGAGATTCCTCTTTATTTATTATGATAAATATTTAGAAGAGATTTGACCAATACGTGTTTCCCCTAGATGGAGAATTCAGCGTATCAAAAAATAAGAAAGTATCGCCTAAAGTTGAAAGAATTACTTGTAGTCCTCTAGCGGCATCGTCGACAAACAACCAGGAGCGCAGTTGCTTTCCGGTCCCTTGAATTGTGAAGGAACCGCGCTCTTTCGCTATTTGGATGAAACGAGGTACAACCTGCAACATTGGGGTCTTCAAACCAAGAATCACTGTTTGCTCTCATGAACTAAGATTAAGATAAAAACCATCGATATTCAAGTTTTTTTCAGTTTAATTTCCTAACTAAGAGTTAAAGTTTTGAATGAATGTTTCGTCTGTTATAATTGATAAGATACGATTTGGACATAATTATATGATCGGAAAATCATAGGTCAATCGTATAATTTATTCAATTGCAGACATAAGAAACCTTGACATCCCACTGATTCGGTCCATAAATGTTGTTTACGCGAGCTGTCACGATTGGGAGACCGTACGCTTGTCTGTAGGCATCCACAAAAGCTTCTCCACCTATCTTAACCGAATGTATTCTGTAGTCCGAGTAAAATATAAAAAAAGATATTATAAATATGTAAATAGATGAGGAGAAATCAGTGATTTACTTAGAAAGGGGATATGATGAAATAGATAAAATCGATAAACTTAGAAAGGGGATATGATGAAATAGATAAAATCGATAAACTTAGAAAGGGGATATGATGAAATAGATAAAATCGATAAAGAACGAGGAAAAGACGGAAGCAAAGAGCGATCATGTATAATATCACCTCGATCTTCGTTTCTCAAACCAAGAAGTGAAAATCTGGTCTCTCTTGTCTCGCAAAGCGGAAGGAAAGTAAGGGACGTGAAAGTACTACCTAAATTCTATAGTTCTCAATTATATCATTGAGAAGGGGTAATAAATGGGTAGAAATAGGACTTGGTACTCATCTTATAACTGAGGGGTTCACTAGTATTGCATAACAAGCATGTTGATCACCCTACAATATGAATGAATGGTTACCAACTTTGGTGGCAGCGTAAGGATTACCCGGGAGAAGAAGACTCTGCTCACTCTTGCCCTTCTCGTCCTCACCCAGGCCTGAGTCGCCGTATACCTGACAGAGAATCAGACTTATTCTTATATTTTCTTTTTTTTGAATGTCATATACAAAGAAACTCTGTATAATTTGAACAACTCAATACATTTCTGCAATATCCATTTTATTCATATTGTACGAGCCAGTATTCATATTGTATGAGCCAGTATTCATATTGTACAAGCCAGTATTCATATTGTACGAGCCAGTATTCATATTGTACGAGCCAGTATTCATATTGTACGAGCCAGTATTCATATTGTACGAGCCAGTATTCATATTGTACGAGCCAGTACACAAAAAAGTAGAAACACGGAAATCTATAATACTGTTCGTACGGTAGACCAAATCCGAATTTGTTGTCAGTTTAGGAGTAACAAACGCTCTTTTAACAGTCAACCTAATTTGCTAATTTAGAGCTTCCACACATTATAATGATCTGGTGCTTTACAAATCATATCATCGCGGGATAGACAACTAAAAGTTAGAACTTTTTAATATTTGTTAGTTCACATCAATTCAATTCAAACGCTATATTCTCAATGTCATGGGACATGAAGTGCGATAAAATCGAACGGCTCAGTACAGTAAGAATGATAACAATGAATGTAGACTGAAGTGTCGATTATGGTATGGACATTACGGCCTAAAGGTGTCTAAATCCTGCTACAGACCGGACTCCTCCATTCTTGACGATAAAAGTGAAGAGCGAGAAATGAGTCGACCGTTCTCAGCCATAACGAATGGAAGGAATTTGTTTTTTTGGCTGTTTGTTTTTATTTGTTATTTGTTAGTATTGCCTTTTAGTATATTTGTTAGTATTGCCTTAATTGTTCAATTTTTCTCAGTATTTTCAACCAAAATCCCTCTTTTCTATCTTTATTCAGTGTCATTAAAGCCCTTTGAATGATGTTAGCCGCTCTAGAAGTCTCATGTAACCTCATCTGTGCTAATGTGCACCATTTTACGCAGCCGATTGTATTGTCGAAGAGTTTCCAGAAAAGTCACGAAAGATACAACGTTATTTTCGACAGCCTGCAAACAATAAACAATCAACTCGAAGAATAGTTTGTGAAAAGAAAAAAATGAGAAAGAGAGAGAGAGAGACGAAGAGAGAGAGAGAGAGAGATAAGCGAGAGATGACAAGACAAAATGACGAACAAAAGAGAGGGAGAAAAGAAAAGCGAGGTTGAGGGAATTAAGAGTTGACGATAAATACGGAGAAAAATAGTATTTTTGTTCTTTTTCCAAATGAAGAATTGTATTTTCAAAGACTCGTATTCATGTACTAGCCTCTACGGGATCATTATAACATCGAGTAGAAGTGCAATCTGCCGCGAAGTGGAATATCGTGTCGATCTGAACAATAACAAATAAGAACAAACTCAGTCGATACTTACACTCGACATAGCATATCCCTACGGTCTCAATGACCAAATTCAAAATTACGGGTTAATATCCGATAGTTTGAACCCCATAGAACGGAAATCACATCCATATCACAACATGCCAATGAAAATACCTAGAAAAACTCAGTGTAGACACAAAAACCGCAGAAGAACTCGTCCAGCATACCAAGCCAGAGAAATTGAAGAAATCGTTAACAATCTAATAGAATCTAAAAATAATAGACTATTGTATTTGGAACACAAAAAATTGAAAAACAAAGAGAAAGATAAGCTCATAAAATTCACTTTAACCAAAGAATTTCATAAACTTAATAACTACAATAAAATAATTATTACTAGTACCATTTGTGACTATTTCTGGAAAAAACAAACTAATTTTATAAATAATGAAATAGATACATTTAATATAAAGCTTACATATCATGGTAAATATATGGATAATATCCCTTTTAACCGAATTTTTAATAAAAGTCTTAAAAGCAACATAGACGTAGAACTTTTCAAAAGAATTGATAAATCATTCAAAATACGCACTATATACAAATTAGAAGAACCTATCAGTAAAAAAATCTTTAATTACAATAACTTTTTAAGAAATCTAAACAAAACTATAATTGAAGATATAAACAAAAACAATTGTGTCTGCCATAAATACCCTCACTTTATTGAACATAATTTAGGACATGTTTGTACAGGCAACACGAATATTGTCTCGGATCCTCTTCTTCGTAGTATTTTAGAAAAAGGTACGAAATATCGTATTAGCAGTGGTAATTCTACTAAAGAAATTATTACAGAAGAGATTATACAATCAATTTTATCAACAACTGATAAAATTACAAGAAAATACAGCTTGAAAACAACTGATAGAAATCAACTAGCTAACCTTCTCATAAATAATAACCTCCCCAAAATCAAGAATTATATAGATAGATTTTATTATTCGGAAACATCAATATATGGTAGAATTCAAAAAAATATTAACAAATTAAAAAAAGACTTTATAATTACTCCAATCGATAAAGCCACAAATAACTACGCCTTTATATGCAAAAAATTATATGTTAAATATATTAATGAAGAAATGAATACAACTGATGATAATGTCAAAACATATGAACCTACTTCTAACATCAATAGCTCCATTATTATCAGTAATCATATCAAACACACCTTACAAAACGGAATAAAAATAAATATTGATAATACTTTTAAAATTCCCCAAGTATATGGAATACCAAAAATGCATAAAAATCCAATAAAATTTAGATTCATCACAGGAGCATACAACAGTAGCCTTAAACCTATATCTGTTGAACTACAACTCTTACTAAAACACCTATCTAAACATTTTAAAAATTATTCTAAACAAACTGGTGAGAGAAATGGAACTAATCACCTCTTTTCCATACTCAACACTAAACCTTTACTAGATATTTTCAAAACATTAGATAACAAACCTAAAAACATTTTCTGTGCAGATTTCACTTCATTATTTACAAATCTACCACATGAAGTAATTAAAGATAATATGTATCGAGTAATTACAACTTGCTTTAAAAATTGTGGATACCAAGCTATCTCAATTAAAGGCAATCATACACATTATACTAATGACATTAACCAAAAAAGAACTTATCTACCCATTCAAATATACAAACTTCTTATATATATTTTAGATAATAGCTATGTTACTTATGGTGGTGAAATATTCAAACAAAATAAGGGAATTCCTCAGGGCAATAACGCTTCACCACAAATAGCAGATCTTACTCTAGCTATGATGGAATTCAAATACATTAACAAAAATATAAATAGATCCCATAGTTTGAGGAGTTCTCTGAATTGTACATTCCGCTACATAGATGATATTCTTCACATTTCTGATAAAGATCAAGAATTTATAAAAATTACTGAAGAAATATATCACAACTCATTAACATTAGAAAGAACTAATCATAATAGTAGTGAGGCCGTATTTTTAGATCTCTACATAACCATTGAAAATGACGGGCATATAAAACTTAACCTTTATAACAAAACAGATGACTATAACTTCAAGACCCTCAAATACCCTCATTACACCTCTAACATACCTATCTACATTGGCCTAAACACCATATATACCGAGGTTTTAAGATTCAGTGATAACTGCACACGATTCGAAGATTTCTTGAGTAGAATCAAAATACTTATTAGAAGATACCGTGAAAATAAATTTCCAGATTTAACTATAATGGGTAGACTTATCAAAACACTGCGTAAAAATCCTAAAATTGAAGTTAAATATGACATTAAAAACCATATAATCATTTCACACTTTTCTAAACAATTCCAATAAATTATTTCTCTCCATATAATATGAAATATTGATAAAACACCCATCAATTTGATTTCAAACTCCTTAATCAATAACTTATTACTATCCATATACTCTCTTTCTCTTTTTATTCTTCCCATATCAGTTTCATTTATTTGGGTCAAAAGGTCATGTCATGTACAAATTAGTAGATCTATAACACATAAACATTGAACACTACAACAATCCCTTCTCCTAATATCATCACCATCCTAACTCACTCCTCTTCATTTCTTACACTTGTCATTTGGTGACAATACCGACGAAGGAAGACGACATGAACTTTCGGAAGAAGAGCACCAAAGCGAAGAATGGGAAAATGAAAATCAGTTTTTATTATTTTTTATTTTCTAGGTTATTTTTAAAATCTTTACTTTATTTAGTTTCTCCTTTCACATTTTAGTTCTTTTGCTTCTTTCTTTTCTATTTTTCGTTTCTTTTACCGTTTACATTAACTTTATTATCATACTCTTTTAAATTAATTCCATTTAGTTAAAATTTTTTAAATTTTACTCTTATTTCTTTACAATTGTACTCTCTGGGCACTCACTGATGAGCCCCACCCAGAGAGTGCAGAGGTCTGTCTGAGCGGGGGCGAAACAGACTTCTGCAATGTCTACTTTGCAGTAACATTTCACTTTTCTGTGTGCTTAAAAATATTTTTCACATTTTTATTCAACTTTCTCTTATATTAACTATAACTCATTTTTCTCTTTATCACCTTTCCTATAATACATAAAAGTTGATTTTGGAACAACAAAAAAAACAGTATTCAAGTTTTTGAAATTATGTACAGAACGTTGCTAAATAAAAAATATCAGAAACAAGTTCTGTTTATTTTATAAAATTGAGAATACAAAACAGAGAATGTGGAAAACTCCGAAAGCATGAAATTGGAGAAATATGAAAAAGTAAAACTACGAACATTGTTTTCTTCTAGAATGTTAAGTATCTTTTTCTCATTCTTGATGTCCGATAACTCCAGTTTGTACCTGAAAAAATTATTGTTTGATAGATACATTATTAATAACAATTCTCCAATTAAAAAAGCTTAGTGAGGCTTGAGTAACCCGACTCGCTGTGTCCTCATTCGAAAGAAATACAACATTTTGCAAACAATTTTCGAGAAAGAAACCTGGTTGAGTTCCGAATTTCTTCGTCAACATGCATTGTGTCGCTATTAAGAATGAGCTTGTCCACGTTGACGAATGTTGCGTTTGGCCAAGCCTGAATGAACGGGAAAGGGGCTAATACATATGTATGGAGTGTCTCACGCAAATCGACAAAATTGCTTGGTGGGCTTTTAGCTTCGCCAAAATGAAAAAAAGAATTTCTTAAGCATTAGCAAAGATGTGTTAAAGGTCCTGGTTACAAATTGAAACGATTTTCTAGACACTAGATCTTCCGAACTTTTTTCTTAATACGCTTGTTAAAGCTCAAACCGGGTTAAACTACTCTTAACAAGAATTATCATTGGCTTTAGTTATCGAACCTTTTAAAGGGTAAGACGTATCAAAATACTTTGAAAATCTTCTAGTGTCTGTTCTTGAAGTGTTTTTTTTATATAGTTTAATATGAGCTTAGTACAATTGAACAAAACGTAAGAAACTTTGAAGATGTAGTTGATGAAGTTAGACCCAATGAATCCGCATCCTCCAGTCACCAGAACATTACGAACTTCTTCCGACATCCTATCTTTTTTCATCATTAAATACTATTTTATACGGTAAAATTAAAGAAGAACATTCACGATTCCTTTCGAAATACTTTGATAAATTCATTAACGCTCGGACTAAGAACATTCATTAGAAAAGAGCCGCATTCTTCTGATTGAAAACTCCAATGGAAAATGAGCAGAGAAACTCATCCGAGAGAAGACAATTAAATTCGATATCATGTCGATCATCCGTTTTCCCCACCTTCTCTTTCTTCCAATATCATCCAAGGTCAACCTTGTGGTTCGTTTTCTCTTTCTATCGAGAATGAAGATTCAATCCCAAAATTTAATTCACAAACTCAGGTTCAGCAGGTACTTTTCATGGTTTTTTATGCTTATGCTTTGGCAAAAGTTACGCTGGCAAGGTTTTACTGCTTATAAACGAAACGGTGTGAATCGTCGCGGTGCATATTTTTCGTGAGCGTGGTTTTCTTTGTGAATGGCTTTTTGGGAGACTTTTCTGGGTTGGGAGTGAATATTCGGGGAGTTAATTGTAATGGAACCCTGTATATGTAGAACATACACGTGATTTTTTAAGCGGTCGGATGTCTGTAATAGAAATCAAAGGATAATTCTTCGCATTTGGATGTGAGTGGTTCTAGGTATTTTAGCAACCGGTACACCTAAAGCAGGAAGTCTAAAACCCATTTTTCCTGTAAACTTGCAATGGTTTCCTTCGCTTTACCAATGCAAAATACGAAACATCGCAACTAAGACTATATCACAAGGTTTTTATCTTTAGGAACTAGTTCTGAATAAGAGGAATTCAGGGCTAAATTTTTTGAAATGTAGTTGTTGAAAATTGCTACTTTTGCAGCTTATAAAATTTGCATAAGAAAATATCCTGATGGTAGGCAAGAACTATTTCTTTCCAAATAATTTTTCGCGTCTTGAGAAGAAAAACGTTTACTAAATAGTGCATCAATATAGAGACAAGCTCTCAGTTTATTCATCTAATACGACATAAAGTTTGTCCTACTTTCAAGTTGAAAAAAAATAACAATTTACTTTTCTCTACGAAGAATTTTGATTTTTATTGGATAAATTATTAAGTACTATGGAGATAATCAAATGAAAACTCTAAAAGAAAACAAATGCTTGATATGATCTGCTAGGTAACTTGCACTAAGACTCCAATATAAACTCTTCATTCTCCCCTTCTTTGTGATCGCTCACGATCATGCTTATTGAATAAATAAAAAAGCAGTGATGATTTGGCACTTCGCACCGGGAGTACTGTAGTATGACTAGGTCAACGTTGTAACATCATCCGGTTGCTTTATCGCAAGATCCACAGACTACGGGGTTTACAATTGATATACCACTTTTCTAGACGTAGATTGTGATTTATTTGTTTGCAAGAAGAAGCGGAGCAGCCTACCGAAGACCAAATTTAATTCAGTTCCTATAAAAAGCTTCGTGACCCCACCACGTATCCGCGGTTTCATTCTACTTTAGCGCTAAATTTAGCCCCCCGCACAAGAGAAGATGCACTGGTAAATTTCTGTGCTACTTTAACCCCTCACTCTCTTAAACCTGGTCGTTATAATATGCTGTATCATCATATAATATATTGAGTTGTTATATGTTTCCACGGACCACTTTTTTTCTCAATTTGAGATTAAATTGTACTTTTTACGATTGTTGATTTCTATATGAAATGATTACTTAGGGTTAGAAAAAATATCAAAATTTATTGTATTTTAGAGAGTGTGTTGTTAACGTAAAATTCTGCGGGGGAGGGGGGGCTTTTTGTAAAATGTGTGCGTGTGGGGGGTTAAAATAAGATTTTGCGAGGGGCTTTTGTAGTACAAACTTTTTTCTTCAGAAATCGTGCTCGGTGGGGTGCGTATGTAAAAGATTGCCGGGTGTGGACTTTAGCCACTCATTTTCTTTGGTGGGGGGGGGGGCTATTGTAAAAACTTGACATACTTTTTTCGCACTATGAGAAGAGATTTATGTGTTAAATCTTGCCTCATGAAAGAGCTTCGGTCAGCATGATAATTCAAGCAAGGCTGACATGCCTTTGCTCAGCTGGAAACCTGGGTGTGAACTGCGACTCTAACATTTTGCAAGATGCCTAAAACTAAAAACGCACACATAATCTGTTTTATACGGTCTCTTTCCAGAGCCGTACAGCCTTGCTAGTGTAACCTTTTCCGGCATGCAATTGCCGAAAAGCGTTCTTTAAAAAGCGTTTGAACATCAGCGATGAGATATTTTTTAAATTATTTTTATTTCAAGTAATTTTGTACTTTTTTGTCGCTTAGGTCAAGTTTACGCTAACGAGACCGTAAGGCTTAGGAACGAAACCGTAATCTCATCGCTGACGACCTCAAAGTCATGTGAGCGCTCATATAGTAAAAAAACATCTCATCGCCGACGCCCACACGCTTTTTGGAAGCACTCTTTTAGGCAATTGCCACCTTTTCAAGTTTCAAGTTTTTTTTATCACGGAATGTAGAGCTCGATGGGGTATTAGGGAAGATTTGGTTTACCAAAAGTTTGATGAGCTACGGGTTGAAGAGCCTGGAAGCGGTGAGGGAAGATGAGAAGGAAGGAACCTTTTCCTAAGTCTAAGCAGAAAAAACTTGAAAAGTTCTTGAAAGACTTTCAATCTTGAGTTTGTGAATGAATTGTTTATCTAAGGTAAGCAGAAAAACCATGAAAATTAATTGTTAAGCTTTGTGAATTAATTGTTAATTAAATTAATTGAATTAATTGTTAAGCTGACTTTCACAGAGCTTTGTGAATGATTGTGTATGTAGCAGAAATTGTGGAGAGCGTGAGTTGATAGCTGATTATCAGAGAAGAATGAGAGTTAACATATCACGAAAAGACAACAGAAGATCAGAGAACTCTACACTATCTGACGCTGCACCACACCTAGGTTCCGAGCAGAGCCCATACCTTCTCAAACTCAGATTTACAACTCAGACAAACTACCGTAAAAGTTCTACGGAAAAAAATATTCGTACAAATGAAGTAACGTAGCTGACCTAGAGTCTGCTCTCGCTGAACAGCCGCAACCGCTTCCGCAACGTGGACTGTAAGGTTTCCACACCGGTATGTCGTGTCGTTTTGTTAAACTCATCAAAGCGATGCTTTTAAGATCTTCAATTTAAAAAATCGTTTCCAT
This sequence comes from Allodiplogaster pararmata, assembly GCA_964056735.1. Taxonomy (NCBI): domain Eukaryota; kingdom Metazoa; phylum Nematoda; class Chromadorea; order Rhabditida; family Diplogasteridae; genus Allodiplogaster; species Allodiplogaster pararmata. Next base: position 36,771,232 of record OZ057404.1, on the reverse strand, counting down.
CGTTCTACTGCACTGTGAAAATCGATTCTCGAGTTGCTTGCATGGATCATCAAAGTGTTTGAGAGAGTTTTCGTGAGAATCTCAATTTGCATGCTATAATTGTCTCTCAGCCTCACGGCTCAATTTTGTATTTCGATCAAAAATATCCCTCAGTGTGTATTAAATTCAAGGAAAGAATCATTCCGACCTTCTTTTCTTCTCTTCAGTTTCTCTCCCTTTTCTCTCTCTCCTTTTTTCTCAACCTCTCTTCTCTCTCTAACTCCCACTCTTTTCCACAAGCTTCCACACTCCTCTTTCTTTCCGTATGAACTAGTTCTCTTTATGCTCAGTGCAACGCGATTGCCTGTCTACGTGTTTCTTCTCATTTTTGATGAAAGCTAGTCGTTCAGTTTATGATAGTTCAATGCTTTTAAATTTAAATTATGTGTTTTTTTTCAGTATTTATCATAATTCACCAAAAGGATGAAAGTTCTCTCGATTCATCTGCCATTACCTCTCATTCGCTGCTCTTCAGCGTCTCGCTTTCTCTTTATGTTTCAATCTTTCGCCTCTCTCTGATTTTTTCTTTTTTCTCTTATCACATTGTTTTTCAACACGACTTCCTGTTCGTTTATCATTTTGAGGCCGTATGCATGGAAAACAGATTATAACAATCTGGATTATTCAAATCCAATGATTACAAAATCCAAAAAAATTTTGTCGGATTATCTCTAATACAAAAGTATTATAGCTTCCATGCATACCGGATTAGTGAAATGTATTTGGATAACTGCTAATCCAAGCTCATAATCCTTTTGGATTGCTCCATGCATACGGCCTTTGGTGACACATCTATGTGACCCGTAATATTCATGTAGGGCAATGTAAAATTTAACGTTCTGATATTTTGGTTAGAAATCGTATTGTCTCTCATAAGAAAGTGATTGGTTTTTCTAGTTATGAGTTACGGTCGGATGTAGCTATCTACGTGTGTTGGTTAAAAATATTATGTTTTCGTTTTTTGTGGCACAAAGTCCAAATGGCTCGTTTAGAAGGAGCAGAAATGGCGGAGAATGAGCACGGCCCTTCCAAAACAGATCTACTCGCTGTGATGAGGAAGTTGCGCTCGCTGCCCGGCAATAAGGTTATACACTACCAGTATTCTATACAACACAAGAGAAGATGCTCACCAGTTTTTTTTGTTTTATTCGAAAGCTTTTGTATTATTGAATTAAAATCTATTATTTTAAGCATGAAAACAGCTGCTTCACCTTAGGTTTAAGCGCCGGTTTTGGTGCTGCATTTAAAAATGATGCAAACGTACGCAAAACCGAAAATTTATCAAACAAATTGCTTCCGCTTGACTAATTAGTTCCATAATCTGAGAAAAAAGAAGTAGACATGTGATCAGAGAAACAGACCCGCAAAAGTCCGTGAGAAGAGTGTGTCAAGAGATGGCAGGCATCGATCATTCAACACTTAGTTACAACCAGGGGTTAAATAGTTACCGGATCGGTCCCGTCGCCGGTTACATGTACTTATACTATCGACAAAAAACTCCCTCTCTTTTCTTACCATTTTCCTTCATCCCCTATTCTTTTTTCCTCCAAACATTGAGCAGCTGATACATGCAAACCCAAATTGGGCGGCTCCATTTAACCCATGGTTACAACATGCGACTAGGGTGGATGGCAGACTCTCTTCTTCAGTTGTGTTTCGACTGCGGCGCAAATAATCCGACATGGTCCTCAGTGACCTACGGCGTCTTTCTCTGCATCGACTGCTCTGCTACTCATAGAAACCTAGGTTGGTGAACGCTCTACTGGAAATATGATCAGTTGTCCTCCTCTCAATGGGAGCATAGGTCACGTAGACGAATAATCTTTGGATCGGAGGAGTAGGAATAAAGAAAGGAGTGTAAGAGGTCAGAGGCCAAAAATAAAATAGAGCAGTTATCTGAGATCGCTACTGTGAGGAATCGCTCGCTTCTTAGTATAAAATTAGTTCTTGGTAACACATCTGCTCTATCGATCCGTGATCGCATCCAAAAAGTTTTGTAACTAAAATGCTCGAAAGTCTCTAAATCAGAAGAAAACTCATAGTTTATATATATATCTTTATCTCCACAGGATGACCTGTTGAGGTCATCACTTAAGTGGTATGACAATAGAGCTTTACAACCAAAAGCAAGCAACAACTACAAAAAAACGAATCGAATACTGAATGGAAGGGATAATGGGGACACAAAAAAGAAGAAATAAAAATTGAGGAGGGGGTAAATGGGCAACTCTCAATTCATAGTCAGAAAACGTGGCAAGTCGACGATGGTTTGCAGGTCTATGCTCTGTAAAATATATGAAAATTCTTCAATAGTCGTCACATTAGGATGATTCTCCGCGACCTTATTCCATAAAGTGATCGACCTCAAAAAGAAGAAATTTGAGTGCTTGTACAAAAAAATAGATTTTTGAGTGCTTGTACAAAAATATAAAAAGTTTGCCTATTCAAAATAGAGGTTTTTTTCTTCGAAAAGGTATAAAAATCAGGTATGGCGGGGAGGGAACAGCATACGTCTCTCGCTGATAGCAGAGACAGCTGAGAAAAGATAGATAATGCTATTCAAAACAATAAGATATCATCAACCACCTTTTCAGGAGAAATAATAGACACATGTATGTATCCACAGGGCGATTAAAAGAGATAATTGGCTGATTGACACAGGTGTTCATATCACTTTCGTCCGTTCCACCAATCTGGACACCAACTGGACTTGGCTGCAAATGCGAGCGATGCAAGTGGGCGGCAATGCCAACGCGGTTCGTCTCTCGCTTTTTAGCTTGAAAGTGACAGGGGTTCAAAGGTTACACCAGCTCCAACCGTCCCCAAAAATAGATAGGAAAAAGAGAGAAACAGCCCAAGAATAAAAACTGGAGTTTTGGAGTATTCATACAGATTGAGGAGGCTGTACAATTCAGAGGGGGAAGTAGAACAATTTTAAAGCATACTTTGGTTGTTCCTTGTTACCTCTGATAATTACAATCTTCCACTATATTCGATGAGGATTTGCAGACACAGTTTTTCAAGCAGCATGGCTGCAATACACAAGATGCCCAGCAGAAGTACAAGAGCAGGGCTGCGACGTTGTATAAGGTTAGACTTCGCCTCAGTACGGTAACCATACCTGTCAAAAGACTTATAAATGGCCTTGAGTCTTCTCTTGGACGAAAAAGCAGCTCGAATGCTTTTTTAAAGTAAAAAGTGAGGTGGGACAAGGGGAGTATTAACATGAGTATCCAATCTCTGAGGTGAGGTGGGACAAGGGGAGTATTAACATGAGTATCCAATCTCTGAGGTGAGGTGGGACAAGGGGAGTATTAACATGAGTATCCAATCTCTGAGGTGAGGTGGGACAAGGTGAGTATTAACATGAGTATCCAATCTCTAAGGTGAGGTGGGACAAGGGGAGTATTAACATGAGTATCCAATCTCTAAGGTGAGGTGGGACAAGGGGAGTATTAACATGAGTATCCAATCTCTGAGGTGAGGTGGGACAAGGGGAGTATTAACATGAGTATCCAATCTCTGAGGTGAGGTGGGACAAGGGGAGTATTAACATGAGTATCCAATCTCTAAGGTGAGGTGGGACAAGGGGAGTATTAACATGAGTATCCAATCTCTGAGGTGAGGTGGGACAAGGGGAGTATTAACATGAGTATCCAATCTCTGAGGTGAGGTGGGACAAAGGGAGTATTAACATGAGTATCCAATCTCTGAGGTGAGGTGGGACAAGGGGAGTATTAACATGAGTATCCAATCTCTGAGGTGAGGTGGGACAAGGGGAGTATTAACATGAGTATCCAATCTCTGAGGTGAGGTGGGACAAGGGGAGTATTAACATGAGTATCCAATCTCTAAGGTAATCATGATTGAGGTGGGACAAGGGGAGTATTAACATGAGTATCCAATCTCTAAGGTAATCATGATTGAGGTGGGACAAGGGGAGTATTAACATGAGTATCCAATCTCTAAGGTAATCATGATTGAGGTGGGACAAGGGGAGTATTAACATGAGTATCCAATCTCTAAGGTAATCATGATTGAGGTGGGACAAGGGGAGTATTAACATGAGTATCCAATCTCTAAGGTAATCATGATTTCGAACAGTTTTAAGATTTGTATTCTTGAGGAAAGCTTATATAATTAACAGGTAGATCTGCAACTACAAACAAGATTAGTTCTGAAACACTTTTCAAGTTGCTATAAACTAAAGTAACCATCTCTCCTGCCGAATTAAAGATGAGTCTGTCTTAACTTCAGGAAAAACTGGCGCATTTGGCTTCTCTGGCCCAGATACATTACGGGAGAACGGTCGCTGTAGACATGCATGCAGAGCACAAGGAACACGCTCATGAAGTCGGTTCGGTGGATGTTGCGGCTCATGGAACTGCTGGGGCGCTAAACTAAAGTGTTCAGTGTATTAAAGAACAGAAGACGGAGATCATTATTCAAATGCACTTAGAGACTAGCAAGTCTCTCAATTGAGGTTCAATAAACCAGTCCCACTGGTTAAAAGTAGATCAGTATTGCATTACTCATCCAGAGACTTTTAACGAACTTATTCATACGAGCAAAAGTTCAAACGTCATATCGACCGCGAATCTTCGGTCGTTTGAAAATAACGAATTTCGTTCAGAACCTCTCTAATTTTCTGCTCGTTATGTCTCTGTTCACTGTCTTACAATCTTATTGTTTCTCGCCTTCTGCTTATTCTAACCAAACCGCCTGCATTGAATGCTAAGCAAGGGTCTAACAAAGACTTCGATAAAGTGCAGTGATATAGTGATTTAGTGGAGAAACTTTTTTATCTTCGAAAATAGTTTATCGAGCACTGGAAGTGAAATCTAAACTTAAAATGAGACACTTAAATGCTTATTGCTGACAGAATCAGTCATAGATCACAAGCAGGGGTTAAATAGTTACCGGACCAGTTGGTGCAGGAAATGATCTACATTCTCATCTCTCTCCGTTCTATTCCACTTTTCTTGCCTTTCCCCATCCTTTTCCCAACTCGCTTGGTGCCTAAAAAACATGCCTTAGGCCGGTCTCATTTAACCCCCACTCACAAGCACTTGTCAAAAAATCGAAGAAAAACTTCCTTTTATTGGAGCAAGGAGCCTAGAAAACTGAATCTATCCTTTCTCTGCTTTCTATTGCTGATTTCTCCTTATCATTTTGGGTCCAAGCTCGGTAGTGCCGTTGTTTAAAAAAAATTTTGAACTTTGTTGTCGATATCATTAATAATAATGTAAAACATTGAAGGATTTCTTCAACCAAGTTCTGAGTCCTTCGCACGATAGCACAGCTTCCTTGGGGGAGGCCGCCTATATACTGCATCACGAAAGTCAAGATGAAACACACGGTTCGCTTCTTGACTCGTTAGGTGTTCGCTTCTTGACTCGTTAGGGGTTCGCTTCTTGACTCGTTAGGGGTTAAGTATCAGTGTTTATGTTCATTCAAATGACGGAGTCAGCGTGCAGCCAATGGTTCTACCAAGATATCACGAATCTCAGAGGAGCGCGTACCTTTCCGCTAAGTGGTAGCAAGTGCTAGGAAGTTCTCCGCCCTCGCTAAGTGGTAGCAAGTGCTAGGAAGTTCTCCGCCCTCGCTAAGTGGTAGCAAGTGCTAGGAAGTTCTCCGCCCTCGCTAAGTGGTAGCAAGTGCTAGGAAGTTCTCCGCCCTCGCTAAGTGGTAGCAAGTGCTAGGAATTTCTCCGCCCTCGCTAAGTGGTAGCAAGTGCTAGGAAGTTCTCCGCCCTCGCTAAGTGGTAGCAAGTGCTAGGAAGTTCTCCGCCCTCGCTAACACGTCTGACGGCGATCCTCTTGATGAAACCGCGGGATAATGGGGAGGAGATTAGGGGGGATGTGATATTTGAAAATGATTGCAGGGCAAGATAGGGAAGAAAAAAGGCAACTACAGATGGTTTGGTAGAATAGAGGGCTGAAAATTTGTAAACTATGTAATATTTCTGCCACTTTGTTACTTGGGGTGGATGCTTGTTTCGCTGATTCTTTCTCTTAGTTAAACTTCATGCTAACGAGGTCGTACGGCTTAAGAACGAGGCCGTAAGGAACAATTAGCCACAATATTGTAGTTTTATCCAGTATAATTAAGTAAATTGACTTAGCTGTTTTCAGCTATTATCCACTGTTTTTTGCCGCTGAGGCTTAGGGAAAGAAACGCTAATGAGGCCGTACGGCTCAGGAACGAGACCGCATGAAAAAATTCACTTTTTTCAATTGACTGATGACTAAAATTGTCAAAAACGGAGTAAATGGTGCTTTAAATAGAGTAGTATAAACACTTTAAAAACAAAGTGCCCCCAAGTAAATTGCGGTCCCCCAAGTAAAGCACGACCTCTTAAAAATTGCAATTGTGCCATTTTTATTTTTAAATAGCAAGATCAAATTCAATTTTACATTTTGAACTCACCTGATTAGCGTGGTAATTCGTATAGATTCCCACAGGTCCAAGAGTGGATCATATTCTTTCTGAGGCGGCCCCCACAGCGCCACCGCCAACATCAATAATCTTGAAGAAGCCAGTTAAAAAACAGGTGAGTGAATTAATAATAATATTAATAATAATAGTAATAGTGAGTGAATTTGTTGGAATTAACCGCTCAGATGTCCTTTCAGTGACTCAGAGCGATCATTGTTTTCACCGCATTTGTTATTGTGAAATGAGGAAGCGTGTGTCCTGCCTGGAGGCAAAACACATGAAACCTAGCATTACTATCATCAAGAAGTCCATGGAATGAGGAAATAATGTTTTTTCTAATGAAAATTTGAAAAAAAAAGGGAAAATAAGAATACTGTAGAACGTCGCCAAGAAGGGAGGTCTAGGAGCGCAGAGAATACACATCAACTTTGATGAACTGCAGCAGAAGGCCGAAGAGCACGACAATCAAGCTAAAGAGGTCGGCTAGTCTCACCATCCTTTCCTCTTTGATCCTCTCACCTCCTAGCTTCTTTTGGATTTTCTCATCCTCTCTAAATAGTTCTGTCTTCATGGCTTTCTCATATCTGCAAAGTTTCTCCAACCCGCACTATTATGAGATATTCAAAAAGCTTGGGATGCAAATCCTTTGTTCGTTTGTATCCTCCGTTCTCTTATGATCAGTCGTTTGAATATACACTTTCTGCGGGGGGGGGGGGGGGGACTCTCCGGTCGAAAACCTAAATTATGTGAAGATTTTTTGAGCTTAGGCTCAAACTTTTACAAGAAATATATCAAACATGTTGTGTTTTTTTACATGGTGAACTAAACTTTCGCTTGCTGCCAAATAAAAACAAGAAAAGGCTTCTTTTTTTTCAAAGTCTTCTGACTATGAGAGCACGTGTGTTCCGAGGACTGCGTTCGAGGGATTTTCACCAATGATTGAATGGAGGCATGAAGCAGGATGGTTTTTGACCATTAGATTAGTCTTAGTAACTAGTTTTACGAAGTGAAGGTCAGGCATCGTTGCACTCATTCTAGCAATACGCTTCGTTTACTTTGAGTTCTCCATAGAGAGATGGGTATAGACTGAAGGATGATTGCTGATGAAGTTTCTAGCTTTATTTTTTCTCTCAATTTAACCAGGAGTTAGAAAGTCATGTCAGACCTTCTGTCGGCGGGCCTCTGTTTTTCCAAATCATAAGGAGGGACCCTTATGTGAAACCAAAATTTTTTTAGAGGTTTTTTTGTTTTTTAATCTTAAGGGGGGAAACTTATATTGAAAATTTTTTCCGCTTTTGGCGGGCGTCTGTACCTTTTTCTTGCACACTAAAAAAAACCCTGATTCTGACAGATGAATTGTTGAAGGTGGCCGCAAGCGCCTTTTCTTGTGTAGAGCTCTCTGAGAAGGGGGAGGGAGAGGGTGTGAAGCAGCTCTCCGCGAGGCTGGCCATACACAACATCGAAGAAAGCAAGAAGAACATACAAGTTGCTCTCACTTTCCAACATTACTTCAAGGCTATTATTAAAGCACGCTGTGTTCGCTGTGCGCGCACGCTGTACGCTAAATAATTACTAATGCACGCCGTGCATGTTTTCCGCCCCATGCAAATTCTTAACTCCGCCCCATGCACGGCGTGCATTAGTAATTATTTAGCGTGCAGCGTGCGTGCACAGCGAACACAGCGTGCACGGCGTGCTTTAGTAATGACCTTACTTCAACAATATTTTTGTTTATGCAAGGACTAAGATTGATTAAACCGATTATCTTACCAGGAAAAACAGTTATCAGAAAAGGAACAAATAACGAAATGGAAAAAAGAAGTGAAGAGTAAGCTTTAGACAAATAAAATAGGATGAGATACTATGTTTCCTTATATCTGTATACAATTGTAGAAAGCGATAGGCAAGGATCTCTCTACTATCAAGTCTTTTCAAATCATCGGGCAAACAATAAAAAAACATAATCTCTTCAGGCAAGAGTGGCAGATGACCCATCCAAAGTTGCCGCAGTCGACAGATTGGGCATGGGAGGATTAGGTCAGTTTCATATCTCTCTTTATCTTTATTTCCTTGTAAACAGGAGAAGTTTAATTAGTTGAAAGCATCAATTGGATAAGTGGTCTGTGTGTGGTTGCTGCGTAGTGGAGTTTACGGATTAGTCAAGAAAATGTGCTCATAGTGATTGCTGCTGCAGGAAATCGTCCCCGGGCCGTTCATTCTATTTCGAGCGGGATTCGGGCAATTAAGCAGGTCAATTTGGTTTATATCAATGGTTAAGAACAGAACATGAGATTATTTCTTTCTATTTTTTTTAAAGATGTTTTTGTTTAAAAAGATGTTTGATCACCTTGATTAGCTTTTGGTATATTATATCTAGGACAATATGTAGGTCATCTACACTTCTGAAGAATAAAAACTAAGTTCTTCTTGTTAGTGCAGGAAAAGAGGACTATAACAATAGAAGCAGGCGAGTATTCGCATTTAATATCTCTTTTTTGCGCTTTTGGTTACTTTTTTTATCATTTTTTACTCCTTTCGCTGTAATAAGCAATAAAGTTTTTTTTCTTCAAGTTTTCGTGAGTGCAGGACCGACAAGCTTCTCTTAATATTTTAAGATAAATTGTTGTATAGTGTTCTGAAGTAATCGATATCTTCAGACAGATTTGATGGCCCTAGGAAATCGATCTCCTACAGCAAAAAAGAAAATTGAAGAGAGTGACGATTGGGACACTCTAGAAGACAGGTTCGAGCTCTACAAGCATATCGATATGTATTATTATCAGAGGCCGTATGCATGGAGTAATCCAAAAGTATTATGAGCTTGGGTTATCAGTTATCCAACTTTATTTGAATAATCCAGTATGCATGGAAGCTATAATACTTTTGGATTACTGATAATCCGACGAAACCAGTAACCCTACTCTGGAGGTAGTTTATTGAATAATCCAAAAACTTAATCGAAAGATAATTATAGTGTTTAGAGTGCGTTCAGTATTCGAAAATTATAGTGTTTAGAGTGCATTTTGATGCATTTTAGTGTTCATTTTGATGCATACGCTTGTCTTTCTGCCTCCTTTTTGACAATAATCCAAGTTTAAGTAATCTGACATCCATGCATACCGATTTCCATAATCCAAAATTTTTTAAAACTTTTTTAGATTTTTTAATCCTTTGATTATAATAATCCAGATTATTATAAACTGTTTTCCATGCATACGGCCTCAGTAGTTGATTTTTTAGTAGAAAATAAGGTTTTTCAAGATCGAAGTAAATACTCAGCCCGGTAGATCTTCTATGTTCTTAAATTTGTATCTTCAGTATTTACTATTAGTTGTTCTTTTCAACTCCAGTTCAACGCTAGTTCTTTTCAACTCCAGTTTAAAATTTTATCGCTGGGTTAATTTTTACAATTCAGAGAGTCTGACTTTGGTCTTCCTGAGACGAAGCCCAACGAGAAGGAGGATGAGTTTTTCGACGCTTGGGACCAGCAACCGAAAGCGACTCCTCAAAGGTTAATCCTCCACTAGAAACCCTTTTTTTCTCATTGCTCCACCCTTGTGGAAGATGAACGCGTATCGGAAGAAGTCTACGGTTTCATGGTGATCAAATATTATCACGCGGTTCTTTCATGCAAAAGTTTATCAGTTGTATCATTTGTGTATTAGTGTTCTTATGAGTTGAAGTTAGTAAGCGTCGAAAAGTATGGGCTTAGAACTAATCTCAAATAAAAGCTGCTTTTTAGACTGGACTCAACTCAACAAAAACTTGGGTTAGAATCTGTCAAGAGTACCGGCTATTTTCCGACTAGCTCGAATATTATATCATCGAGTCTAAGATTTTTAGCTGTGCTTTTTAGAATTCTTTACAGGGAACAAACATACATCATCACTCTTTTCGGAGGCACAATCTACAAGAAGGAATGACAGTTTCTTATTATAAATATGTATATATTAAAGCATATTAAGTGGAGGTAAAACTCAAGTGGGTGAAAAAAATTGTCCAAAAAGAGTGTTTCTCTTGAGAAATGCGCCAGCGGCAGTGACTGGTGGAGGAGGATTGTTTGCTGCTAAAAAAAAGAGCAGCATCAGCAGCTCAACAGTGGAGGAGGGAGTCGATCTACACAAGAAGTTCGGCAACGCCAAGGCGATCTCATCTGACATGTACTTCGGGAAGAATGAGATGGATGTAAGCGGGGTTTTTTAGTGTGTAAGAAAAAGGTACATACGCCCGCCGAAAGCGGAAAAACTCTTTCCACATAAGGGTTACCCCATATGATAACAAAAAACAGAGGCCCGCGAATTTTTAAAAATAGTTTTTTACATAAGGGTCCCCCTTTTGATTTGGAAAAACAGAGGCCCGCCGAGAGAAGGTCTGACATGACTATTTAACCCCTGAAAGGTCTGACATGACTATTTAACCCATGGAAGGTCTGACATGACTATTTTACCCCTGGAAGGTCTGACATGACTATTTAACCCCTGGAAGGTCTGACATGACTATTCAACCCCTGGAAGGTCTGACATGACTATTTAACACCTGAAAGGTCTGACATGACTATTTAACCCCTGGAAGGTCTGACATGACTATTTAACCCCTGGAAGGTCTAACATAACTATTTAACCCCTGGAAGGTCTGACATGACTATTTAACACCTGAAAGGTCTGACATGACTATTTAACACCTGAAAGGTCTGACATGACTATTTAACCCCTGGAAGGTCTAACATAACTATTTAACCCCTGGATGTAAGTCCGTTCACTCTTCTTATCATTCCTATTGGAAAGGAGAAAGGAAAGGTCCATGTTTAAAGGAAAACAAGTGTCTGCTGAATATGAAAGTGCGAAAATCTGTTTCGCCCTCAATTTCAGACAGAATTTCATGTAATTGCACTAAGAAGCGTATAGATATGCATATAAAATTCAACCCTTCATTCCATTTGTAGATTTTTTAGGTCTTCATAGATTTATTCTCCTTATAAAACTAACATTAAATCACTTTAAAAATTTATAATCTTAAACTTTATCAGAAAATTTATATTATTAGAAACATCAAACTACCAGACGGACAAAAGTTATTTCACGAGGTGGAATTGAACCCGGCCATTTTTATATCCTTGGGAGTGCAAGCGCCGTATCACAGTTACACCCCAAGAGAAAAATATAAAATCGCAGAGAAGAGGAGAGATAGAGTTCAGAGACGAGGTTTTCCACCGACCGTATTTTTTTATTCAGAAATAGATATATTTTTATAGTTATATTCCGGGTTCATGTCCAGAAAAAAAACTCTTGAATGTTGCTCTCGTTAACCAAAGGGAATCCATGCAAGCTAGGGAGATTAACAATTGCACTACCAAGTGCTCATCAGTGTGTCAATGCTTAATAAATAGCTCCTAAATTAGTTTTCCTGGTCACGCTTCTTGAAGAAGCAAATGCGTTGTGGATTGAGTATAATTCGAAGTTTTTTAACAGACAAAAAGTAATAGAAAATTATGTGAGACGCCTTCATAGGCCGTATGCATGGAGCAATCCAAAAGGATTATGAGCTTGGATTAGCAGTTATCCAAATACATTTCACTAATCCGGTATGCATGGAAGCTATAATACTTTTGGATTAGAGATAATCCGACAAAATTTTTAAAACTTTTTTGGATTTTGTAATCCTTGGATTTGAATAATCCAGATTGTTATAATCTGTTTTCCATGCATACGGCCTCATAAGATGTCGAGGCTTAGTGGATAATCTGGCCAATTCTCGAATTTCATAGATGGAAACTAAGTCGGCCTTGTCTCGTTTCGAAGGGCAAACTTCGATCGGATCGGCGGATTTGTGGGGGAAAGGCAGTCAAGAAGCGCCCAGCCAGGTTGCTCTCTAAGAACTGGCGATCGATGCTCAGAATTATCATTCATAGAACCTGAGTTCTAGTTCCCAAGCCTCGATCGTTGATTAATGAATTCAGTTTAGCATCTCTAGAATAAGGGTGGGCTTCCACAGTTGTATTATTTCTCACTCACTCCAGAGACCTTTTTTCCCAAATTTAATAAACTCATAAGCTTTATATCCTTGTTTAAAAATTTTTTCATAATATTTTGTGAAGTTTTCACAGAATCTCGTCTTAGAAGCATTAAAAGTTGTGCACACATAGTTTCGCTGGTTTCTATCACCATTTTTGAATTTGTAAGAAATTTCGTCGAAGCTAAGGAAAATAATTTTAATAAAATGGAAATTCCAGAATAAATTAAAAGTCAAGAAAACCTTTTTTTTAATACGTGAAAGAATATTTCAATTTTTTAAAAATTAAAAGTAAAGATTAATATTGAGTGGATTCATTACTTTTTGTAATTTCGTGATTGTAGGGAAACAGGTCTTAATTATTTCAAGGATTTTAACGAAAATCTTTTTTCTGAAATGAAATATAGCCATCAAATGAGCGTTTGTCTTGTTATTCGCAGGTGCCTGATGTAAATGATATCAAAGACTCCGTCCGAGCAGGAATCACTAAGGTTTCCGAGAAGTTCTCAACGCTCTCCTCATCCGTATCGTCATATCTTTCGGTAGATCGTTACTTTGGATCATTCATGTTTAGAGTCAAATCGATATCTTCATGTGTGAAACAGAGAGCCTCATAAATGAAACACCTTCCTGCTGTGGTTGATGTGAAGGAATTATTTGGTAAGATACAGTATTCAACTGTTGCTAGAAGACCAAGTTCAGGCTTATCAAGATACAGTATTCAACTGTTGCTAGAAGACCAAGTTCAGGCTTATCAAGATACAGTATTCAACTGTTGCTAGAAGACCAAGTTCAGGCTTATCAAGATACAGTATTCAACTGTTGCTAGAAGACCAAGTTCAGGCTTATCAAGATACAGTATTCAACTGTTGCTAGAAGACCAAGTTCAGGCTTATCAATCAGTCGCGCTCACCTTCATGTTTTGTTAATGTCATGAGACTGCTCTGTTGAAGAAGAAAGAGTCAGCAAGAAAGAATGTTGAAAAGACTCTTGTTGGGAAATGTCGAATGATGTGAATGTTGGTAAGATACAGTACTCCAAGTAACAAACCTTGCAGAGGGCTCCGGCGAAATCATGAGAAAATGGGTTTGTTTCTTTCTTTTATTCCGCTTCTTTTTCCGCATTCATTTTGCTGGGTTCTGGAACGGCTTTTTTTTCTCGCAAGAATTGATTTGAATGGCACAGAAAGGGATGGAGGAATAGGCCGTGGAATAGCGAGTATCACCGTGTTTGTGCCTGAGGAAATAGATAAACTTGAGTTTTCTTGAAATCGTTTGCACAATCCGAGGGGTTTTTTTAAAAATTTCTTTTCCGTCAAGAAAAACTAGTGTTATTCGGAGAGAGCTTCGCCCCGGTAAGCTTTCTGGGCGTGAAAGAGTCGAAAGATCAACAAATGTCAAGAGAAACGCATGAAAGTTAGACTAAAACTTAGTTTTCACGATTCAGTGATTTCATGGTTCTCTTCTCGCAATAATGACAATTAAAATATTTAAAATATCGATTGATTGAACGGTTGCTTCTCAAATTTCTCAGCCATACCTCGCTGTATCTCTCCTCAACATTTAGAAGCTTTAAACACACAATTCAATCGGTTGTGGCCGTTTTGAATGTCTAATTTTTTTAAAGAAAAAAATTCGACTTACATGATCTCTAAAAAAATTGGTCATTCGATTATAATTTTTTTTGCAATAAGGATTTTACTAGTTTTATTTTATGAATGAAAGTTTGAAAACTTTCAAAGTTTTTTTGTTGAAAAACAGTCGTAAAAGAAAATGAGACAAATCCTTAAACCTTGATGCAGATAGAAGATTTCGGTACAGTTTACTCGGTGATGCATTTCATTCCGAGAAATATTTCAAAAACAAAAGAAAAATGGAATTAAGTTCCTTTATTATTTTCATTGCGGAATGCTGACGTTCATAGAATGGGCGGGGTGTTGAGAAGGGGCGCATTGCAAGCTGCCCTCCGTCGGCATGTTTTTCTTTGTCAAGCAAGGGATTTGGTTGCTTTCTCAGAGCTTCTTTTATGTTGGTTACGTAGAAGGCAATTTCCTATTTAATGGGTGATGCTTCGTAATCAGACTGGTGCAGCTGAACTGGGAATTACTCAAGAGCAAGAGTTTAATAGTCATGTCCGGCTTTATGTCGGCGGGCCTCTGTTTTAAAAATCATAAGGGGGGACCCTTCTGTAAAACAAAACAAAAAAATTTCGCGGGACTTTGTATTTTTTAATCATAAAAGGAGACCTTTATGTGAAAAAAATTTTTGCTTCAGGGGAGTGTCTGTACGTTTTTCTTGCACAGTAAAAAACCTATGCTCAAGAGTACATTTGAAAAAAAACTCGATCTTAAAAAAAGATTGAGTATATTTTCCAATGTTACTGTTTTTGTTTCTTGGAATCGCTTTTATTTCAATTTGCACTAATGGTGAGAGGCGGAAGCGAGTACTAGGGGGGAGAAAGAGATAGAAAGCTCAAGAGGAAATGAAAATGAACGTAGAGACGTATTGTAGACCAAGCATGTGATGACTTTCCTTGTTTTTCATTCACTGTTGTATGTTGTCTCAATTATACTCTGTGATGGAACTCAGTTATAGAAACAGTCAATGAATTTTTTTTTCTCATTCAGGAGTATCACTGAAGAAAGAAGCGATGAATGAAGGATAAGTAATGGAAAAGCGACTTCAAACTTCTGAATCCGTCCATAGAATGAATTTAGTGTTTGATCAAGTTCTTACAATCAATCCACAGTATGATGTTACCGTATCCCTGTTCATTCTGTTCAGTGAAGCAGGAAGAGTTCTTTATCCAGTCATATGCCCATCCCCCGCGGGGTGGGAGTGGTTACTGTGCTATGAGACAAAGCTGGGGTTTATATTTCATTTCCTATCAGATGCATTATTCGTATTAGTTTGAATGTGTAAATCTTTTTTTAAAGTTTGGGCTGAATTACATGGCTCCAACGGATTTCAAAATTAACATGTCGTTTTCGGCTCAAGTATACATAGGTGTGAATTTAAGTTATTGACTAGATTTCGCGAAAGCGGTACGCTCTGAAGCTTCATAAAATTAAGTAGATTAGAAGCTAGCCGATTTCTTGGTTTTAGAAGAACGAAAGCCGGTGAATATAATGAAGATAATTTCTTCATTATCATTTGAGAACACTTCGAACGTTTTTCAAACTTTTTTAGGTGTCAAGATTATATGATTAAGTTCTTATATTATTGTTTTCCTATCTCATGTTAATTTTTAATGAAAATATTCTAGACATAGTTTCGAAATAAGAAATAAAATATAGGTTTTCTACTAACTAAATGAAAAAGTTTTATTTCATCAATTAAATGTTTTGTAGCAGTTTTTATGTTTATGTTTATGTTTCATGAAAAAATATGTTTCATAAATGTTTTCTGAACGTTTTTTCTCGAAAAGTGTGAGTTGATGTGATATTCCAGTAATCAACGCGGACTTCGCTTAGTTATATGAATAAATTTTAACAGTCTTGTTAAATACTTGCTATTTTCAATCTTTAAAACAGTTGATAAATTGAAATGCGTTACTTGCAGGAGTTAAGGGCGTACTCTGTCGCACTGATTGTGTGCTGTTGCTAATACATTACGACGCGTTCTGATAGCGGCGTGGTTTCTGATTCGTGTAGTACCTTTTGCACCATGACATTTCGCACCCAAAACTTCGCTACCGAATTATTGCCATTCTATTTTTTTATTGGAATTTCCGTTCAGGCTTATTTAAGTTCACGCTAATGAGGCGGTTAGGTTCAGTACGAAACTGTATAGAGCAACCAGCCTCATAGACACAGTTATAGTTTCGTCCCACGACTCCGTCCCTCCGTCGTACACCATAAATTGTGTTTTAAACCTGGTCAGGCAAGTGACTATTAGGACATGCAGCGTTCTGGCCTCAGCCATTATACCGCTCGCCTTTATCGAGTCGGGTGACGCTTGCACCCGAGCCATCTTACCTTCTATGGGTCCAACATCTCATTTTGAAGAAGAAAAAAGCGAAATTTTGGGTGCGAGCTGTCGCGTTGCAAAATGTTACGGAAACAGCGAGGGTGTCACAGGGCATGTTAACCGCTTCTTAACAAAAGTTGATTCAAAAAATATGATGAGGACTGACGAATCAAAAGTTTGAATAAAGCGATGTCTGAGAACAAGTTGAAACGCGTTCTTCACTATAGTCTAAAAGGAATGAAATAAAGTATCGTAATCCATTTTACAACAAACGAAGCGAAAAACCCTAAGGAAGTTTTAATTTGTTTATATATAAAAAGTTTTTTTACTCGTACCACAAAGAGCGAAATCTATTGAGAATGCAACTCTTGTTTGGTGTGGTTGGTCCTTCAGTGGTGTTGCTTTGAATTGTTCATGTGTAATCCTCACATAAAGATTCGACTGACCTCCGCGATGAATACGTCATGTGGTTATATTACCCTTGTATTCCAAAATGTCTTTCTCACCAACTTTTTCATACAAAACAATTAACTTAGCTATTCAGAAGTTTCAAAGAATTAAGTGTCAACCATGGTCGAATTAGACCATCGTTGTGAAATAAAGAACAAATGAAATAATTTATGAGCTGCTGAAAACAGTACCACAAAATTCTTGGAAGAAAAAAACAACTATATTTTACAGGGTAACACGACATTTCGCACCGCGACAGTTCGCATCGCGACATTTTGCACCGAAAAAGTTTCGCGTCCGGCTTTTCGCAGTTAATTGTCTTAGCTGTTTTTAGCTATTATTCACTGTTTTTTCTTGCTTAGGCTTTTCTTGCCAAAGGTAACCCTAACGAGGCCGTGTGGCTTAGGAACGATACCGCATCAAAAAATTCACATTGTTAATGTTTTTGTCATTTTTAAAATTTATTCAATAACCACTTCTTGAATTAGCTAGAACAGCATTTTCGAATACTTTGGATGCGGAATGTCGTGGTCCTAAGTGTCATGGAACCTTTTACAGACTGAATCCGTAAGCTGTCCTTTTCTTATGCTTTCTATCGCTTTTATCATCGGTTTGCTCATTCTAACTGTGTGAGAAGAGAACGCTTTTTGATGTAACTTCAGATACATTCTGACAACTGCCTGAATGAGTGAGAGTTCAAATGCGATTCGTCCCAATGAAATTCCCATTTTCGACGAGATGGATGGTTTGAAGGTTGCTCTCAGATTAATGTTGAGAAGTTTGTATTCGCTAAATTGATGATCCCACCCTTTCACATGACTATGAGTCATGAGTGTTGCAAAAGATGATTATGTATGTTACATATTTCTCGAACACAAAGGTTATCATTATGTACATCTGACATGTTTTCATGAGATTTGAAGATATCAGCTGGAGTAATTTTTTAGCTCAACTCACGATGTGATTTGTTACCTGTTAATATTGCATTAAGTTACTTCGTTTTATCAATATCTACAGGGTGATCAGTATAATTGATGACAAACTTTAGGTACGTGTGGAGCGCGAGCTGAGTCGATTTGCAGATTTTAAATGACACCGTTAATTTCGTTTAATTTGGTACACCTATAACCAAAACTTCGTTCTCTAATATTTGTTACTCACGAAATAGTGCGTTCTCACCCTAGTCGGGGCGCAATATTGTCGCTGAGTAGTGCTGAAAATCCCCCCTTCGGGGATCTCGTTGGCTGGGAGTCGCCCGTCAGACTGTTCATCAAACTCTCAAACAAGGTACACTCACTGACCGTCCACGCTTTGGTCGTCCTACTTCCGCTGCCACCTCCCGTATCACAAAAATCTTGAAGGCAGAAGCATCAGAAAAATGACTGTTCAACTGAATACGTCATACGGTACGCTGTGGAATGTTGTTCGAAAGAAGCTTGGTATGAAGTCATACAAGTACCAGAATCATAGTATGAAGTCATACAAGTACTCGTCATGGTCTAACTCCTAAGCAGCAGGAAGCACGGCGCGATAAATGTCCTGCTCTCCTTGCTCGGACCGCGACTGGAGAGCATCTTATGACCCTTTTGACCTATGAGAAGACATTCACCGTGGAGAGGAGCTACTACAATTAAAATTATAGGCTGCTCGCTCAGTTTTCTGAAGAAGCTGATACTGCCGGCCGAGCGCAAGCTTCACTCTCCAGGATGGACCAAATGGAGTAGTCCATTTGATTCATTTCGAGTGCGAGTGAAAGTTATAGAATATTATCAAAGGACAGTTAATGAAATTCGTTGAGAAGAGAGTGGAATTTCGCTCGCATTAAAGGAAAATATGCGGTAAAATCAGCGTCATCAAATATATTGATCACCGTGTATTTAGCCACTCACAGCAACAGTCGACCTTAGCATTTTCCTTATTGTTAATTCTTGAAACTCAATGGTCTAAATTGATATCAGTAGTTAGTCAGACGCTTCTGAAGAAAGTTCAGATGCTTCAGAGGTATGTAGTACTAGTGACAAGTACTTTCGTTCTTAGCTGGAGTCACCAGCCACGGAGCGGGCTGCGCTTCGTCTCAAGGATTGGAGTGAAAAACGGGAGGAGGTCATCCATCGCATTTATGAGATCGCCGAAGAGGTTTCACTAACCCTTCTTCTTCTCGAATAATTTTTGAAAACTTGACCGGATAAATCCAGAGTTTTAAAAAAGTTTAAGACTGTTTGTAATATTTTTTGCACGAAAAACCATTCATTGAATATGCGGAAGTTCTAAAATGAGATATGAGCGCGCAGGCACTGGTTCTTCAAGGATAGGTATGTTCCGTGTACTGCCATGAGGTGCGAACTACTCCGAAAGAATTATTTTGAGATAAGGTATCAGAACAAACTTAATGATTAGAAGAAAACATTGAATTATGGAGAAAAGTACACAATCGTGTAAAGCGCAGGGCTGGGCGCTATTGACTTTGTGTCTACACTGAGCAGATGATTTTTGTGAAGCCGGATGTCTCGAATAGAAATTGGTGTTGTTGTGATGAATGTGTGTACGTGTTAAGAGTTTGTGCTGCTGAGTAAAAAGCATTGTATTAAAAACCCAGTATACAACAATTTTTTTTAAACTGTGACTTCCATTTAACTACTATTCAATGAAGAGTTGATTCGGCAAGCAAGGTGTCTTCGACATTGGTTATCTGTCTTTTTTGAGAGAGTTCATTTAAACAGTTCTGTGTGAATCCGACAGTTTTGCATGATTCTAGACCGCTCAGAGAACAATCGCTTTTTGAATTTTTGGGAAGTGCACCGCCCATGAGACGACCACTTTCGATAGACAAGGTCGGCCCGCAATATTTTGATTAGGATGCGCAGGCACGCACGCACTCGCGCACGCACTAATAGATTTTATCCCATTGCTTGTCCATTGCGAATCGCAAACAAAAAAGTGAAAAAACGGCCCTTATCGATTTTTCATTAAGTATTTGTAATGCGCGCTCGCGCGTTTTAAAATTCTTTTCAAATCCGCCGCCTTTTTAGCCGATTTAAGACGGGACCGTTTGAAGTAATAAAAATTGCGTCCAAACTTAATTCCTCCTTTCTTCATTGGATGACGGGGTGTGGAAGTGCATGATAATCATGACGAGCAACAGGGAGAAGGTCAACATGCAAACTTCGATGGAGTACTTGTTAGAGAATAGTCCTTATATATTCAGTTGGACAATTTGAAACGGCGCTGCGATGTGTCGACGGTGGTTGGGAGTGCAATGGGCGTCACCGGCGGAGTTGCAACCATAGCTGGTCTCATCGTGTGCCCTCCACTTGCCATAGGAGGTACTCGAGGAAGCGTACTTTTCAGTTTTTAAACACCGAGCAGTGTACGAAGCGGATTCTTCACTTGGTGGTGGGAAAACACGGTCCTCTCTCAATCGCAACGGGGATAAAACGTATACACTCTTGAATTTTTTTCAAAAATGTAAATTTGATGTTTGTTTGAGTTACTACTTCGTTTTTGTTTTGAAACGCATCATCTGTCTGTTTTGAGCGGGTTGTTCAATAACTAATAATAGACCCTATTATTATAGTAAAAAAGGTAAAAGAGGTGATAAATTTAATTTATATACATTTTAAACATCACTGCTGAGACTATAATGTAGCAGAAGTCTGTTTCACCCCTACTCAGACAGACTTCTGCTCTATGTCGGGCTGAGATATGGTCTGCTCGACTTGATTAATTAGTTCGCTGTTTCTGCCTTAATTGTTGAAGTAGGACGATGTGAGCTGTAGGTTTTAACTTTCCGAACAACATAAACGGGAAAAAAATGATCCTAAAGAGAGATTATGTATGTGTATGTTAACTCCACCCTTTCCAGAGATAAGTGAAGGCCGAAGATTAAGACGATTCAGAAGTTGTTAATGAATTTGATACAATATACTTCATGCGGCAGATTAGTTTAATGCAAATTGAAACAATTAAGTTTCTCGTTGAATTCACATGTAGGTTAATGTGTATGTAATGAGTGAATTATCTATACAAGAGAACGCTAGTAATTCAAGATGTAATCAATCATTGAATGAGTTCTTGGTTTTTTTTTAAGGTCTAGTCGTGAGTGGAGTGGCCTCTGCAGCTAATGTCGCAACGTGTGTCGTGCGATGCGTTGCCATCAAAGTGAAGCACAGTTTGAATGAGCTTATGGACTTATCGCCTTTACCTCCACTGTTTCACTAAGCACCAAGAGAGGAAATACTTTTTCTCAAGCGACCCAAAACATTGCATATTAGATAGTGAAAGGTTTCCTTTTTCTTCTTGCTCGCTGACTTAACGATATTGGTGCCAATATATGTTAGAATAAGGAACGGGTAACACTTGAATTTTCCATCTCCTTAGATCGCCCGGGATAGGGATCGAATTGGATAGCTATTACACGATAACCAGTCTGTTCAGTGTCAGGTAGGATGAGAATAGGATCAAGAATTAATTCAATTTGTTCTCAGAAAAGAGCGAAGGAAGTCATGATGAAATGTGAGGAAGATGCCCGACTTCAGGAGGCGTATCTCGTTCATGCCGAGGAGATGAAAGGCTTCTTCTTGCAGGAAAATGAGGAGGTCTCTATGTATCTCTCTCTCTTTCTCTCTCTTTTTATATCTGACTATTTCTCTTTTCTGCTCGCTCCACACTCCTTTAATAATCATTCCTAGGTGCGGGAAGACGAAGATCTGGATACCGAGAAAGCTGCTGAGGTTTCTTTGATCCTTCCTTTATTTTGATTTTGATTGGATAATACCATTAAAAGCTGCATGCTTTCCGTGTGATAAAGTGATCGAAGCCCTGAAATACGTCTTCGAAGGGTATCGTATCAGTCGCTTATTGTCTTAGTGTTAGTAAATATGTGTAGTGTGTGAGAATTTTCTTAGAGGTGGAATTAAGCAGTCATGTTGAGCGGTTGAATGGTTTCATAGCCTCTTGCAGATATCGGAAGTGGCTGTCCACTTGGGTGCTGCTTCTGCCGCAGGTGTTTCAGCCATGGGCGTCAGAGCTGCATTTTTGGAAACGGTTCACCATTTCATCGCTTCTCTACCTACTTACCTTAATTATGAAGTACTTATCTATCCAATTGTTTCAACCCTTTAGGTAGATCTAACAGTTGAAATATTCATGAAAGCGTTTTCTGGTTTCTTCCTCAGCGACTTCACCGCTGCGGTATAATAGCATTTTTTCGCCTCTTTTTGGTTTATTCACTCTTCCTTCTTTTATCTCTCTTTCTATCTCTCTCTCTCTCCCTCTCTCTCTATCGTTCTCTATTTTTTTACCTTTCTTTTTCTGTTTCGCTTTTGTATGGAAGCTAATATTTTGTATGGAAGCCTTATATTCGTTTTTCTGTTGCTTTTCATCCATTTCCCGACTAAGAACATCCCTCTAAGAATAATCACGTGCATCCTCTCTCACGCATCACGTGCATCCTCTCTTACGTATCATATCTCATGTGACAACTTTTCTCCAGAATTGACTTGCTCATACAAATACACCAATGACAACGTTCTAAGTACGATTTGAACTCAGTCGCGCTTGGCTCCGAGGGTTCTGAAGGGAATCGCAGGTGTTTCAGCCATGGGCGTCAGAGCTGCATTTTTGGAAACGGTTCACCATTTCATCGCTTCTCTACCTACTTACCTTAATTATGAAGTACTTATCTATCCAATTGTTTCAACCCTTTAGGTAGATCTAACAGTTGAAATATTCATGAAAGCGTTTTCTGGTTTCTTCCTCAGCGACTTCACCGCTGCGGTATAATAGCATTTTTTCGCCTCTTTTTGGTTTATTCACTCTTCCTTCTTTTATCTCTCTTTCTATCTCTCTCTCTCTCCCTCTCTCTCTATCGTTCTCTATTTTTTTACCTTTCTTTTTCTGTTTCGCTTTTGTATGGAAGCTAATATTTTGTATGGAAGCCTTATATTCGTTTTTCTGTTGCTTTTCATCCATTTCCCGACTAAGAACATCCCTCTAAGAATAATCACGTGCATCCTCTCTCACGCATCACGTGCATCCTCTCTTACGTATCATATCTCATGTGACAACTTTTCTCCAGAATTGACTTGCTCATACAAATACACCAATGACAACGTTCTAAGTACGATTTGAACTCAGTCGCGCTTGGCTCCGAGGGTTCTGAAGGGAATCGCGCACGGAGCGGCTGGCATCGGAATTCTCATAGACACGCTGACTCTGATCGCTTCCAGCAGAGATCTCTACAAGTGACTTCTTCTTTTGTCTGCTCAATCGGTATCACGACATTTCGCACCATGACAACTCACACCCTGAATTTCTTATTTCGCACCATGACAACTCACACCCTGAATTTCTTAATCGAAAAACTTCCATATATTTTTTAATTGGAATTTATGCTTAGGCCCAGGTAAAGATTACGCTAAAGAGGCCGTAAGGCTTAGTACTAGACCGTATAGAACGATTAGTCACCTAATAAGAGTTTTGGAGAAAAGTTATTGCGATATCCGGGTGCGAGTTTTCGTGGTGCGAAATGTCGTGATGCGAAATGTCATGGAATCATGCATGACCATTCCATATCATAGACTCTCAGAACAGTATAGAATTGTTCAGAACCAAGGTTTCATAAACAAAAAGTCGGGAATGCTTGGGGTTTCGAAAAGCAATTTCCGATTTCATTTCAATATTCATTAGAATGAGATGTAAGAAAAACCGATCTCGTATGTAATGGTTTTTCATTTGGGAAAGCAAGAAGAAAGCAAGAAGAGTTTCTCTAAAACATGTTGGTTCTCGATTCAAAAGCGTGCTTTTTTACACGCATAATCAATCAATAAATTCATTACGCTTCCAAAAAGGCGGCTGAAGATATATTGTTTATGTATCTATCCCTTCCGAATTTTAAGCGCATGTACTAGCTGTCGTCTTCTGAAAACTTTTTTCCCTAACAAATAATTTTGTTGATCTGTACACTTGCGGCTCGGGAGAAAAATCATGTGCTCATCATTGAAGGGGACAAGTTGGACATTCTCTCAGGCTTGTGTTTGTATAGGGAAGCGCAGCTGGAGTATGCCTGTCGACTCAGAGAAATCGCTCACTCGCTCAAGACGGAGTTGTACGCGGAGACGGAGGCCTTCATACATTCACTTCACTTTCAGTAAAATGCCCTCCCTCGCATTTATTACTCCGATTCTCATTATCAATGTGAAAATAACAATGCAATAACATCGCTCAATATTCAATGATGAGGTGTCAAAAATTGATTCGGGAAGTAGTGGGTTTCAGTCATGATTTCTCAAAACATAATTCGATGATAATTTCTTGAAGACGAAGAAAAACATTGAAAAAGTAACGGATTCATTATTCTCAGAATTTAAGCTAGCAGGCTAAAAAACTTGATAAATTTTAAGACTGAATTTAAACGCACTTATTCATATTTAAATGTTAAGGATTAGCTTCGATAATTTATATACATATATATATATATATATATATATATGCATTTTTTAACTATTCCAGTGCATAAACATTCAGCAATTACAGAAAACGCATCAGTACTTAATATCAAAATAACTATAATCTTGAAATGAATTATCATTTTAAAGTATAGATTTACAGCTGTGCGTTCAAGTAAGTTATTTTCTACTAGAAAAGCTGTGAAGTCAAAAAGATAACCACCATCACTCAAAAACCGAAAAAAACGAATAAGTATTAGTGTATTTCAACAGCAATAGGGTTCTCTCGCTTGTTTCAGGTTATTTCCATACCTTTCATAACAAAATTTCACGGGGTATTTGATTATTATATAAAAACAATAAACAGGGTGCGGTCAAAGTATGGAACGGTGGTTATTAACCATTTGTTATTAGAAAAGGCAAGGAAATCAAGTCTTTAATATAAAAATACTTGTTGCATATAGGTTCAATAACAATTCAGAAAAATCATTAGATTTGGCCTGGTCTTTCTCTTACAACATGCCTGAGACGATGCTCGAATTGCTGGACCGTGTCTCGCTTTCTCAGTTCATCTTCTCTGATGAGAATTTATTCAAAGTAGAAGAGGATTTCAACCCCCAAAACAAACGCGTTCTTGCTCACACTTCTCTGGAGGCTGATAAAAAAACAGATGCATCGAAAGAACTTAACACTCTGCTCAGGTTATGGTGTGGGGAGCAATTTGCTCCTCAGGCAAGAGTCCCTTGTTCTTCGTTTGGAGAAAACGTCAAAATGGATCGACATCTGTACACGAAAAAAATATTGAAAAATGTATTGAAGCCCTGGGCAGATGCTCATTTCAAAGGAGAGAATTATGTCTTCCAGCAAGACGGAGCTCCTTCTCACACTGCCAAGTTCATTCAAGATCGGTGCGCAGCAAAGCTTCCGGCCTCTTTGACAAAGTCCGAATGGCCCGCTTCCTTACCCGACCTGAATCCGCTGGATTACTCTGTTTGAGGGTATTTACAGTCCAAGGTCTGCGCTAAAACTCCTGAAATTTTTGAATGTTCTCAAGGCCCGCCTGACCACAGAATGGAACAATCTTTCTAATGAATTTCTGCGACAAACGGTCCAGCAATCCGATCATGGTCTCAGGCATGTTGTAAGAGAAAGAGGAGGCCGATTCGAATAATTTTTCATAATTGTCACTAAACCTGCATGTAATAAATCTTTTACTAAATACTTGATTTGCTTGCTTTTACTAGAAACAAATGGTTAATAACCACCGTTACATACTTCGGCCGCACCCTGTATTTATGTATTTGAGGTATATATCATATTTGTAGCTCTCAAGCGATTGCTTTCTGCGCCTGTGTTTTTTTGAAGTTTTCAGTCTTTGATTAAATTACAATTGTATGTTTAAATTTTATGTGAATGTTGACATAATTTTTTTTTTGTAATTTGTTCTCACAGAAAAACTTTCTGTCTGTAGATGTACTAACTTCCATCTCGAGATGTCTAAAAAACCTTTTTAAAAAGTTAGATTTAGTTATGATTCGGACAATGCTGGTTCAAGGTGTCAAATAACTCCCAACATAGTCAAAATTAATTGACTTTACTGAAAGCTATATCTGAAAATTTTGAATATGATACAGTATTTACAGGTATTGTAAATGTATTTGGAGTAAATTGGTTGAGATGAATGAATGAAAGCAGTCGAATCGATTCAGACATACGAATCATAGAATAGCAGTCTCTATAGAACAAAATAAGAGACGAGCTCCTAACGAAAGTCCGTCTCGAGGCGCGTCTTCAAGCTCATTTCCTTGACGTACTCTTCTCTATAGAACAAAATAAGAGACGAGCTCCTAACGAAAGTCCGTCTCGAGGCGCGTCTTCAAGCTCATTACCTTGACGTACTCGTGCCAGAGAAAGTCTCTCATGAACCAAGAATGAAAAGGATTCACTCAATGCAGACAAAGGAAGAGGTAGTTAAACTAAGAATCCGCTAACTAAAAACTTTTTCCTTAATCGAGTAAAAACGAGATATTTAAACGCAATTCATAATGCTGCTGTTTCCAGAAGCAAGAATAGTTCCAGAGCAGTTTTCGACAATACTTGTCCTAAAATTTCTTGAAAAGGTTTCAGAATATTCCACTTTCTATGTAATCGACAACAATACGGATTGCAGTACGAAAAGTCTCCGCAGTAACAAACTTTAACTCAAAAACATAGGCCAGAGCCATCCTAGAATTCGCCTCTGAGGTTTGGAGTCCTGGCGAAATGTCTTCTATTTAAAAAAAATAGCAAAGGTCCAAAAGCGATTCACCTGCTTAAATTTTAAACGTACACAATACGTGCCATCTTATAAACAAAGGCTTAAATTTCTAAACTAACAGACTATATTCACGCAGAAATTAAATATATTTGCAAATTACAGGGTGCACCAAACCTCACGTGGACGACTTTGTCACTGTATATTTTTTGTTTGGTGTAGCGGTCGTTTGAATTTTTGCTTGTATCTAAGTCATAACGTTGAAAACACACCCTGAAAAAAATCAGAATGATATCTCTTTTCGTTCTTAGGTAATGGTCTATAACTTTGACAGAAGCTTTATTCTGCGCTTGAGCCAGTCCGGGCACACTCAGAAGCACATCGCCAGAATCACCGGATTTGCCCCACAGGACCATTGAGGACACCATATGTCGTTTTCGTGAGACTGGTACGACGAATGACCTCCCCAAGAGCGGCAGACCAGCGACCGCGACCACTACCATCACCTCCAACGAATGGCCTCCGTAATCGCCTGATTTGAATCTTCTGGACTTCTCTGTGTGGTCGGTCCTTCAGAGCAAGGCTTGCGCTTCTCACAAGAATTTGGTCAGACTTGTGAAATTTTACAGTCCGCTCTGGCTCGGCTGGCTGACGTTTATTACTACTATTTTGTTCATCACAACTAGTGATGAAGGCCCTATAGGGTGAGAATGCTCGACTGTTAGTAGTTCGGTGAGAGTTCGGATTGACTGTGATGAGTTATTTTTGCAAATTTTTTATTTTTAAATCAAAAAATATTTTTACATTAAAAAACGCTTAGGCTTAGGAGAAATTTTACGCTAACGAGGCCGTACGGCTTAGCTAACGAGGCCGTACGGCTTAGCTAACGAGGCCGTATGGCTTAGCTAACGAGGCCGTATGGCTTAGCTAACGAGGCCGTACGGCTAAGCTAACGAAGCGGTACGGCTCAGCTAACAAGGCCGTGTTTTAGGCCAGCCGAGCCAGAGCGGACTAAAATTTCACAAGTTTTGGTCAGTCTGAAGCGCGCCTTCCAAAAGGCGTGGGATCTTGATATCTACCTGTTCACCACGCTGAGTGCCTTCTAAAACCGACTCCGTGCCTGTATCAAGTCTGTTTGAAATCTGAGAGTGCAGATTTTTCCCAAAAGTTTGAATAAACTTTGATGAAAATTTTGTTTGATTTGCTCAATCCGTTAAGTTTTTATCAGAAAAAAATTTGTTCACGTGAACTTTTGGCGCACCCTGTATATAAACTGTTTTTGGTAACTTATTAACATCAAATAACTTTTTCAAATTTGCAGCCAGGAATCGTTTCACTAGATATGATAGATTCAAATTGCTTTTACCGATATGTAAAAAACAAGCTCAAAAACGTTTTTCCATATCTACTAGAGGCAATGTGGAATGAACTACCCTAATCGTTTTTTTTTGCTCATATAAGTTTAATACTAATAGTTTAATAATAATAATAAGCTGCTCATATAATAAGTGGAATGAACATGTATTCGTTATACGAGTAGCCTTGTATTTTAGTGAGACTATAATATTCTAATTACAGAATTTCATATAATAATATTTCTCGCCTGGAAATTCACGATACGGTAATATTGAGTTTATATATTTTGGTGTAATTCACAAGCCGCTAAAATAGTTTTCAAATAGCTTTGAGTAAGAGTAGAAGAGTATTCTTCTAGAGTTGTGTGTACTCCCACTTCTGCGGCTTGGATACGACGTAGCCTTATGTGAAGACGTCCTATTGTGAATAAGTCCTATAATTAAGTGAAGTGAGTTATCTTTGTGATCAATGTTTGCTGAATTCTTGTTTGTTTGAATGATATTTGCCTAAGTGGCCGATAAATAGAATTTATTCACTCAAGGGACTGAATATTGGAATTAAAAGGCGTGGCAGGCGATCATTATCTAGATAGAAGGTTTGTGTGAGTGAGGAAAGGTCCTCCTCTCATTAAGTCGATAGATCGATAGAATAGACCATCATTGAGTGAGGAAAGGACCTCAGTCTCAATATATGTTCACAATGCTTTCTCTATTAGATTTCCCAAACTTGTCCAATCTATACGAGATCTCAGCAAGGGAACTTTCTATCGACTCTATACTAGCCAGACATTTATCGACCCTTTCTGCGGTCTTTCTAACTGTCGCTAGAGTCCTCTCTTCCAACTTCTTCATTCTTTCTTCCATTTCTTTGACGTGAGCGATTACCTTCAGCTCACTGTTAGTTATGTGCGCATTGATGGCTCACGTCCAATGGACTGGCGGCACTTATTTCAATCGGACGAACTTCTTCACCAAGGAGTTCAACTTCTTCCAGAGCTTCCATTATCTCAACAAATACAGTTGTTTTTGATGAACAAACGATTCGTACCAATTACTTATGTACAAACTTTAGGGTCACCTCTAGGTGAGAAAGCTCATGTGTCCAACAAACAATTTGAACCAATTTCTAATGCACAAACTATAGGTCGCATCTGGGAAAGAAGCTCTTTTACTTATGTACAAACTATAAGGTCACCTGTAGGTGGGAGAACATACACCCAACCATGATCGACACTCCAGTCAACATTCTCATTCTTCTGTACTGTCCGGAGAATTAGTCGGAGCTATTAGATATAATGGCGCTTCATGTCCCATGACATTGAGAATAAAGCGTTTGAACTCGAATTGAATAATATGTTTAAGTACTTGCTTTAAACCTCGATTATAAATTCACAGTTTCGGGCCACCTCCCATCAGAGTAGGCCATCTTTCAGCCTACCTTCGACATTGGCTGTCCTTTATGTGCAACGGAAACACAACGTCAAATAAAGCATTGAATACCTCCCTTGTCCTCATCTAACCCCTGCCATGATGAAGAAATGAATGAAAAAAATTATATTCTCGAAGTTTTACATAAATAGAAAAACTTCAATGTTTAGGAGGAAGAACATTCTTTCATCATTTCTTGCAGAGATATAATTTTTAAGTGAAAGTTAGTGATTCTTTTAGTAAGGGAATGACAGATCTTCGATTCGCGAATCTTCAAAACTGTACCTTTTGTGGAATTGCCATTGTTGCTGGATGAGTGACTGAATTTAAAAACGCACCGCTCAAAATGTGAGAGATGAAAGACAATGAGGGCTACTCATGGTATTTCCCTGAGCATCAACTATAAAAGCTTCACAATAGAATCAAGTCATTTCAACTCTTCTCCCGTCTACTGTGAATTCTGCTTCACCCGTAGTCCATTCATTCCGTCCGTTGTGATGTCAGGTGAACCGGTTGACCTCGATTCTCTTCCCAAGATTATCTCCCCGAATGAAAACGTCGAGGAAAGAAAGGAGCTGGCCGAAGTTGTGGTCGAAGAGCTCCAGTTCATCGAAGTAATCAGTTTTAGAGACAAAAATAATGATGATAGCAAAAATAAATAATATATTCATAGCTAAAAGGTAGCTGGCTTGAAATATGTAGAAGCAAAATGTGTTAGGCAAACTTATGACCTTACAGTTAATCATTTTTGAACATTCTCTGCAGTGAACTCTACGCTGCCGGAAAACATTTTTTTCCATATGCCCTTGAAAGTGGGCCGAGTCTTGGCCTCATTTTTTCAAGAACTAGTTTATTTTCAACAACAAAAATCTTTTACAGTTGAACTCAATGGATCTAGAAGTAGATCTTGTTCGAACTCGACTACGTAAGATCGAAGGAATTTCTCATCTGGAAAAAGTTCAAAGCATAAACTTCAGGTGCTCTCTTCAAAGATTAACCTGCTTCTTACGACCAATGGATAATTTACCTTTCATAAAACTTTTCTGGAAATTACCAAAGGAAGGACGAAGGAAGAAGTTGTAAGGCCTTGAGGCCGAGAGGGCGTTTGTTATTTGTACCAAACAAGCAATACACTAATAACACACTTCTACTGTTTAACACTACGGACTACACTTTCAGTGTTGATGACAGGTATATTGAAAATTTTTGTGTTATAAGTGTCTTGTTTGTTTGGTACAAATAAAAAACGGCCTCACGGCCTTTCGACTTCTTCCTTCGTCCTCCCTTTGGCATTTGCCAATCTTTCTTGACATGAGTTAGAGACTGAAACATCTGGTTTTGGTTGCGAACTTGGTGCGGTGGAGACGCAGACATTTGGCTCGATTACGAAAAACGCGCAAACACACGTTTCATAGGGTTTTAGAAAACATACTTCTCTGTTTCTCTGACGTCTGTCTTTTTAACACATCCTACGGCTTTCATATTTCTCTGCAACCCTAAGTTATAAAAACCTTTTTTTCAAATACACAGGAAGTAATTTTACCGTTATTTAGTAATTAATTTTGAGATCAACTAATTTCAGCACCACAGAGAAACAAAAAGACATGTTTGCGAAAGGTCTGTTTTATACGGTCCTGTTACTGAACCGTACGGCTTTGCTAGCCTAACCGCTGCCTTAGCCTAGGCCGAAAAAAAACACTTAAAAGTACCTCAATAACTTGAGGGATCAGACTTATGTATGTTAACAATTTTTTGGCAGATTTTTTTATGCTAAAAATGAATAAATCAAAATTATAAATAGTAATGAATTAATTTATGCTGATCGCGGTTGAGAGATATTTTATGAATTCATGCTCGTGAATCACCAGACTACTCAGGCCTCTTTTACCGTGTAGAGAAAACATAGGAAAAATCTCTCGCTCTTGCTATGTCTCTTTATAATTGGTCAGTGTTGTCTCTCGCTCTCACTGTTTAATTCAGCCTCTTTAGAGCTTCTCGCGTACAGTGACTCAATCCCGGTTTACATAGGTTGCTCTAGCTTTGAAAAGACTGGTCATCTCACTTTCAACATAGAACAAGCAAAAGCCTTGCTCTCAAGGACCGACCACACAGAGAAGTCCAGGAGATTCAAATCAGGTGAGTACGTTGGCCATTCGGCGGAGGTTATCATGGAGGGGAAATTGGTCTTGCACCATTTTGCGCTTGTGGGTGTGCGCAGAGTCTTGCTGGAACGTCCATTTGCGTCCCGCGAAGTGAGCCTGGCTCCAGGGAAGTACTTCCTTCAGGAGAATGTCGTTCAGGTAGTTATTGGCATTCACTTTCACTCCCTGCTCGACGAAAAATCCCGGCCCAGACCATGACAAAGTCGGGATGGCCCTTTCTTGAGACGTAACGGCCACTCTTACTGGCCTCGTTGACCGATCTCGACCAAGTCCTATCGTTCTGGTTGTTGAAGAACTGCTCAATATTGAACAACTTCTCATCGGTGAAGAGAATATCCAAACAGTCCACCGGCTTGATTTGACAGTTCTAGACATCTCCGAAGACGGGTCGCCTTCATCTGGTGTGTCAATGCGTGACTCTTCTGCAGCTTGATGGGGCGAAGTCCTATGCGATATTTGATGGTCCTACGAACAGACTATTCGAGATATTCAGCTCCTTTGCGACTTTTCTGAGACTCCGCTTGGGGTTATATCGAATCTGGTCTCGGATGCTTCTCACGTTGAAGGAAGTGGTCGCGCTCACTGGTTTGCCACTCCTGGGACGGTCATTCGTCGTACCATTCTTACA
This sequence comes from Allodiplogaster pararmata, assembly GCA_964056735.1. Lineage (NCBI taxonomy): Eukaryota > Metazoa > Nematoda > Chromadorea > Rhabditida > Diplogasteridae > Allodiplogaster > Allodiplogaster pararmata. The sequence goes on along the minus strand of OZ057404.1, from coordinate 36,739,056 downwards.
AAAGCGATGTATTGTGTTTTCAATAGTCCTGCGGGAGAATCCAGTGGTTCTGGCGATGTGCTTTTGATTCTGCCCGGACTGGTTCAAGCGCAGAATGTAGCCTCGGTTCATATCAGAGAGTATTACCGGAAAACGAAAAGAGTTATCATCCTGATTTTTCTAGGGTCTGTTCACAACATTATCAATAAGATACAAGCGAAAAACCACACGACCGCTACACCAAACAAAAAACTTTAAAAAAGAAAAAGTCGTCCACCTGGACTTTTGGTACACCATGTAAATATTTTTAATATTTTGAAGGTTTTTGTTTATAAAAACGGTCTCTTAAGCCGTGCTGTCTCGTTAGCCTAAGGCGTACGGTCTCGTTAGCGTAACATTACGGAGCCTAAGCGAAATTTGATGTTCAAAATACATATTATAGAAGAAAAAAAATTTAGAGAAAAAAGGTAGTCAGGTCGCTTACCTAAGTCCTATAATGTCCAAAAACCATAAAAAATTTCAAATTTCATTCGTTAGTTTCCCCGTAAAACCTGCCCAACCCAAGTGCATTAGCACCCGAAACCTCGTAGTGCGAAATGTCGCGATACCATTTTTCTCAGCTAGAAAAGCATGGAAATGAGTTAATCGCAGAAAGTAGTTTCTTATGGTGTTTTTAAAGAGACCAGGAGGCCAGGATGCTGGGAGACCGTGCCGCTGAAGGCCGAAATCATTTCAAATGAAAAACATGCACCGTGAAAAAAATTGAACAAAAGCTTTACGGTACTTTTCTAGCCTGTAAACAAGCTTAAAATTCAAAAACTGAAAAAAAAACAGCAAAAAAAGTACTCTATTGTGTTCAAGATGGAACCTTCTCAAGAAAGTGGAGAATCTAGAGATGCTAACCACCTTGACATATTTGGATTTCTACGATAATCAGGCTCGTGCTAATTTGAAAGGCTCACTAAGAAGTTTTTTTTAAATTTCAAGTGTTCAGTTGGTGGGTAGTCAAACATTTTCAACAAAAAATTCGAAAAGATTCGGTGGTAAAGGCAAAAATTCTAGAACAATGAGAAGGCGAGTGAGAGAGTGTAGCAATTAGGAGATAGGCATATACATATAAGTAGTGAGCGAAAAACAGGAGGTGAGGCACAAAGGCCGAAATAGATCAACTCTCTGGTGATCTGAGGTTGTTTTTTCTGAATTCTAGTTTAACATGTGATAACATTGTAGTCGCCTTTGAATTTCTGAGCAGATAAATTCAAGGATAAATCCTTTTCTCTCTACTTGTGAAATTGCCACGCGGGACTTTAATGACCTTTACTTCACAGAAACAAACAAACAAATGAAGAAAATAAATGGAGAATGATAAATAATTACTTAATTAATATAATTACTGAATTAGAATGCCAGAATAGGATGCTAGATAAATGAACTGGGAGTCTTAACTGAAAAACTCCTTTCCCAACTCCCCCACCCCTACTCTACTCAAACCCGGACTTCAGCCGCCGATCTGCTTGTGGTCTGCTTGGCGTCGCCGCGTTGGATGGAGTCGTGTAGAGAGACGCTTGTGGGGAGGGGTTGACCTTGGATGGGATTGCCCGTGGGAGAGAGAGTCCGCCCACTCAAACTTGGGTAATTAAACCCTTTGGTTTAATTAATAAAACAAAACAAACACGCACGAAACGCGCCTAGCCAAAACTAGCTAGATGTGAAAGAGAATGGAGAAGAGGCACGAAGGCCAGAACATTAATGATTAGAATCTTCAATGGGCTATCAAAAATATTCTAACTCCATAAACTTGGAGACAATGCTCCTAGAGCACTCAAAACACACTAGTGCACTAGATGAGGCTAGGAGGAGGCAATGATGTTATATAATAACATAAGTGAATATAGAATATATAGAATATATTACTATAAATTAGAATTCAATGAATTCTGAAATGAATTAGCGTAGCTAATGAAGATAAGGGAATAAAATGAAGGCGATGATTAAATGAATATCGCGAAGGAACTAGCGCGCGCGTGGCGAGCTTTTACCGTAACTCATTAGCTAGAAAAACACTAAAAATGGGTCATTAAAACACGGATTTAATGACATTGGGGCCCCGGGCCGGAAGTAGGGATTTAGGGTCGAGGGCGGAGGATTGGATTGAGGGTGCACGTCGCCAGATGATGAGCACCGGAGCGTCGCGAACATCGTGCCGAGTCGTCCTTGGCCGGCTTCATTTCTCTCCCTGGTCGTGGTACTTCAACTCGAAAACAGCATCTTAGTCATTTGATCCAGAGCTTCCATTTCTAAACAAATGAAGCTCATTCTTCGCGCATTTCCTCTCTATTCCAAATTCTAGACCATTCCGCTTATAATTCTTCAATGATTCTCGTATTGCATTCTTATTGAAATCTCTTCATGATTATCATTATAACTGGTCACTGGGTGAGACTGGGGCCCGGGCGGCCTGATTATTCATTTCCGAACAAGTTGCCAATACGCGGGGTAACCTTGCAAGCGATTCACAACCTCTAATAGGTCTCAAATTCGTGCTTTCTGGAGTCATTACGTGAGTTCCTTCGCCAGAGGTCTCAGCTATCCGCCACAATCTTTCGTCCATTCTTCGGCCCTTGGGAAGTTCCATCCATGGTCGATTCTTCATCATGTCTGTCGGCCCGCTGCCAGGGTCGTACTCTTGGTCCCTTTTCCTTTCGCGATGGTCGTAAGTCACGTGGCGTCTCTGAAGGTCTAACGCTTCGCGACTCATAGACAGCTTGTTGAGGGCTCTACCCTCCGTGCGGCATTTCGCACCTATTTCGTCTTTCCTGCCATGAACGAGGTCACGCAAGTAGGGAACAGCTTCGGATGAGCATCTCAAAGAAGCTCTAGTTTCCTTTCCGTTGGCGCGATAATTGACTTTCGGGTGGTTTTGGAGAGTGTTGTTCACTTCTTTCCGGACCGTATCTCTGTCGATGATTGGAGCAACGATTATTGAGGACTTAGGCTCAACCTTTGACCCTGTGGCTATCCACCCGAGAATCGAAGGTGTGGCCACTCGGAAGCTTAAATCTGCGCTCATCGACATCAGTAACCTTCAAGTAATCTTCATTGCCAATCAGCAGCTGCGGCTTCATGATACTTATCCTGTCACATTTATCGGCCATTCTCAAATTCCGACGTCGAATTTCATCCACATCTGCTTGTGGGAGCGGCGGGAATTTTAGTGAACCCAATAATGGTTCAGAAAATCCCAGGGCTTCAATTGTCATCCGTTCCCCGGTGACACTTTGGAGCATAACTTCGTAGATGGGATAGGTTTTCAGACCTTCCGTCTTATCTCCCAGTCCGCATAGAGAAGACTCGCAGTCTCGTAACTTCCGCAGCGAGAGTTTCTCAGCCAGGACCCTTGATATTAGGCTCATACTGGCCCCGGTGTCCATTAAAAAGGTTACTCTCTTGCTTTTTCCATGTGCAGTTCCTCGTGCAGTTACCCGACCGGCTTGTAGTCGCGGCGAGAAGGTGCCAAACTTCTCACGGCTTTGGTTTAATAATACCCTTTGACGTTCCTGTTGCCTCAATTCTGCCTCTTGTCTCTGAATATGTTCCGTCCTACCGTCTTTTCCTCGACGGTTTAGTTCCTTCCGACGTTCAATTTCATATTCTTTGTGAGACTGCTTCCTAGTTGCCCATTGCATGCATACAGATATGTCGTGCTCCTCGTCACAATTCGGACACTTGACGTCACATCTGTGCGCGGTACTATGCGGCTTGAGGCAGGCAATGCAGACGCCACGTTGTTTGAGAAATCGGATTCTGTCCGTAACCAGGCGCAAAGTGTAACAATACCTTGATATTTTATGCCTCCCACAGTAGACGCAGCTTTGTTTTGCGGTTGGTATCTGAATTTTCCTTGCGGTGTTTAGATGGCTTTCAGTCGGATCTCCTCTCACGAAATTTCTGATTTGCCTCTGACCATTTGGTATGGCCCTTCCAACTGGAACATTCATTGGCGAAACGAAGCGCTCCTCTGCTCTGTTTACCGTCAGGACGTTTATGCATTCTTTTGAATAACTCACTGTGTTAATCGCAGCCGGGTCGTTCATCGATGCGACGAACATTTCTTCTCTTATTAAGCTTTCAGCTTTATCCAGAATCGACTTCACTGTGATGTTCTCCGCTTGGTATGTGAAACGGTGCAATTTGTCTTTCAGCTGCGGTATGTGAAACTTCCTGGTTATCATTTCTTGTAGCGTGATGTCCTTCTGGATGCTCTCGCGAGTTCTTGCCATCCGTGCTACTAAAGCTTTCAGGGTCAACGTTAGACAGAGCTGGTCGTTCCATGAGTAGCTAGCTGCTGTCAATGTCTCAATTTGTACTGCCAGCGTTCTCTCGTCGCTCTGCTTCATTCCAAAACTTTCCTTCAGAAGATCCATGGCTGACGTATAACCGCTTGCAGTAATTGGAAACTGAGTAATTGCAATCCTCGCAGTTCCCTGGACACAACTCAGAAGGTAGCTCATTTTTTCCGCGTCCGAAACGTCTGCTCTCGAGTGCACAGTTTCATTAAACCTTTCGAACCATTCTGTAAATTCCAAGCAGTTCCCATCAAACACTGGCAAAAGTAGCGGAGGTAAGCGAGGTAGTCGTGACAGTGCTGCTGTCTCTTGCTGGAACCGCCGCTCTTCTATTGCGCTACTTGCACTGTGGGCTGAATTCTCTCCAGCAAGTCTATCGGCAGCGTTTGTAGAACCTTGCTGTGATACTGCGATTTGACAAAGTTTTATTCAAGTCCTCGTATGCCTTCTTGTAGTGGTCTCTTTCCATACCAAGCCTCCTTATGAGGAATTTTACTTCTCGGAGCAGCGACGCGTTTTCTCCCAGTCGGGACGAGCGGTTCTCCAGGTTCGTATTCAGATTCGTATTCAGATTCAGATTCGGATTCAGATTCAGATTCATATTCAGATTCTCCAATCGTTCCTTCTGCTGGAAGTGCGACTCGAGGATCTTGTACTGTCGAGCGAGGTGGCTTTGCTGAGGCAGGCAATCGATGTCGATCTCCTCTTCTTCGGCCATTTTCGCTTCAGTTTCGTCCGATCCCGAAGACCTTGGGCCCGTATGCACCATGTAGTCGCCTTTGAATTTTTCAGCCGTCGATCTGCTTGTCGTCTGCTTGGCGTCGCCGCGTTGGTTCGATTTGCGTAGAGAGACGCCCGTGGGGAGGGGTTGACCTTGGATGGGATTGCCCGTGGGAGAGAGTGTCCGCACACTCAAACTTGGGTAATTAAACCCTTCGGTTTAATTAACAAAACAAAACAAACACGCACGAAACGCGCCTAGCCAAAACTAGCTAGATGTGAAAGAGAATGGAGAAGAGGCACGAAGGCCAGAACATTAATGATTAGAATCTTCAATGGGCTATCAAAAATATTCTAACTCCATAAACTTGGAGACAATGCTCCTAGAGCACTCAAAACACACTAGTGCACTAGATGAGGCTAGGAGAAGGCAATGATGTTATATAATAACATAAGTGAATATAGAATATATAGAATATATTACTATAAATTAGAATTCAATGAATTCTGAAATGAATTAGCGTAGCTAATGAAGATAAGGGAATAAAATGAAGGCGATGATTAAATGAATATCGCGAAGGAACTAGCGTGCGCGTGGCGAGCTTTTACCGTAACTCATTAGCTAGAACAACACTAAAAATGGGTCATTAAAACACGGATTTAATGACAAACATAGTAATTTCAAGAACGCGGTTGATTTAAAACCGGAAGTCATGTGAAAAAAAGGACACTTAAATTGTTACAGATTGAGAAAATAGAAAACCTGGACACTCTTGTGAACTTGGAGACTCTCGACTTCTCGTTCAACAGAATTCAAAGAATTGAAGGACTCGATAATCTTAAGAAGCTCAAGACCTTATACCTCGTGCATAATAAAATTTCCGTCATTGAAGGAATTCAAAAGGTTGGATTAGTTGTTTGATAAACTTCAAAGTATATCAAGTCAACGCTTCTTGAATAAACAACTGTCAAAAAAGTTTTTTGTTTTAAAACTCCAACTATAGACAGTTTTGAATTTTTGTAGGAAAACTTCTGTTTAAAAAAGATTATTTCAAAACTTTACAGCTCGCGAATCTGGACTATTTGGAAGTAGGCGATAACCGCATAACGAAAATCGAGAACCTGGAGCAGAACTTCAATCTCACTCGCCTTTTCCTAGGAGCCAACCAGATTCGAAAGGTGTGCACTTTAATAAATATATAAAATTAACTTAGTCAGATTCTATAAGAGAGGAAATAGAGCGTCTCACATCTAGTACGTGACCATGGAGTCAAAGCTCTTGGTTGAAAGCTTTAAAGCTATTGCTTCATCGAAGAAAAATTTACGGTTCTGCGATATTTTATGCTTAGCACAACCAAACCTTTGCATGTAGTCTGATTCTGTTAAAAATTAAAGTTCTGTAAGTGTTTCACCAAAAAATTTAAGATTTGAATCATCGCTAGTTAACCAAAAACTATTGATGAAGAATCTTAAAGAGATGAAGAATCTTAAAGAAAAGAGAGGGTAAACTGTAAAAATTACGTTCAACATTCTTGGTAGACCGCTTGAAGTTTTAAATTAATGTTTAAGGAGTTTCCAAGAGATAAGAACGAGATTGGGTCGAGCTAAAGGAAAACCAAAAGACCATTTGCTTAGTGATTGTTGGATATAATGTGAATACAAACATAGAAAAATTTATCATAAAAAAGAATTCACGTATATTGAACACTTTTGATAAATTTTTCGACGTTCTGTGTGCGTTTCCTGAACAATATATATTTACCCTCACTTTTTTTTAAAATTCAGCCGTGCTGTATATAATATTTGCGTTTGTTCTGACCCCGTAAAATCCCAGTTGCGAGTTCTATACCGATTGTGTTAGTTACTTTAGTTGTCAAATTAACACCGCATTATAGAAATATGTGAAAAAGCGAGTCCGGGTTTGTTCTGACCCCGTAAAATTCAAGTTGCCAGTTCTATACCGATTGTGTTAGTTACTTTAGTTGTCAAATTAACACCGCATTATAGAAATATGTGAAAAAGCGAGTCCGGGTTTGTTCTGACCCCGTAAATTTCAAGTTGCGAGTTCTATACCGATTGTGTTAGTTACTTTAGTTGTCAAATTAACACCGCATTATAGAAATATGTGAAAAAGCGAGTCCGGGTTTGTTCTGACACCGTAAAATTCAAGTTGCGAGTTCTATACCGATTGTTTTAGTTACTTTAGTTGTCAAATTAACACCGCATTATAGAAATATGTGAAAAAGCGAGTCCGGGTTTGTTCTGACCCCGTAAAATTCAAGTTGCGAGTTCTATACCGATTGTGTTAGTTACTTTAGTTGTCAAATTAACACCGCATTATAGAAATATGTGAAAAAGCGAGTCCGGGTTTGTTCTGACCCCGTAAAGTTCAAGTTGCGAGTTCTATACCGATTGTGTTAGTTACTTTAGTTGTCAAATTAACACCGCATTATAGAAATATGTGAAAAAGCGAGTCCGGGTTTGTTCTGACCCCGTAAAATTCAAGTTGCGAGTTCTATACCGATAGTGTTAGTTACTTTAGTTGTCAAATTAACACCGCATTATAGAAATATGTGAAAAAGCGAGTCCGGGTTTGTTCTGACCCCGTAAAATTCAAGTTGCGAGTTCTATACCGATTGTGTTAGTTACTTTAGTTGTCAAATTAACACCGCATTATAGAAATATGTGAAAAAGCGAGTCCGGGTTTGTTCTGACCCCGTAAAATTCAAGTTGCGAGTTCTATACCGATTGTGTTAGTTACTTTAGTTGTCAAATTAACACCGCATTATAGAAATATGTGAAAAAGCGAGTCCTGGTTTGTTCTGACCCCGTAAAATTCAAGTTGCGAGTTCTATACCGATTGTGTTAGTTACTTTAGTTGTCAAATTAACACCGCATTATAGAAATATGTGAAAAAGCGAGTCCGGGTTTGTTCTGACCCCGTAAAATTCAAGTTGCGAGTTCTATACCGATTGTGTTAGTTACTTTAGTTGTCAAATTAACACCGCATTATAGAAATATGTGGAAAAGCGAGTCCGGGTTTGTTCTGACCCCGTAAAATTCAAGTTGCGAGTTCTATACCGATTGTGTTAGTTACTTTAGTTGTCAAATTGACACCGCATTATATAAATATGTGGAAAAGCGAGTCCGGGTTTGTTCTGACCCCGTAAAATTCAAGTTGCGAGTTCTATACCGATTGTGTTAGTTACTTTAGTTGTCAAATTAACACCGCATTATAGAAATATGTGAAAAAGCGAGTCCGGGTTTGTTCTGACCCCGTAAAATTCAAGTTGCGAGTTCTATACCGATTGTGTTAGTTACTTTAGTTGTCAAATTAACACCGCATTATAGAAATATGTGAAAAAGCGAGTCCGGGTTTGTTCTGACCCCGTAAAATTCAAGTTGCGAGTTCTATACCGATTGTGTTAGTTAATTTAGTTGTCAAATTAACACCGCATTATAGAAATATGTGAAAAAGCGAGTCCGGGTTTGTTCTGACCCCGTAAAATTCAAGTTGCGAGTTCTATACCGATTGTGTTAGTTACTTTAGTTGTCAAATTAACACCGCATTATAGAAATATGTGGAAAAGCGAGTCCGGGTTTGTTCTGACCCCGTAAAATTCAAGTTGCGAGTTCTATACCGATTGTGTTAGTTACTTTAGTTGTCAAATAGACACCGCATTATATAAATATGTGGAAAAGCGAGTCCGGGTTTGTTCTGACCCCGTAAAATTCAAGTTGCGAGTTCTATACCGATTGTCTTAGTTACTTTAGTTGTCAAATTAACACCGCATTATAGAAATATCTGGAAAAGCGAGTCCGGCAACATCGCAGCAACAAACGGCATAGGTACACGCTGGGCAGAGGCCTTTCCCCGCTCAATTTTTGAAAGCAGTTGGAATAGGCTAAAGTAAACGGGAACGAAATAGTTCGCCAAATAAGATTAAACTCTACCGCATTATTTTCTTGCAAGTTATCAATATCAAGGCTGGGCTTTTTTTGTTGTCGGTTTTTAGATTTTTTGGTTTTAGTTGACTTTTTTTTCAAAAAAAATTTGCCTCAAAAAATCAACAAAAAGTTCGACAAAAATCAAAAAAATTCAAAATTTTCACCAAAATTTTCAGTGGGTTTGTTAACAATTTTTGTTACCTTTTTTCCAAAATAACTAGAAAATCACACAATTCATGTGTTTCTTAAATATTCAATATTCAAACGACAATATTCATAAGTTTTCAAAGTTCCTTTTCTTGAATCAGAGCTTACAACTTATCGGCCTAGATGAATAAGTTCAAAATAGAAAAGAAGGCTCTAGTTAATAGTTTTTCACCATTTTTAGTACAGTAAAATCAAAATCACTATGATTTTTTTCATTTTCTGTTTCTATTTCTAAAAAGATGTTCACTTAAAATTGTAAAACTTACTCTTGGAATAATGAAAACTTTGATTCTGAATAAAACTCAAATTATGATAATTTGTTAAAATGGTAAAAAATTTTGTTAAAAAATAGAACGGTGCTTCTCAATTTCTCTTTCAGCACTTGAAGCTTTCTTCGTTAAAATTCTTCAAAGCTTTCATCTCACTTGCTTAACTATCCTTGAAAATGACAAACAATGTTTGTCTCACAATTCCAGACCGTTGAAATGATTAGAAATGTTGTTGACGTTGTTGAAATTGAATATTTCTCTAGAAAATATGATACCCTCATTTTCTTTTGAAGGCGCGTATCATCACTTTATGTTATTGATTTACGAAAAGTGCCTACTGTTAGATCTCTTGAAATTGTCAGGGTTCATGTCCGGTTTTTGAGATTCTACTTGCTGTTATTTCATCAAAACTCATTTTCTACTAATAATGTCAATAAAAATTTTCTTCAGGTTTCATTAGATAAAACATAACAAAATGGATCAATAAAAAGGTGGTAAAAAAATTTTTGTAGAAAACAACTTTTTTGCTGATTTTTTTGTTGATTTGTTGACTTTTTAGCTTAAAAATTTTTTTTTTTTGGTTTTCTGAGCCCAGCCCTGATTCGTGACCGTTTTTAAACATCGTCCCAGTTCGAAAATTAGCAAGAGATATACTACTATTCGTACGATCGTAAAGGACAAAATGATTCGCTTTTGCAAGATATTTACTTTCAAATTGTTTACTAGTCTGTTCAAATGTGATCAAACTTACTGTGTGTAGCTCAACAAAGGACCCTTGCAATTTTTGAGAAATAAGTGAAAATCACCGCTCTCTGAGTAAGGGAGTCTGAAATAATAAAAAGCGAGCTAGAAGTAAAAGGCACAACAGTAAAGAAAGCTTCTCGCTGTGTTGTATGGGCCTTAAAATGGGCATTATCACATGTACTTGTGTAGCTCAGTGGGTAGAGCATTCGCCCGGAATGCGCAAGATCACGGCTTCGGTTCCCGTCACACCACAGAATTTTTGCACAAGTTTCTGCGAACAATCCGCTCCTCTGCTCGGTATAAAAATCCGCTGCTTGAGATCATTGAAGAGTAGGGTATACTCTAATTTACAACAGTAAGGAAAGCTTCTCGCTGTTCTCGCTGAAAGAAAATTAGGTTTTTCGAAACTTTGAACAGTGCTGGTCACCTAAATATAATTGGGTTCTTTTTATGGATAATTGGGTTCTTTTTATGGATAATTGGGTTCTTTTTATGGATAGTTTAAGTTGATGCGAAAGTTGAAAAAAGTTCAAGAGTGTACAGTTTAAAAACATGATAACTTGAGATTGAAAATCTGGATTCTCTGAAGAAACTTGAAGTTTTGAGTCTACCTGCCAACCTCATCAGTACAATTGAAGTTCCTTTTCAACATTCAGGTTTTTCACTGAAAAATGTGTCTCGGCACTTGTACCAAAATTTATTCTCTGAGGAAAAAAATTCTCTTGAGAGAGCAAACATATATTTTTTGTAATTTATGTTGAAAACTGTTTTTTTTAATTTACTTAGTGGATCTTCGGTCGAGAATAAAATTTAAGGGACTAAAGGAGCTGCGAACTCTCCGTCAACTTTATTTGAGTCAAAACGGAATTCGGGAGATCATCGGACTCGAGAATTGCGAAGAGCTTGAAGTTTTGGATCTTAACCAAAATAGATTGGAAGCCATACAGAATATATCCCATCTGATAAAGCTCACAGACTTCTGGGCAAAAGTGAACAAGGTTAGAAAATTTCGTGAGAACGAGTCATGAAAATTCTCAAAAGGAAAGGTCGTGAGAATGGAAAGGTCAAACATTTGTTGTATTCTTTATTTCTATCGTATTCGAAAAACAAAACCGAGTGATTTCATTTGTTATAATGTTTTTAATTCACTGGAACTCCTCTAGTAACGAGCTTCCTTACTTGTATGTTTTTCATTTAAGCTCACTACGGAGATTCCACCGACGTAGATCATGAGTAATCTGTGATTTTTATAGTTTTCAAAAAGTTATACTGTTAGATTGAAAGATTTAAATCTTTTAATCTATAACTTTCAATTTACCGAGAATAATTTTAACTGTCAAAATACAGATTTCCGACTGGCAAGGAATCAAGGAGCTCATCCCAATGAAGCAGCTTTCCTACGTATATCTCGAGAGCAATCCCATCGCGAAGCACAACTCCTACCGTACTCGGGTTACTCTCAATTGACAAAAAAATTAATGAGAGATAGAAAAAAACTTCTGTTTTTCACCTTTCATATTGCTCATTTACCATTCTTGCAACATCGGAAAATAGCTTTTTTGAAATGATAGCATCTTTTTTAAACTTCTTTTTTTCGACTCGATACCACAAGTTTAACTCATATATGATGATGAGCAGGTTATTGCGCACCTGCCATGGATCAATCGACTCGACTCCCTACCCATCCACTCTCTTTAAAACCTTTTTAGTTTGTTGTTTTTATCTTCTGTCAATAAAAATTTGTGAGTACTACTTTCTCGGACGAAAACTTAATAGAGATTCATTCATTCTTTATTCCGGTATATACAAAAGTATAGTATAATGAATGGTTACGCAGATGCGATTTTAGAAGAAGAAAAATAAATAAACTCAAGCATCTATGTATAATCACACGAATCGGTAGGGTTACCCAATCGGTAGGTAGGGTTGAACATACTGTAACTTGGATTCAGTAAGAATTACCCCCTGAGAAAGTACCTGGATGACCTTCTTGAATAATAAGGAAGAAGGTAGCGTCACAATTTCAGCGAGTAAAGTGTTCCACACATTCATGAATAGAGAAACACAGGTGCCATGAGAATTGGGCAGTTTAAAAGGAAGCAAAATACGGAGGGAATGGGAAGAGCGATGTTAAAGAGAAGTCGGTGAGATCTTAAATAAATGTTCTTGATCAATTTCGGTGGTACCGTGAACAATCTTGTGCACAAAACATAGATCTAGAATGCGACGACGGTATTCTAAAGTATAAAAGAACGCGATAGAGTCCGCAACCGGAAGAGATAGTTGGTTGTTGAAAGACCGGCTCTCGCGAATACGCGTCTACTGAATGATCACTGAACTCGTTCAAGTGCATTGATATTACCAATGGCCAATGGAGACCACAATTCACAGCCATATTCGAGAAGGGGAAGAATGTGAGCCTTATAAGTGCGGACAAGTACTAAAATATAAGATGTCTTGAAAGAGCGAAAAATTACATTCATAGCTTTCGTGGCTTTAAAAACCGTTTGGTTAATATGACAAATATGGTTAAAATATGACATACTTGATTGTTTCCTCGCTGCTTAGCTGTCACCCCAAGAAAAGTTCTCATGTCGACTCCAACTCTGACAGTGGAGCTGAATGAAAAAAGCGACGAAAACCTAGTGCCAAGGTTACAATCTCTTTAAATGGCATGAAATTGAGTAAGTCCGATTCGAGAATCTTCATTCTAACTCATTGCTTCTTTCCGAAGTAAAACTACGTTCAATGCTTCTTTCCGAAGTAAAACTACGTTCAACTAGAATGTCTTCGCCATCAGAAAATATTCAAGTGTCCCCGCTGGCTTATCTTGTTAACAGGATTCGCCCGTCAAGAAGAAAAGCTGATTTCGGTGCTGGTTCAATAGAAGATCTTCAACGAATGGTCCAAACTGTCATCGCTCGCAACGAAGAATTGGAGCAGCAATTCATCGGATTCGAAGAGCAGATATATCAGCAAAACGAGGCTATTTCATCGTTAAAAGATCTTGTTGCAACACTTGTTTCTGACATTGGTTCTCAAAATAGAGATATTTTGAAGATAATGGAACACCGGAAAGAAATAAGCCCACCCCGCCAAGCTCCGAAGACCGCACCGACTCCTGTTCTGAAGCCTCCTCCCATCTCGGATCCCTCATTCCGCTACTTTGAGTCTGCGAATGAAATAGCCGATCGAATAGAAAGATATCGTTCAGTGGTGCTTTTCCGACTCCCTGAATCTACCTCCCCATATGCTGCCAGCCGAGCCGATGATGACCTTTACAACGTCCGGAAGATCCTGAATGATCTTGAATTCCCAGCAATTCCGTAGAAGGTTTATCGTATGCCGTCATATCTACCTGCTAATCCTCGTCACTCCAATTCTCGCCCAGTCAGAGTTGTTTTGCAAACTGTCGACTTCCAACAGGCCGTGCTTTCCAAAGCATTTCTTCTCCAAAAACACAACCTTCACATAAGGCACTCACATACCAAGTGCGAGCGTGCCTATGATCGCGCTGTCTTCGCCGGGCAAGAAGACCGCTCGAAACCGAAACCATACATACCTTATTTCGCCGCCCCCTTGTCTCGAAATCTCCGCGACCTCTTCTTGATATATGTACCTCTATCCCGTCCCCCTATGCGACATTCAAAATTAACTATATATCAGAAGAATATCATGGACCATCCAAATCACTCCCCTTATAGAATATCGTCCAACATTCGAAAGATCTTTGGCCATTAAGTAGAAGTGTGAAGTTTAACTGCTATTATGTAAAAGTGAGCTTTATTGTCAATAAAATTCCAGAATTGCAATTGCTTTTATCGAATAGCTATTCAATTATAGCTATGACTGAAACATGGCTCAATCGTAAGCATCCCGATTCTCTCCTCCTCGCCAATTTTCTTGTCAATATAACTTGATTCGAAGCGATAGATATGGTAAGAAAGGAGGAGGAACGCTTCTATTCATGCACTCATCAATTAGTCATAGGATTATTTCAAGTCAAAGTGTTCCGAATTCTGATGAAATTTTAGTAACAGACCTTGAAATCAAAGATCATTGTTTTACAATAATTCTAGTATATCGTGTTCCTGATGCTAATATTGAATGCATTGCGAATATCATGAAGATGCTGCTAGACTATCTAACTTGTTCGTATCTTTGTATACTGTATTAGGAGACTTCAATTATCCTGATATTGATTGGAAAACAAATGATCCAACCTCCACTAACTCTGTTCATCAATTCGTAGAATTTTGTTCTCTCGCTACTCTTTCTCAATTCATTGAACAACCAACTAGGCGAGATGAAATCTTAGATGTTCTTCTGAGTAACTGCCTCGATATCAATCAATCAATCGATATCTTCATCAGATGTGACGGTTCCCTTTTCTACATCTGACCATAACTCGTTCACATTTACTCTCTCAGTTCATCATCAACTCCCTATATGTATATACATATCGTCAGAACTCCACTAAAATTGATAATGATTTCTTAGCATGCGAGCTACGCAATATGGATTGAGATTTAATTCTCTCACCTCTTAGTAATGTCCACGAGATGTTTGATAAGTTAATATAATTCTGACAGAAGCCTCGAACTGCTTAGCTCCTTGGGAGAAAGTAAACATTTGCACTAATTCAATTTGGCCCGATCACTTAAAAAATCTGTACAGAGGCGATTCAATCTATGGAATTCCTACGTCGTTAGTAAACAAGAAGTGGATTATATAAAATATTCCCGATCTAGTAAAATATGTAAAGAATACATAACAAAATTAAATTTGAGTGTAGAAAAGGAACTAATAGAAAGCAAAGACAAGAAGCTGGTTTCCAAATACATTAGTTCGTATCTTTCTAAGAAACCAATGGGTGTTGATACCCTCTGCGATGATCAAAACGAGATGTGATATTTAGACCAAGAAAAGGCAAATTCGCTTGCTAAATCATTTCAATCCTCTTTTATTATTGATGATAATTTAACTCTTTTTTCAATCCCCCTTTTCCAAATTGTACTCGTGAAAATGATGAAGTGCTGTTTTCTAGACATCTCATTTGCTCTTTTTTTTGAAAAATGGAAGAAGTCTTCTTCCAAAACTCCAGACAATCTCAATATAGTTTTCATCAAAAAAACTAGCTGTTCCTTTAGCTATACCTCTAGAGATAATATTCAATGAGTCATTCAATCGAAGTCAAGTACCTGAAAACTGGCATCATTCCCTAGTGACTCCTGTTAAAAAGAAACCACCTTTCTGCCAGCCGAGTGAATATCGTCCTATTTCTGTAACTTCATACTTCTGCAGAGTATTTGAGAAGATTCTTGCAAGTTACATTTGTTTTGAATGTGAATCGAATGAGATGATATTTGATGAACAATATGGTTTTAGAAGAAGTTTTAGAAGTTCATTAGAGCAATTGAAGTTATCGTTTTAGATTACTGTAGTAATGAAATAGAAAGAAAACGTTTCATTGATGTTATTTACTATGATTACGTCAAGGCTTTCGATAAGGTCTCTCATACTAAGTTAATACAAAAACTAAGATTATAATTTTCCGATAAAAATAGTAAAGTGGATTGAAGCATACCCAAGTAACAGAAACTTTCAAGTTAAAGCACATGATTCTTTATCTGAGTCCCTTCCTGTCATTAGCGGAGTACCCCAAGGTATGTAGTGTAGTATGTACGATTTTTTAAAATTATATAATATATATTTTTTGCTGCTTGTATTTCAAATGCTTGTATTTCAACTGTAGATCAGTGATGAATAAGCTATATGATCTTTATTTTCTTCTTCGTTGCTGTAAATATCACATTCTCTTACTATCTGAGACATGGATGCACAGTGAGCTTCCCGACTCCATTCTAACCGATAGTTTACCCTTCACGGTATTCAGAGGTGACAGATTGGCACAAAGAGGAGGAGGCGTAGCCATTCTAGTAGATAATGCCATCTCCTCATCTTTAGTTGTTCAATATAGCAAGGCTCAGTGCGAGGGGTTAGTAATAGACATTTATCCTAACACATCTTTCTCGTTTGCTTTCTCGGCCATTAGACTGATTAATATATATCGATCTCCTAGCTGTGGAGTAGAAAATACAAAGGATCTCTGCTCGTTTATCACCTCTCATGTTACTGAAGTATTTCCCACCATTCTGTGCGGAGACATGAACCTCCCCAAGATAGACTGGGCAAATCTCACCGCTCCCAATACATGTAGTATGTCTCTTATACTTACACTGCTTCGGCTATCACAAAGGCTATGCGATCCGCATTGCGCCCCAGTTCTCAATCTTTAAAAGTTGGTAGGGAGAGAGATCCCCATACCGAGAGAGCGAGGAAAGAATCGAGAGTGAGAGAACGAGAACGAGAGAAAGAGGGAGGCAATTTTTTGTCTACCTCTCGCGCGCTCTTTCATGTAAGGGGTTTCCTTCGTCTCCAACTCAGTTGCATTTCGTTGAGCTCCCCCTGGGTCGGCTGTTCTCTACATTCATCTCTTCGGCTGACTGAGCGCTGTGGCTGCTGCCTTTTGGGCGCGCTACATGCTGCCATAGCGCTGTGGCCGCTGCCTTCTGGGCGCGCCACATGCTGCCATAGCGCAGTGTTGCAGCCTTTGTGCGCAACACTTGCTGCTCCCAATAAGCGCGAATCTCTTGCTGCCCGTGGGGCGCAATTTTTTTCCTTGCTGCTTAACTTGCATGAGTGCAGTACGCCAATAATGCATGAGTGCAGTACGGCACTACACTCAGTAACCTAAGCACATATACTGTGCTAGAACTATTATAAATTATGCGGTGCTGTCTATATGACACTAAATAGGTGCATATCACCGCGATTCCGACATTTTCTTGTCCCCTTTGGCAAGGCTGAAATATGACTAATATTTAGTTATTTTAAGCATGCTGTCGGATGAGGAGGGAACGGCCCAGCTGGACGCCGGCGAAGCCGGTAGAAGAGCAGGCCCGTTCATGTCGTCCTCATCAGGCTCGTCATCAAGCGAGGAAGACGCGAGGACCCACAAAAAGCGTCGCAAGAACCGACGAGAGCGAGCACGCTTGTCGTCTTCAGACAGTTCCAAGTCACCTCGACGATCACCAGATGCTGCAAAAAGCATGGAAAGAACATCGGAACTGAAGCCTCGCTACAAAATACCGACGGTTTTCGAATTCGCGAGCGCAGCGGATATTATTCCCCCTGCACCAACACTGCAGGAGAAGCCTCAGAGGAAGAGAGTGCGCATCTCCGAGCGGGCACTCAGTACCTTCGAGCTTCATGCAAAGGGAAAGTTTCTCGAGCGCGAAGAACGATCGGCATTCATTGAGAAGATGCCTCTTCCAGCGTCTAAACTGGCCATGTCTCCAGAGACGGACGACTCCGTAGGAGTCATAAAGTTTGCGAAGTGCCACATCAGCGAAAGCTCACTGGCGGCGACACAAGAGGTCACCACTACGGCGTTAGCGGGGCTAGCCTTCGCATTCGATGAATGCATCTCTGGCCGCGTCTCAGAGAATTCCGAAACGGCGACCGGGTACATATCCGCTGCTATGAATCTTCTAAGCGTATGCATCCAGGATCTAACCGCGTTCCGGAGAGAGGGCATACTAAGATCTGTGGGTGTCGAGCCGCGAAAGGCGATGCCGACATTCAGGACAGCTCCGATCTCCTCGACTACAACAGTGAGTCGTTGTCGAGAGCCAGTTCCGCCCATCTTTGGCGAGGGACTTCAGAAGGAAGTCATTACCGCAGCACAGCCAGACGACTTCTCCAAGTCGCTCAACACACTGCGTCAACACAAGTCAACACACCAGCGCAAACCTGAGAAGCCACACTTGAAAAGGTGCGTTGTTGACACACTTTCGGATGAGATAGAACTTTCCGGGGTAGGTGGGATCCGCCTTAGAGTAGAAAAGTGGGAAGCACTCTCTAGAGACACGTGGATAAAAGAAACCGTACAGGGTTATAAGATACCTTTTATACACACACACCCACCTCTATCTATTCCTATTCGTAAAAGGCAAGATAGTAGTCCCGAGATCGACAGAGAGGTAGATAGCTTACTCGAGAAAGGCGCAATTACCGCCATTCCGTGGGGCTCAAGGGTCTGGTTGTCTTCCATATTTCTGGTACCTAAGAAGGATGGAAGGCAGAGACCGGTCATAAATCTGAAACCTTTGAATTGTTTTGTCGAAAAAGTTCATTTCAAAATGGAACAGTTTCTCTTCACCCGAGACCTGATTAGTGGGGGAGAGTTCATGATAAAGATAGACATGAGAGACGCATACTTCGCCGTTCCCATCCATGAGGACTCGCAGAAGTTTCTCGTTTTTCAACACAGAGAGACACTCTATAAGTTTCGGGCTCTCCCGTTTGGTCTGTCAACTGCTCCATACGTGTACACACGCCTGTTGCGGCCCGTTGCAGAGAAGCTACGAAAATACGGTATCCGCATGCTAGTCTACATAGACGACTTGATTTTCTTCGGTGATACCTCAGAAGATCTCGACAGCGTCAGGAAGTGTGCCATAGATCTGCTTGTTTCTCTAGGTCTAACAGTTAATTATGAGAAGTCTTGTTTTCCTCCGAGCCAGGTCGTTGAATTTCTAGGCATAGAAATAGATACACGCAGCATGCTCTTCCGTGTCCCAATCAGAAAGATTACGAAGATAAGATGCATGGCACTCGGCCTTCTCAAAACGCAAAACAGCACCATACGTCAACTGGCTAGCTTCACAGGATTGTGTCAGTCGATAGCTGTAGCCTGCGAATACAGTAGATTCAAATCACGAGCTACACAGAGGCTGATTAACGACTCGATGATTTCCCAGGCAAAGGACCCCTTTGCGAGAATCATAACTCTGTCGCAGGATTGTAAAGAGGAGTTACTATGGTGGTCCAACATAGATTCCAAATTCTTTACTGAGAGAATAACCTACCCCCCTGTTTCACTCGTCATCCAATCTGATGCATCGAATGAAGGATGGGGAGCGGTTTGTAACAATCGTCGCACTGGAGGCAGATGGTCTATCCAAGAGAGTTCACTGCATATTAATGTCCTAGAACTAACTGCTGCGATGTTCGCTCTCTCATGTTTTGCAAATGGGATGAAAAACACGACAATCCAGCTAGAGCTAGATAACACTACAGCGGTTTGGTTTATAAATAAGAGAGGAGGCGTACGTAGCACGGCTCTTAACAAGGTTGCGCAGCAAGTCTGGGACTGGGCTATGAATCGTAATGTGCACCTCTCTGCTACGTATAGACCAGGCTCTGAGAATGTAGAAGCAGATTACGAGTCGCGAACTTTCTCGGACCATTATGAATGGTCCCTGGATAGACAGGTAGTTGATATTCTATGGGAAAGATGGGGCGAGCCTTCCGTAGACCTGTTTGCCACTCGACATAACACGAAGTGTAGGGAGTTTTTCTCTTTCCGCCCAGACCCGAATGCGAAGGCGTGCGACGCCTTCAGGCAAGCATGGTCGGACCTACACGCATACGCTTTTCCACCGTTCCGCCTAGTCGGAAGAACAGTCAGGAAGGCGATCCGAGAAGGGGCAAAGCTGATCTTGATCGCGCCAGATTGGCCGAGTCAGCACTGGTATCCCCTGTTGTCACAGTCTGCCCGGGATCGAATGAAACTGCCGATAGCGTCGATTCTGAAAGATCTCAAGGGCAACGCTCACCCCATCTCCCCTCAAACACTGAAGCTCACAGCATGGAGAATGTTAGATCGAATCTTATGACCACAGGACTGGACTCCGTCGGAGTTGAAGCAGTAATGAACTCCTGGGCCCCTTCTACGCTTAAGCAATATGAGAGTGCCCTTAGGAAATGGTCGTCGTTCTGCGAGCATAGTCACATAGACGGGAGAAAACCTTCTTCCCAAGCCATCATAAACTTCCTCGGAAGACTTCATGAAGATGGTCTGGGTTACTCTACAATATGTACTCATAGAGCAGCAATCAGCAGCTATCTAGAGATTGTAGGGACTAAGGTTGAAGATACTCTGATTAGTAGAGCTGTTAGAGGATTCTTTAGAATGCGCCCATCAAAGCCCAAATACGATACTATCTGGGATGTTGCGCAGGTTATAAGTTTCTTTACCGAAAAAGGAGCTAGCGAGCAGCTCAGTCTGGAAGACTTGACTCTGAAGCTAACCATGCTCCTGGCCCTAACATCTCCTAATAGAGTGTCAGAGATAGCACGTTTTTCCCTAGAAAACTTACAAAAAGGATCAAAAAAGTGGATTTTCCACCTAGACTTTGTAAATAAAAATAGGGGACTGGGCAAACCACATAGAGCGACATTCGAAAGATTTCCCGATCTGACTCTCTGCCCTATACACACCATGGAGGTTTACTTAAAACAAACATCACAGGCGAAGACAGTCTTTTGTTAAGTATAATAAAACCCCATGGGAAAGTTACGCCTTCTACAGTAGCTAGATGGCTTAAAACTACGCTATCTCACGCGGGTATAGCGGACAGCTTCTCGGCTCACTCTACAAGAGCAGCTAGTACGTCCGCCGGCACTAGAAGGGGCCTTTCGGGGCAAGCGATCATGGCAGCAGCTCATTGGGCGCCTAGGGGATCGACCTTCGAACGATTTTATCACAAGGATGTGGAGTCTTTTCAAGACACAATTCTCACATCGGGGTATGTCGAATAAGCCTTTGTGATAGCCGAAGCAGTGTAAGTATAATATTTTATTTTGCAAGACAACCTACCGGTTGTTGAAGTAAAATATTTATTATGCTTTCACTGCGAAGGCTATCACAAACCCGCCTCACAAACATAAAATAACTAGATGATGAACTAATCTTTTCGAAAAAGAGATTTTTTCTTTGTCCCACCCAATTTCCAATGTTCAAATTGCAGAGCGGTTGATAAGACGCCAAGCGAGCCGAGCAAGAAGGATAGACCGCGCGGGAAACGCGGCGGCGGGTACAAGAGGAAGGATAAGAAGTAGCACTATGCAGCACTTCTTTGTTGCAAATATTGTTGTTTGTGCAATATTTTTGTTGATGAGATAAATGATATTTTACCGAACAGCCTGGTTTTGGTCACTCAACGAAATGCAACTGAGTTGGAGACGAAGGAAACCCCTTACATGAAAGAGCGCGCGAGAGGTAGACAAAAAATTGCCTCCCTCTTTCTCTCGTTCTCGTTCTCTCACTCTCGATTCTTTCCTCGCTCTCTCGGTATGGGGATCTCTCTCCCTACCAACTTTTAAAGATTGAGAACTGGGGCGCAATGCGGATCGCATAGCCTTTGTGATAGCCTTCGCAGTGAAAGCATAATAAATATTTTACTTCAACAACCGGTAGGTTGTCTTGCAAAATAAAATATTGCATTCTTAAACATGACATGCGACAACAATCTTAAACAACTCGTACTTTCTCCCACTAGACTTCAAAATACACTCGATTGCCTGCTCTGTAATTCAAATATCATAAAAGACTGTATTGTCAGGCCTCCCTTCTCCACCAGCGATCATGCCTCAATATACTTTGAAATCAGAGATAGAGCCAAGCGTATTATCACAAGCACCAGCTCATCGTTAGACTGGAAAAAGGCAGATTGGGAAATAATCAACTCAGACCTCTTTAGCATCGACTGGACTTACATGCTCTCAAACCTAACTATTGACGAAAGTGTCGATAAATTAACCAACATCATCCAATTCATAATGGATAATAGGATTCCAAAAAATAAGAATGTCAAAACACATTTGAAATATCCCCCCAAGATAAGAAGATTATACAGCTTCCTACAGAGAAGTAACAAACGAAACCCTCTCTCCATTACGTCATTACGCACATCCAAGAAACTTCACAAAGAACTAGTCAAATTCGAGGTTCTTAGGGAAGACAAGCTTAAGTTCCCGAGAAACTATAAGGTATTCTTCAGAACTATATCCAACCGCATTAAAAGCAACACATCTATTCCTGCTCTCATAGTGAACAATAAACCAACTACTATCCCCTTCGAACAAGCAACTCACTTCGCCGAGTATTTTGATAAGTTACAACCCTTACCAATCAGTGGACCCCTTCAGATCTCTCGCCCGAATTTTCACCTCGACCACATTAATGACATCTCCCCTTTTGAGGTGAACTCCATTCTGAAACGAATAGCTCCGAAACTGAACTCTTCCCCTGACTTTATTCCAAGTAGACTACTCAAAAATTGTCTGGACTCACTGGCCATACCTCTCTCAATCATTTTCACCAACTCACTAACCTTAGGGCACTACCCTCTGGCCTGGAAAAAAGGAATAATCAAACCAGTTCATAAAAAAGGGCCCCGCTCTCAGATCGAAAATTATCGTCCTATCACTATGGTGTGCTCTATGTCAAAGGTATTCGAGAAACTGATCTTCAATATAACTTATCAATATCTGGAAACCAATGGCATACTACATCCCAAACAACATGGTTTCCGTCGGAGACGGTCCACGGTAGCATCCCTGGTAGAGGCTCATTCCATTTACCTCACGCTTCAGAATAAAAAAATAGACTTTGACATCTGTCTAGTCGACTTTTCACGGGCTTTCGACTCTGTAAACATAAGATTTCTTGTTCACAAACTTGAAAAAGTGGGAATAACGGGCAACCTCCTCTATCTTATCCGTTCTTTTCTCACGAGCAGGTCCTCGAAAGTCTCAATCGGAGAAACATTATCAGGCCCTAAAGTATACAACAGTGGTGTTCCCCAGGGGAGTTGCCTTGGACCCCTCCTCTTTTCAATATTTATAAATGATATCATGGAGCACATAGAGCCAGATGTCCATGGTTTTCTATATGCCGATGACCTCAAAATTTTTTCCAAGAACAGAGACTCTCTTCAGAAAAGTCTGGATTCCATTTCCGATTACTCACTGACTTGGGGACTTGTGATATCAACTCAAAAATGCTTTATCATGCACTGTGGTCCTAGGAATCCAAAAGTAACATATAACCTAGAAGACAATATCATACCAACTACTTCATTAGTGAAAGATCTTGGCATTACATTTCAGGAAGATATCACATTCTCTAAACATATTGAACTAACCTCCCTAAAGTCCCAAAAATGTATAAACATGATCTTCAGAGCCTTTAAAACCAAATCAATTAAAGTTCTGCTCAGAATATACACCACATACATAAGACCCCTTATTGAATATGGGAGTGAGGTATGGTCCCCAGTAACTATCGGTCTCGTTAACTGCATAGAAAAAGTGCAAAGATCATTTACACGAAGGTTACTACAAAGGGCCGGATTACCCAAAATGAGTTATGTTGCTAGACTGAATTTTCTTTCCATCTCCTCGCTTGAATATAGAAGAAATGTGGCCGATCTTGTGTTCATCCATAAATGTCTGCACGGAAATATTCAAGTAGATTACTCAAATATGTTTAAACTTTGCCCATCGCCTTATTCGCTGAGAGAGTCGAATAACTACAGAATATGCTTGCCGTGTAAATATCAAAGCAGAACAAGCACTTGTGCCTCAAGAATGATTAATGTCTGGAATAAGTTACCTTGTTCTTTGGTTTCTACAAGCTCTTCTAGCATTTTTAGAAATGAACTTATCAAGCTTGATTGTGAGACCATTGTCACCAACTCTAGAATACATTTTTAATTCAAGTGCTTTGTTTCTTCAAATGTTTTGTTTCTGTTTCTCCTCTTTTTTTTCAATTTTATTTGTGTTCTCAGTTAGCTCTCGAATGATAAAGAGTGAGTTGAATTTTTGGAATTTCAAGTTATTATTGCGGATGAATAGTTCTTAATTGCTGATGAATAGTTCATAACTGAAGATACAAGCTTTGCTTTCTTTGCTTTTTTTTTTGTGTGCTTTCCTATTTTCCTAAAATGAAATGTTCCTCATTGTTCTTGTCATATTTAGATCTCACTTTTCATAACCTTCACTGAATTCACTTTTCTTGTGACAGTGTCATCTGTTTCGTCACTTAACATTATGTTTTGTTTCAAGCGGAATAAAGAATTGAAAAATACTGGTGATATTCCATATTCCTTCCATTCGTCATGGCTGAGAGCAGTCTACTCACTTTTCGCTGTTCACTTTTATCGTCAAGAATGGAGGATTCCGGTCTGTAGCAGGATGTTCACTTCTATCGTCAAGAATGGAGGATTCCGGTCTGTAGCAGGATGTTCACTTCTATCGCCAAGAATGGAGGATTCCGGTCTGTAGCAGGATGTTCACTTCTATCGTCAAGAAAGGAGGATTCCGGTCTGTAGCAGGATGTTCACTTCTATCGTCAAGAATGGAGGATTCCGGTCTGTAGCAGGATGTTCACTTCTATCGTCAAGAATGGAGGATTCCGGTCTGTAGCAGGATGTTCACTTCTATCGTCAAGAATGGAGGATTCCGGTCTGTAGCAGGATGTTCACTTCTATCGTCAAGAATGGAGGATTCCGGTCTGTAGCAGGATGTTCACTTCTATCGTCAAGAATGGAGGATTCCGGTCTGTAGCAGGATGTTCACTTCTATCGTCAAGAATGGAGGATTCCGGTCTGTAGCAGGATGTTCACTTCTATCGTCAAGAATGGAGGATTCCGGTCTGTAGCAGGATGTTCACTTCTATCGTCAAGAATGGAGGATTCCGGTCTGTAGCAGGATGTTCACTTCTATCGTCAAGAATGGAGGATTCCGGTCTGTAGCAGGATGTTCACTTCTATCGTCAAGAATGGAGGATTCCGGTCTGTAGCAGGATGTTCACTTCTATCGTCAAGAATGGAGGATTCCGGTCTGTAGCAGGATGTTCACTTCTATCGTCAAGAATGGAGGATTCCGGTCTGTAGCAGGATGTTCACTTCTATCGTCAAGAATGGAGGATTCCGGTCTGTAGCAGGATGTTCACTTCTATCGTCAAGAATGGAGGATTCCGGTCTGTAGCAGGATGTTCACTTCTATCGTCAAGAATGGAGGATTCCGGTCTGTAGCAGGATGTTCACTTCTATCGTCAAGAATGGAGGATTCCGGTCTGTAGCAGGATGTTCACTTCTATCGTCAAGAATGGAGGATTCCGGTCTGTAGCAGGATGTTCACTTCTATCGTCAAGAATGGAGGATTCCGGTCTGTAGCAGGATGTTCACTTCTATCGCCAAGAATGGAGGATTACGGTCTGTAGCAGGATGTTCACTTCTATCGTCAAGAATGGAGGATTCCGGTCTGTAGCAGGATGTTCACTTCTATCGTCAAGAATGGAGGATTCCGGTCTGTAGCAGGATGTTCACTTCTATCGTCAAGAATGGAGGATTCCGGTCTGTAGCAGGATGTTCACTTCTATCGTCAAGAATGGAGGATTCCGGTCTGTAGCAGGATGTTCACTTCTATCGCCAAGAATGGAGGATTACGGTCTGTAGCAGGATGTTCACTTCTATCGCCAAGAATGGAGGATTACGGTCTGTAGCAGGATTTGGACACCTTTAGGCCGTAATGTCCAAACCATGATCGACACTTCAGTCTAAATTCAAAGTTCTCTTTCTTACTCTATTTCCTCTCTCCTTACTCTACTTCCTCTTTCTTTTCTTACTCTATTTCCTCTTATTTTCTCTTTCCTCTATGCCTTCCCACTCACCATATCATCCATCCAATGCGATGATAAAAAGATCATAATACTGTACTGTATGGAGAACCAGATGGAGCCGGTCAATTTTATGGCGCTTAATGTCTTATGACATCGAGAACAGAGCGTTTGAATTGAATTGAATTGAACTACTGATATAGTAAACCCGATTATTGATTGTCAAATACAGAGTGGCCCATAAATAGTGTTACAAATTGGAATTTTTATACTTTTTTTAAACAGAGAAAATGATATCAACTTAACATATTTTATCAACAACATAGATGACAACATTCACGCGAAAGTTCAGCTCAAACTATCCCCTTTCACCCGAACTACAGGTGCTTCACCTTGAATAGTTTGATCGTTCGATACACTGTCATGCGAGGCAGGCGAAGCGTTTCAGAAATGCGACCAGGGGCGTCGCCAAGAGTGTGGCGACGCCGTTCACAAGGGATTCGACGATGTAATTACCCTAAACATCGATGGATTCAATCGCAACTGATTAAACACGTATAAAAAATGACGGGGAATCGGAAAAAAAACGAGAGAGTGTTGCGCTACGCGCGGTGACTTCCTCAGGTAATGTTCTCGAACATTTGTAACACTATTTATGGGCCACTCTGTAATGTTATACGCAGATGATATGAAAATATTTAGATCTTTCCAGAAATCAGACTCCTTACAGCTCGCCATAAACTTTGTGAACGAATGGTCGAACACTTGACAGCTCAGTTTAGCCCATCAGAAAGGTTCATGCTTGAGAATTGGTTACATCAGAAGCCCTCACTATCCATACTCCCTCAATTGTATCCCAATACCTTACGTTTAGAACGTTCGCGATCTCGGTTTCTTAATTGATCCAAAGCTATCTTTTAGTAATCATTGTTCTTCTATTGCTAAAAAAGCTCTTACTAAAGCTTATCTCACACTTGAAGTTTTGAAATCAAAAATCGCTGATGTTTTAACTAGACCTTATTTCACATATATACATACGATCGATTTCCGAGAACTGTACACTACTTTTCTCCCCATATCTCAGAAAAGATATTAAGGCATTAGAAAAGGTACAGAACTATTATACTCGGCGAGTATAATAGTTCTGCTTCAATACCTCCTAAAGTCACATGCCTTCTAATAAAATAAGAAACTCTAAGCTTGGACTTCAGACCTTAAGTAGTAGGAGGGAAACGAATGATTTTCATCTTTTAAACAAGCTCATTACTTGTACAGTAATCCTTTCTCAGAAAAGACGAAGTTTTTATAATTTAAAGTTTTCCACGACCCGAGGCTCAAAATTTAAAATTCATTATAAAACTCCTCGCACTAATTGTAGGAAGTTTAGTTTCGCGATAAGATCCGCTCGATTGTATTTATAGGCGCTCGGATTCATTGTTCAGTTTCATTTGTGTTTACCCATGTATTATCTATAACATTATGTATAATGTATGTATCTACCACGTGATTCTTTTCGCGTAATAAAAAGTTCAAAGTTCAAAAGATTGAAGTATCGCATTTGGTTAATGTGGTGAGTATGATGGCGTATGTGGGGCCTCTCCCGCAGGCGGATGGGAGACTTGGTGGCTTTGCCATGGCTGACCAAAAAGTTTGATGGCGTATGTGGGGCCTCTCCCGCAGGCGGATGGGAGACTTGGTGGCTTTGCCATGGCTGACCAAAGAGGGGCTTAGGCTAGTGAGCGTCGCGGGTGGGTGTGGGAACTGGGCAGCCCACATCCTATAAAATGCTCGCTCACTGTTATCTCACTGGCCTAAGGGACACGGTCAAGAGGCGTGTCCAAAAAATAACCTCTAGCCCACATAGCCCAAAATCCCGGGTTATGTGGCCCAAAGGGTCGTAAACGGACGTCAGGCTGAACTATCGACTTGGATGTTCGTGCGACAAGCCGGTCTATGAAGAAACCGTCGCATCCCCCCCAAGATGCACCATCAGGTGAGTAAATGAGAGAGCATGATCGCTGTCTATTCTCATAATTGGTCATGGTCTAAACAAGAAGCAAGCTGAAGAAGTCAACTACATCAACTCCCAGTCGGACTGCTGATGCGACGAAAGAAGTCAGAGACAACAAACCAAGTCCTTCGGATGCAGCATCTATCGAAGCTCTTCTTGGCGCAGGTATTACTTCCAATTTGAAGCAATTCATCACTGAATCCATCGCAAGCTCTCTAGCAGCGACTATCGATAGTATAGGGACCAGCACTTTAGAAAACTCACTGAGAAAAAGAAAAACTCATTCTTTCATTCGTCTCCCTCCGTAAGCGGTTGCTCCTGCACCGTCTCTTCCCTCGTCTGTGAGAGTCCTTTCCCGAGAAGATTTGGCGCTCCGGGATCGTAGCGCCATGATGAGCGACAGTAGAGGAAGAGTAGCACTTCGATCGCTACTGCATGCCTCGCTCAATCTTCGCTCAACGCTCGGATCCCATAATCGATGATGTTATAATCCCGATGTGGCTTGCTGATCTTGATAAAGCGTTTAAATTGACAAAAAAAAATAGACTGAGAAAAATTCCCTTTAAGTGAGGAAAATGTCTCACTGAGAAAATGATTAGAAAATTACATCTTTGAGCAGTAGGCCAACTAATTTCGATATGAATACCACTGGTTGTCTTCCCAGAGACAAGAATTCTAAAAATCATTTGGACTGGAGCTCACTTGAGCGTAGAGCTTGGCTGAATCACGGCTCACTTGAGCGTTTACTTTAACTTTTCGCGCGCTTTTGATAAGGTCCCTCATGGCAAACTGATATCTAAACTGGATAGCGAAATTCCTGACGAATCGGACCTATAAATTGCGCGTAGACGGAAAAATGATTCCTTGTGCTGAGCGGCGTTCCGCAAGGTACAATCATCGGACCTCTTCTAATTCTGTTTTTTATTAAGGACATCGAAATTTGCATCCCTCCTGATGTCAAATTCTCTCTTTATGCAGATGACCTCAAAGTTTATAGTTCGAACGCTCAATCTCTCCAGCAATTTGAAGTAAATGTTCATAACTGGTGTATGGAATGGTCTATTACGCTTGCGAGGCACAATATTAACGTTCTACACCTTGACCGAAACAATGTGAACTCTCTTTACTTTATCGTTGATGAGGTTCTTAGTTCCAAAAGTGTAATAAGAGATCTTGGTGTGTTAATTCATTCTTCCCTGAAATTTTATCGGCATATAGAGATGATAAGAGCAAGAGCTTTGAGCAAGATTTCTCAGATTTTTAAAGTCTTTAGATTCCTCGATTTGGAAGGCTACAAACGCGTCTATCTGACTTACATCCAACCTCTTTTAGAATACGCCACTATACATAGTATCTCACCAAAATCGTGTAGCGAGCTAGCTAGAAGACTCTAATAGCCTCAAAGAATTTTGCCGAAAAGGTACTGAGGCGATGCTTAATACCTTCACATATTGAATAAGTTTGCTATCGAGCCATTAATAAAGCGCGCTAAATAAGATATATTATTTCTGTTCAGGCTGCTTTACGGAACTTTAGACTGCCAGGTCTGCAGATCTCATGTGAAATACAGGGAGAACAGTGATCTGAGAACGTATCTATGTAGAACAAGTCCTCTTCGATTGCTGCAAGAAAAAAAAATTATCGCAACGGCAACTTCTTTTTTACTCGAACTATCGCCCTCTGGAACAAACTCTGCGATCGTTCCGCGACGTCGTTACGATCGGAGAATTTGTTGAATTTACCTGGATATCTCCAGGATATTTTGATTTTTTTCGATACCCACTAGATCGTTTTTTCTCTACTTTCTATTCCGAAATCAGTGCCTGTTGTGACCCCTTTCTAGTTTCTACTCCTGAAATGTTTTTTCTCGTTTTTGTTATTTTATGTCTGCCTTATAAGTGTATGCGACAACAAGCACACCTTTGGCAAATAAAGTGAACTGAATTGGAAAAAAACATATTCCTAGCTCTTCAACAGAAGGTAACTGATCTGCGCCAATACGGTAAGTAGCAGTAAATAGATTGTTAGACCCGCAGTGCACCTTTGAACATTTAGGAATGGAAATGGTTAAGTGTAATGTAGTTCGCGATTAGTTTCACGCTGTCACTTGGGATGCCGAACACAAACAGAGTTTTTAGATGCCGATATTTATTTCAGCAAGGAGAACCAAATAAACAACTTCAACGCAGAGAAGCACAAAATTCTTCAATCGCTTACACCAGCCCCGCTAGCGGGCTAAATAGCTCCTTTTAGACACTCGAGTCACCCTATGAGCTTGTAGAACCCGTAGAACAACTGGAGCTGTAACGGACGCAGCCCAAGAAGACTCACGCCGCTACTGTCTTCTCACCAAATCACCAAAACAAATCCAACCAAACTCGCTCTCAAAGCAACACAACCTCAACTAACTAAAAACTCAATCACCCTTCCCCAACGAAATCCTCTCGAGCGGCCGCAACGCTGCCGCTCTCGTGTCTGGTAGGGAAGTTGTCCCGTAGAACAGCGTGAGCAAAATTACAGTACATAAAATTATCAGACTCACCAAAAGTAATCTATCAGAATAGCTTACTAACTATTTACCAATAATAATTTAACAATTTGAATGGTTTTATGTTTAATATTATTAATACTAACATTTAATACTAACAACCATAATTAATAAAATAATTAACGTCCGACCGTGACATAAGGACCAGGTTAGGCCGAAGTCATGTACGATGTAAATAGCGGCTTGGAGTAATGCGGGCGATTCGGAGAACAACTTAACATCATCGGTATACAGGAAACAATAAACAGCAGTTGGCAACCAGTCTATTAGATCGTTAATAAACAAAGAAAAGTAAAGAGGACCTAGGCAACTCCCTTGTGGAACTCCAACCGTTGTTGGATCAGATTTAGATAAGCAATCATCAACTAAAACACGAACGGACCTCTTAGTAAGAAATGATTGGATGAGAGAAAGTAGAGAAGAGAAGAGCAAACACCTGCACATTTTAGTTTATGAATTAAAAACCTATGATCCGCATTTTCTAATGCCTTGGAGAAATCAATGAAACAAATATCGAAAGAACACTTTTTAGACAGTAAAGAGAGATACACAGAATAAGCATGAACGAGAGATGAAACACTTGATCGTTTACACCTAAATCTCGATTGATTAGGATGAAGAATGTGGCTCATTTCCAGGTGACTGTATGTAAGATTATATAAGTGTTTTTCAAAGATTTTAGAGAACGAACACCTTAAGGTTATTGGTCGGAAATTATTAATGTCAGTTCTTTTTTCTTTCTTACAAATATGTAGGTATTACAATTCCTGATTCACAAGTGGAGGGATAGTAACCTAGTGTTGAGCAATTGGAAAAGATAATTGACAAGGGCACCGATAGCTAATCTTTGCATTTCTTGATGAATATATAAGGGATTAAAACAGGTGATCTATTGCATTTCGGACTAATCCGATCAATGACATTGTTGACGTCAGAAGGATAAACAACCGTTATAAATTCAAGCAAAGAAGTAACCGACGGGGATGGAAGAGGACATGACGCTGGAAAGGTTATGGCAGTAGAGAAGGATTTAGAGAATGCATTGGCTATTTCAATGGGAGAAGATATTTTCTTATCTTAACTGGGTATTTGAGATGAGGCTGCTTAACTTTGACATGAGGGGTTAGGTTCGAGAAAAGAGAGCAAACAAAATTAGTGAGATAAATGGCACAATCGTCAATGGTTTAAGATGAGAAAGCAATCGTCCAATCAACGGAGTGGTTTAAGTAGTTAATGAGTACCCAGGGAGCTTTGCTCCATTGGGGGCGAAGGTGAGAAGGGGCTAGTTGAGGTGAGTAAAGACAGTTAGTGATTAGGTGAAACAGAGTGAATCATCTTCGAGAATAATGAAATGATAACCGTAATTTAGATATTTTTCTATAAATGCTTAAACGATCAATTATGTTTTTTCGCAAAAAATTCACCCTCGAAAGTGATATGTGAAACAAATAAAGTTAATATGAGACTGATTAAAAAACACGATGATAAAACTAAATCCAGTGAAAAATAACTGATCACTTTTCTGTTTTCAAGAGAAACCTAATTTTTCGAGAAAAAAACTTGATTTGTGTTCTGTTTGTATTTGTGTGATGATTACTGTACTAAATGAATCGGTTAATGGTTTATTCTTGTTCCCGTTCTAACACAAAGTTCGTTATTTAGCACAATTTCTTCAGAAGCTCAAAGACGCCTGAATGGTTAATTTCCTGAGTCTTGATTGTGATGCCATTTTGAGAAAGAAGGTTATTTCTGAGGGAAGGGGGGGGGGAACATGGGAAACCGGTTTTTACTTTCACTATTTTGTTTCTTCATGTTTTTTTTTCTCTTTTTGTTCATGCTCTCACCATCCCTCACCTTAATCCTTCTGTCTCAGCAGCTTTAACGCAGAGTTCGACTGCCATGTTCTCCTGTGCCTAGGAATACAAGAAATGAACTGTTTAGAGATAGTCAAAAATAAGCATAAAAAGTATTTTGAACAGAAATACATAGAATTAAAGAGAGATGAAGTAGTAAGAAACCGAGGAAGTGTTGTGGCAAAGAAAAGAAGACAAAAACCAGTGAAAAATATAACCTGGGATGAACATTCAGATGCAATCCTCTTTAATCACCCAATCGTGACCCGAGGCAGCAAAGAAGAAAGGAAGAGTTGCATTGAGTACATAAACCGGCTACAGAGTTCATGATTACAGGGATGAGCATGTCATGATGGAAGCAGTCTGATGAATGCTCTCAAGCCTTTTCTCTTTCTTTCTCTTTATCTCTTTCTCTTTCTCTATTTCTCTTTCTATCTCTCTCTCTCTCTTTCTCGCGCTCTCTCTTTTTATCTGTTTCTTAGCCTCTAGTTCTCTTTCTCTCATTCTATCTCTATTTCTCGTTCTTTCTCTCTATACACATATCTCTCTCACAGACACAAAAAATATTTTAGATTCTACTTTTTTTCCTTTTTTATGTCTTGCTCCCCACTTTCAAAACCTTTTTTAAACATATTCTTTCAATGCTTGATAAGTCACTTTTAAAAATTTTTTTGTTGACCTTTTTCTCAAGCCCGCTCGTCCTAAATCTTTCATTTCGAAATTGAAAGAACGCAATAGCAAGCTTAATTGAAAGCGTAGAAAAAGATTGTCAAGATAAAGTTTAGGCAATTTCAAAACAGACAAGGTCACGTTTTTAATCGGGTGTTTAACCCTTAGCAAAGGCTGCCTGTAAGACATGAAATTTTCTTGTGTTTAATAAGCAGAACCTCAGTCATGGTGTGTCATGATGGAAGTTTTCTTTGTCGATATCGTAATGGTTTGAAAGAGTTATTATATGCGATAATAAGTTTCACAAACTGAATAAGAATCGCAGAAAAAACAGAGGAATGAGAAGAAGAGGCAAAAAGTAAAATGATACAGGAGTCAGACAGATCGCTTAACACATCACTCTATGGTGGGAAATGGTCTGTGAAGGACAAGAGTCTTGAATAAAGAAGAGACCAACCAACAAGGTTACAGCAAAGTTAACTCATTGTCATTGACAAAATAGGTGGAAGAGAGAAAGAGACAGAAATAGAGAAAGAGAAAAAGAGCGGAAACATATAAGAGAGAAAGAAAATGAGATAGCTTAGATAGTGAAAGATCTGCATATAGTGGAGTAGAAGAGAGCGATAGGCAGAGAACACAAGTATTCAAGTAGAAAGTGTGAAAAAATGAGGAATTTCGAGAAGAACGAGTCCAGACTCAGATAGTTATAAAGCAAAGAGACATTTCAAGCATAGATTGCGTTGAACGACTTGATTTTTAAAAAAATTTCCAATCTTGAAGATTTTACCCTGGCTTAGGCATAAGTTTTTTTTTTAAAAACTGTCTCATTTTGAGAAAAAAACTGATCCGAATCAGGACAAAAAGGACATGAATTTGTTAACAAGAAAAAAATTAATATTATTTTATTTTTCCTTCGTTTTAGCTACCAAACGAGTTTCAAGCTAATTTTTCTTCAGTTCAAAAGAAGTGGCTAAATAATCGGATAGCTTTATCATAAGAAAAAAAAACATTATGGATTAAATAATAAAATAATGAGATATATCTTGTTAATGTGTAGTAGGTAGTCTCAAGTCGATGAACATATTGTAAATAAATTAAAATTTTATTAACTCTTTTACCTTTTTCTATAATAATATTGTGTGTAAGAGACAAAAAATGTTTCAAAGTCTATACGAAATCAATTGGCACAAAAATTTAATTGTTTTCTTTTTAAAAGTTTTCGTTTTGAGTGAGAAGGACTAAAGCACTGGTCCTTTTTTTGTTTTTTAACCCAAATTCTCAGTAACGGCCGGAAAAAAACTTTGTTGAAGATTCAAGCAAACAATGTTTATGTGCAAAAGAAAGCGGACTCTCCCTCACTCAATCCTTAGGTCTTCATCTTCTCTTTTCCTCTGAATAGAAACGAGGATCCATTCGAACAACCTTCTTATTCCGATTTTGAAACATTTCTCCCCATTTGTCTAAGTTGAAGAAAAAAATCCTTTCTAATTTTTCTCATAAAAATGCTTTTGATCATCAATTCTTTTTTTTTTTGTTTCATAGTTTTCGGGAATCAATTTTCTTAGATTCGGTTGTGAACAAAGATCCTTAGAGAAAGAGAAAGATAGAAAAAGAGAAGATTGAAGAAAGAAAGAAAGGAGAGAGATGAGAAAGACAGCAAAGTAGAGGAAGAGAGAAGGCGAGATATTCAGAGCCCCGGAGGCATCAAGAGAAAAGAATAGAGGCTATAAGTTGTCACATGCATTTGCCCTTGGTCAGTCATTCATGTATTGTGTAAGAGAAGAGCTTGAGGCTAAGTTCAAGCTGGTCACAACTCACATGGTCAAGGAGTTTTTCTTCAAACAAATATTTCTTCTCTTTCCGTATCCCTCGCACATCTCCCTTTCGGTTTCTTGACGCCTTTTGATACTTAACCTCTCTCTCTCTCTCTCTCTCTCTCTCTCTCTCTCTCTCTCTCTCTCTCTCTCTCTTTTCTCTCTCTCTTTCTCTCTCTCTTTCTTTCTCTCTCTCTGTTTTTCTCTCTCTCTTTTTTTCTCTCTCTCTCTCTCTCTCTCTCTCTCCGTCTATTTGTTGAAGAGACTTTATTAGAATATACATTTTTGTGTTTATGACGATTTGTAGAATTTTTGTTCTATGATGTTTTATCCGCAGTAATATAATATATCTGTTTTAGAAAAAAAAAATTTTTCTTACGAATGATACCTGTTTCTTTTATGAACTTCTGTGCTTGTCTTTTTCGTTCTTATCTCAATCCTTTTCATTGTTTTTTTTTAATTTTGTATTTTTGTTGATTATCTGTTTTCTGTTTCTATACTTCTCATCCTCTCTCATTTTCTGTATCTCTCTCTTTCTTTCTCTTCTTCTTCCTATCTTTAACTTCCATCTCTTTTCCTATCTCTAACTTCCGTCTCTTTTTGTTGGTTGTCTGTTTTCTGTTTCTATACTTCTCTCTTACTTCTTTCCTATCTTGTTTTCTGCATCTCTCTCTTTCTTTCTCTTTTTCTTCCTATCTCTAACTTCCGTCTTATTTCACATAACGACTTTTACCTCGCTTTTTTCTTGAAATGAGTGAAGAGAAGCCTTTGTAAACCATCCAGTTGCCACCGCGTATGTCCCGCCCTGTCCTCACACAAATCCGACCTTTCTCATGTACCAATTGGGACAGCTTCCGTGCTTCCTCTTCTTTTTTTGAGTAGAATTTTCTTAATCGGCTCATCAACTCGGAGGGTGACCGGATATTACACAATGTTGGCTTCACTTGTGGATCATTACGTCCATTATTCTTATTCTACTTGATTGTTTCTATTCATTATCCGCTTACATGATTGGAGGGAGCATTGTAATGATTTTTAAAACGCGCATACTACAATTTACTTAATAAACCGAAAATCACCCTTGCATTCTCTTGTTTTTCTTCTTCTTCTGTTCCTCTCAACATTTAAATTTCTCTCTCTTTTTCTCTCTATGATTATATTCATAGTTTTAAGCCTTTCTCTCTCTCTCTCTCTCTCTCTCTCTCTCTCTCTCTCTCTCTCTCTCTCTCTCTCTCTCTCTCTCTCTCTCTTTCTCTTTCTCTTCATTTCTATGTATCTGTTTTAATATTTCCAAGTCTTTCTCGAAAACGTTTAAGATATTCAGCGGTACTTAATAATTAGAAGGTTTTCAGTTTTCTTTAGACTGGTCTTGGTGAGCCTGAGGATTTTTTCTAATCAGTTCCACCTTCCTGTACTTATATGTAGAGTACCGTGCAAATTTCTTTAAAAATTTTGAATTTTCGTGGATAAGTTTTTACATTTATTTTGAAAATTTGACCATTAATTTGGAAAAATTTGGACAAAAATTACGAAAAAGAAATACTAATAAGTAAACTAAAACCAGAAAAACAATTGTGTAACAGATTATCCTATATTTGACAAAAACTTACAACCGGTCTGATACAGATCTGAAACACGTTTTGACTTTCAGTAAGTCATTCAAAGTATAAAAAATCTAATAAAGCCAGATAAGAAATTGAATTTTCCTACATCAGAAATATTTAACAATTCGAGTTTTCGTTAGAATGAGGGTGGTTTCTTCAAGTAGATATATTTTTCTATAACTGAAAAGCAGATATTTTTTTCTATATGTTTACTTATAAAAGAAAACACAAACAGTAAATAGTTTAAGACAATATGTTTTCTATATGCGAAGCTATGTTCAAAAACTAACTTTCTGATAGAATTTTTGCACGGTACTTTATCTACTTTTTCACAAAATGTATATGATTTTCAAATTTTCCTCTTGTCCTCTTGTTTTGTTTTCGGTGTTGCCCTCGTCCTCAACAACAAAAACAATAGTTTATTTCCAAAAAAAAACATTCGCGACATGTCTATGATGATATTTTCAAGTTAATTTAATTTAATACTCATGAATGAGTGAATTATTGAGCGGTTCGGTAACTGGA
This sequence comes from Allodiplogaster pararmata, assembly GCA_964056735.1. Classification (NCBI taxonomy): domain Eukaryota; kingdom Metazoa; phylum Nematoda; class Chromadorea; order Rhabditida; family Diplogasteridae; genus Allodiplogaster; species Allodiplogaster pararmata. The sequence continues at coordinate 36,702,287 of OZ057404.1, read as the reverse complement.
TACGTTTCACGCACAATCCCCAACAGGCTTGCTCAAAAATAGTCGAAAAAATTGTCTCTACTTCTTCCGGAAAATATCGAAAAAAGCCGTTAGAAAACATAAAACGAAAATCTAAAAATGTGCAATTATGTTCACCAACAATACTAGGCCTCTTTTACTTGTCCCAATCGCCACACAAATCCTAACCACAGTTTTATTTTTCTCTGAATGTATTTTTCCTTTTGAGTCGATTAACTGTAAAACAACAATTCTGGTCTTCCACGTTAATTTTACTCGAATTTATTATCCGTGATAACTTGTGCTTGATTATGTGCGTATTTGTCTTTGAAATAAATCTTTACCTCGATGGTTTTTGTGTTACTATTTTGTGTTACTATCATCTTTCTGTTAGATCTCCGACGAGCTTTTCCTATATATTTTGATGAATTTTTTAGCTCTACTCGACGAAGACGCCACTATTTCGGGAGAAAAAAAGACCTATAATTATTCTATGGCTCTTTAAAACTGAGTTGACGAGTAATTAGTTTATTTGTCTACACATGACACGTCCCCGGCGGCCCGTGACAAGTCAAGAGCGGCTGCTCTTAGGAATCATTGTGACTACTTCTTCTTTCCTGATGACTTTCTCTGCTGAAGATCAGAAAATGCGATTAGGTGATCCTAAGTTGGTTAGTTGCTTTTCATATTTCTTTCCAATCTTGTAAAATAGCTTATTTACGCTTTTTTAACATTCAAAGTGAAAACAATACAAAACTTTATTTCTTGTTAATTGCTTCTCCTTCTTTTCTCAGCTGGTCACATAAACCATTCTCAAAATGGAATTATGTATAAATGGCGGCTGACGTTCTGCAGGGTGTTTAATTATGAAATGATCAATGAAAAACGTGAATAACTTTTTTTCGAGTTGGCCAAGGATTGACATGAATTTTTCAGGGTGATCGAATCTCAGGATAGGAAAGAAGTTGGTGACATTTCAGAAAATTAGCCGAAATTTGAATGCCTCTCCCAACTTTGCATCGATTTTCGAGATAAACAAGTTTTTTTAATTTTTAATTTTTATGCAGAAAGATGCCTGAAGTATCCAGCTCCTCATTGATATCCTTTTTTTAAATCTGTTTCATCTTTTTTCATATTGTTTAATTCATTTGAAAACAGGAATTTTCGACCATTTCTGTCAATGATTTCATGCTAATTTGGATATGCAAAAACAGAGTGGTCACTTTCCACCTGTTGAAATGCAAATTCTCTATTTTTTATCATCATGAAATCATTCCAGAAATGGTCGAAAATGCCTCTTTTCAAATCAATTAAACAATATCAAGTAAGATGAAACTGTTTTAAAAAAGGATATCAATGAGGAGCTGGATACTTCAGGCATCTTTCTGCATAAAAAATGAAAATTAAAAAAAACTTGTATATCTCGAAAATCGATGCGAAGTTGGGAGAGGTATTCAAAGTTATGCTGATTTTCTGAAATTACACCAACTTCTTTCCTATCCTGAGATTTGATCACCCTGAAAAATTCATGTCAATCGGTCAACTCGAAAAAAAGTTATTGAATGAATGAATTTATTAAGCATGAAAATAATACGTGGTCAGGTATACGGGGATCTTGGAATTGAGGGGAAACATCTGAGGTTGAAGGGTTGTTAGTTGCAACGAAAGGGGGAGGGCTAGGACGTTACAGCTTCAAGGTGCCCGATTCCTGGTAGCCGGATCGCATCTTGTCGACTAGACGGAAGGAAAATAGCAGAGAGCGGATGGGAAGTCGACCACTCCAGCCATTGCGAACAAGATAGAATGATCAATATATAATATCAATATATATTCAATATCAATATATATTCAATATATATTCAGAATGATCAATATATAATATATCAATATATATTCACGTTTTCCATTGATCAATATATAATTAAACGCCCTGTACTAAATGTTATTTTGGACAGGTTGTTCCTGGTTATATGAGAACATGTTTCAATGACTCTCTTTTACTTTCAAATTGACGTCTAGTGTCGACAGTCAACAGCACATAATGACTTTAATCTGTTTTTTGCAGGATTGTCTTTCTTCTGGTCTCAGATTACATCTTTCCCCTCCATCTGCTGAAGAGCCCTTCACAGGTGAGAATAGGATTGAACATGCGTTCAATAGTTTTGGCAGTCCTTGAGTACAGAAAGTCATGATTGAAAATTTTGCTGAGTATTATTAATCTAGAACACTCTCGTAATGGAAAAAGAGGTCTAGTTTCCTACAAAAACAATCATAGAAAGTTTAAAAAAAGGAAAAAGTCGATGCTTTATGAGTTTTTTTTTCAATATAACATTTTTCCAAGTTCAATGTTAAGTTTGATCAAAGTTGAAAGGTCAATGAAAAGTCTTGTTTTTCAAAGAAATATAGAAATTAACGCCGTCGTCTGTTAGATAGATACATATGTATAATTTGTTAATGAATCAGATGATAGAACTTAATGAGACGATTGTACAAGTGATTGCCTAGGACACGTTTACGTACGAGACTTCTTCTCCGATCCACATTGCCACATCGACTATTCCACGCAGCCGATGTCGGTTCCTTTCTACATAGATGTACCCTATGCAGGCGAATGCAATGTCGCCAGGCAACGAACGGTTACTTATTGTTCGGATTTGTCAGTTGTCATTGTCAAAAACGCTCAATCTCATTAAGCAATGTGTGATAAATAACCTCACGGTTACCGAAGTATACTTTAACTGTTGGCAAAACTCATTTCGCGTTTAGCAAAGTTCAATGTCACTGTTATTGTGCCCGAAGTCTTTGCATTGACGGCTTGATGCCGCAGTCAGCAAGAATTTATGTTGCTTACATCAAGAATTACGGTTTCATTCTATTGTTATTAGAATCTCCAATTCTCATGCCTTTATTGTTGCTCCTCACAAATGTATCCTCTGTGGTGCATTTTGATGAGACAAAACCGGATAGGTCTTATTTGAATCTTCGTGTGCTTCTGCTGATTGATTGTGTTGCCCTGACGAGATCTCCCACTGGGTGAAGAACCTTGTACCGCTTACCAAACTCAATGTCAAGAGTAAACGGTACTATGTATTCTGTAACGAGCAGCGAGAGACTAAGAGAAAAGATTGAGGCAGAGACAGAGAAAGACATAAAAATTATAAATATGAACGAGAAAAGTGCCGTTAAAGCAGAAAACAACAGTAGTAGAGGCGGACAGAAATGGAGGAACCTTATAAAACAGCAAATCATGAGAAAGTGCTTAGAGAGAAGAGAGGAAGAGTAAAGAGAGAAAAGCAAACGGAGAAGAGAAAATATTCTAGCTTTTTTTGTAGATCACACGTGTTGATACGTATGGACATCGCTCAAGGAAAAAGGGGGAGAGAGTTGATGAGATAGAAAGAGAGAAAGAGGGATTGGGTGAAAAAATAGAAATAGAGAGAAAGAAGAAATACAATCGACTTGACATTTAAAAAAAATTTAAACAAATATTTTAAGTCAACGAGAGATGATAAAAAAAATAAACCGAGTATTCTGCAGAAAGAAGGAAAAAGGGAAAGACACAGTTTGGAAGAGAAAAGAGGAGAAAGAGAGCGTGAATTTGACTTAAGAGAGAGACTAAGAGTGAGACGGAGAGAGAAGTTATTAAAGCAAGATGTATACATATAGTAAGAGCTACAAGGATCGAGGCATGCTCAGAAAGTAAGAGAAAGCTGATAAATCAAATGAGAAAACTCAGACAAAATGTAAATGAGTTGAAAAGGGTCGAATTGGTATTGCAATACATTAAACGGAAAGCAGCAAACGCTTTAGGGCACAGTGGGAGACAAAGTGAATGAGATAACATCTTTACTCAACTCTTCGCAACGCAACAACGATTGATTTTTTTTCGGATAATAAATAATGAATTCCTCGAAACGCATTTTTTTTTTGTTTAAAATTTTTTCTCCGAAAAGTTATCTTAACGAAATTTTCTCCTTTGACATTGAAAAAAGACTTAAGTTTTCAGATTTTAAGGAAAACTATTATCTTGAGCTGCTGAAGAAAAAAGTGACGGAAAAACCTAATGTTTTTTTGTTATTTACATCCTAATTCACATAGATATGTTTAGCATATATCTATCGAAAGTTATTTGGTTCTATGTGCGATGTCCCATCAAGATGTTTCAATCAGTTTGATGCTTTAAAAATATCATAAAATGGATTCTCCTTCGCATGAGCAGCTCATATTAACGAGAGAAATAACTATTTTATTCAAATTTATGCATATTTGGACTATTGCAGGAGTGATCTTACATAAGTTTTAACAAATGTAAGACATATTGTCTTTGAGTATAAAAAACGCCCTTAAAACTCACTCAACTATTATATTTGAAGACATCGCCTCCCGGCGTATTGTTCTCCGTCATCGTGATAGTGCAGCGCCACCGATTCTTCATAACAGCAGGTGAGTTGAGTTTCAGTATTTTCATTCCATAGATCACCATGGGAACGACGAAGGATGTTCTCACAGAAAAGTAATACGTTCAATTTAATAACACACATATAAGCATGGATCAAAGCTTAGGGGCTGAAGTTGTCCACATCAGTTCTGTACATGAATTATCTGATAAGTTGACCAACTACCTGATTGAAGTGAAGCTTATCTATAATTATTTTCATGGCAAGGTCCTTTGTAATATTCCCATCGATATCTTGGTTCAGTTTAACTGTATAGCTAAGATTACTACCAGGTTTCCAGCAATCCTTCAAATTTATGGAAGAGGGAGGGAACTGTAGAAGTCCTGGAATCATTTTTTCGTTCAGGCAATGCTCAAGATAGTTCTAATACAATAGTTTGTTTTATGTGATCGAGCCTTCCGCCTCAACTGCTTGTACAGACAACAGACTCCGGAAGTGCACTCCAGGTTGAATGTCAGGTGAAGAAACAAAAATATAAAGAATTCTTTTTCTGAATTATGATCAATTTTGTTTTTTTTTTAAACATAGAACTTTTCCATTTCTTATGAGAAAACGTTCTGTTTAAACTACTGTTTGATTTCTTTGCTATTCGTCATTTAGACCGACGAGATTTCAGAACTGGCTAAAGAAGCTTCAAATAATTACGCTAGTAATTCTCAACTTTTTCGGAATCTTTAGAAAATGAGATTCGCAAGTTTTTATTAAATAATGCGATGTGTTCAATTTAACTTCGTACTCTCAATGTGGTTTTCGTTCTCTTGACTGTAAACGTTCAGTACATTTTTCCTTAACTTAAATGTTGTATATTTGAAAAAAATTGAATATATTATCAAGAATATATTATCAAAAATGGGACTAACCGCCCCACAAATGCCGAACTCATTTACCAAATTACTTTCACTTCTCATTACTATGATTTATCGATGAAGGGACTTGCCACCCCTTGAGAGAGTGAAGAATACTGAGAAGATCAAGGGACTCGCCACCTCTAATCGTATCAATACAATGAATATTGATTTTTGGGTTTCTTCAAATGAATTGAATCTATTGTTTTTTCTTGTGTGTATGATCTTCTATTTTTATTGTTCTGCGTTTTCAATAACGTATAAAGCATATATATATATATATATATATATATATATATATATATATATATATATATATATATATATATATATATATATATATATATATAACTTTGTAACTGAGTTTAGCTTATAAATAGTACTTTTTGAAAAAACAGAATCAATTAATCTATAAAAAAATAATGCTAAATATAACTGAGTTAGAAATCTGGTTTTTTCACTAATTTGTCTTCATTCGATGAATTCACTTGAACGTAGTAGAAAAGAGTGGAGGATTGGAAATTCAGTGACATCCTGAGTGCCCCCTCTGGAACCAACGGCTCGTCCTCCTCCCATATGCAACTATGATGTTCTGGCTGGTTCAATGAACGGCCCCCATGTTCGGATGTCCAAAGTAGGAGATGCCATTGTTCACCGATGGACGTGTGAAAGTTGTCAGTACAGTTATGGTAGTGATGCTAACATGGACATAGTGAGCTAAAAAAAATTCTCAAAAACTTTTATTTAAAAGTTGGTCATGTTCTGGAGTTTTCTTATATTCTTTTTTTGAGACGGTTTTATTTTGTTTATTTGCATTTTTCAAAGCTTATGGTTTTCATCAAAGTTTACGGTAACTTTTAAGTCTCAATCGGTGTGTTACAATAATTTGTAAATCTCAGTTGCTGCGTGGTTAGTCTCAAACGTCATCATCCATCCTTTTGCAGCAGAGAACGGCATTCTGGTTCATTCCTGCATTGTGAAAGGCGCCCGAAGGAGAAGAGTATAGACTGGTCGATGAAAGAGGGTTGGAAATTATTCATTATATCATTAATATTTTTTTGAAAACGATTCCTTTTATCGAATTCTCCATTCTGAGTAGGAATACAGGCGTTAAGATATACTCAACCAAACGCTTATAAATATACACTTTATACCTCAGAACTGCATCCAGTATGAATGTGTTTTCGATAGTATTTTTGATATCTTGTTCTACTCCTTACAATAGAGACGGCTTAGCTAGATCCTGCATCACGAAATATCATTTTTCATGCGATAGTCAACTCATATGTAACTTGGTACAGTAAAACGAATTGTAGATTTGATTAGACATCTGTGGTTCAGAATTCTGTAAATGAGGACCAAATAGACTTTCGAACGGAACAGGAATACAGAATCTGTGTAAGCAACGAATGAGAGCTTGAGATGTATAACGGACGCCTCCCTGATTCCTCCTGTGACGTACTCCACGTCTCTCTCGCTCGCCTTCACCACGATACCGGCATTCCGATTCGCCGATCAGTCTCTTGTTCGATTCGCTTGCCAGATCACAATGTGTGCAAAAGCAGCGCAAGGCTGTGAAGGAATCACCGTCAGTTTAATCAAATTATTAGTTATTTTTAGCAGCATGAATTGCGATAGTTTTTAACCATGCAATACGACTTGTTATCATGTTGGCAAGGTATGGCGAAAGGTCTGCGGAGATTTGGTATAGTAAGAAGTTTGTTTGCAGCCCCCCTCAATGTGGCGATCTGCTGCCTCCGGATCTACCAATCCACACCGAGTTTAGAGCTCAATCCAATGATTTCTCGTCAGAAGCTGCATCTGAAAATTCTACTCGGAATGTCACGGAAATAATGGGTTAGATATTGAGAATTATACATATCTTCGAGTTCAGAAATGATTGAACTATCGCACAGAAAAAAGCTAGTCCACCGGGCGGGATCGAACCCAGACCATCTCGACTCAAACCGGGAGTGCGTGTTACCATTACACCACGGGGAAACGATGCTATTCCGTGCGATAGTTTTATATAATATGAAAGGCTCAAATGACTTGTTCTCTCAGTCACGCATGCTTATCAAGCGATTGCGTCATGGATGGAGCGGAGCGTAACTCCAGAATTCAGTTTTCTGGAGTTACGCTCCATTCATGACGCAACCGCTTGATAAGCATGCGTGACTAAGAGAAAAAGGCGTATGAGCCTTTCATATAACACTATCGCACGAAATAGCAATGCGTCTCCGTGGTGTAATGGTGGACCTGCGCTCCCGGTTTGAGTCGAGATGGTCTGGGTTCGATCCCGCCCGGTGGACTAGCTTTTTTCTGTGCGATAGTTCAATCCTTTGTCATCTTAACAAGGCTTCACTGCCTTCAAACTGTCTAACTCAGCATTTGAAGATTTCTTCGAGTGTGGAGAGGTACAAGCTGCTTCTTTGACAAACAGGGCATTCATTGGCACTTTGACTTGCAGTTCCAATTCTGATCAGAAAAAGATAACAATGAAAAAAAACGTTGTGATACTAATTTGTTCAAACTGTGTCAAAGTAAGGAAAGTTTTGGTGAATCTTATAAAACATGAATTGATTAGAATACTTAAAGCTGCGCAAAAAAGGTAAGAGAGAAAGAAAAGAGAGAAGCAGTGTGAAATAGTTCGTGAGAGAGAGACATAGGAAGAGTTTTAATTTAGACAAAAATTGAAATGATGGAGTATTGATATGTAATGATTGAGGTGACGTTGATAGTTCCTGGAATGCTTCAACAACAAATCGTGAGAACGATGGAGCGATTGGAAGCCTGCAATCTCCAGCAAAGTTAGTAATTCTGAAGGTAAACATATCCGATCTCAGTCTTACAGTTTTTCGAATGTCTCAGAACTCTTATCGCGACAATCGAATCATTCTCGTGTTTTTCGAAAAGAGTACTAGATTGTGAAAGGAGGGCTTTTCAGCTTTCTACTCGAATGATAGCTTTCCATAGAATCTGAGCATAATATTTATTTCAATGCTCAACAAGAGTTTCGAGACAGGCGAGACTACTGTGAACGGATCAGTTCCACTTGTTGATGTTACCATCGCTCGTCTAGCCATGTTTCGCTTCGTTTAGTATCGGTATACATGGCTCGAAAAAAAATTAACAGAACTAGTTATTTTCCTTGCTTAGGTTCGACGGTTAATCCTAGTTTGACTACGAAATGAACTCTATCCCAGTTGTGGAGTTTACCGGTTTATTGCTAGTATTTTCAATAGTCTTTCTCGTTACTCTTACTGCACTCTCGCGCTCTCTGTCTCTTTCTCTGTATGTTTTTTTCTTTTTCTGTCTTTCCCTTTCTGTCTCTTTCCCTTTCTCTCTCTTTCTCTCAATTTTCCTCTTTGTCTTTTTCATTAACCTTTCTCTCTCTCTCTCTCTCTCTCTCTCTCTCTTTCTCTCTCTCTCTCTCTCTCTCTCTTTCTCTCTTTCTCTCTCTCTCTCTTACTCTCTCTCCTCTCTCTCTCTCTCTCTCTCTCTCTCTCTCTCTCTCTCTCTCTCTCTTCTTTTTACTTTTTTGGTGTTTTTCTGTTCACTCATCTGTATTTCTCAGATTCTCAATGATGACTTGTTAATGGTTTGATTTGAAGATTGACAGTGCAACAAACTCAGACTTAAAACAATACAGCTTAAGAAGGCTTAAAGGCCGGTATCGAGGCTTTCGCTTTTTGTAATGACTTTTTGTAATGACTTTTTGTAATGACTTTTTGTAATGACTTTTTGTAATGACTTCGTTTCGTCACATTCTAGCTCGAATTCTTTTCTCCCCAGCCTCGGTGAATTTATGAAAAAAGACAATAATAAAATAAAACAGGAACTTGGATGCATCTGAAAATGACCCACAATTGAGAAAAATAAATTAGAATGAAAAGTTCATGTGATAAGTTAACTGAAAGAAGAGCAGTACATAAACACTTCATAGCGTATCTCTCACAAACAATTACACAGAAAAGTTTTGAGTCAATCAATATAAATAGTCACAATATAAATAAATCTTAATCTAATAATTAGTCAATCATGATTTTATCATCATCAATTGTCAAACCAATATCACCAAAGAATTTATATTCTTCTAGCATACAGGTTTTAAATAAAGCATTATCGCGATCTTATATGTTGATTGTTATTTTTAGTGAAGATCAACATAACGATTCTTCGGACAAGGATGAGATGAGAAGAATCAAGTAAGTTAGAAAAAAAATTTGCGTGTGTTGTTTTCAGTCGATGAGTCGCAAAAAAACTGCAACTGGAATTTATTTGGCTTCATTTTTTCAATAATGAAAATGTAATAAAACCACAGTCAATCATTTACATGGTTTGATATTAGTCAATACATGGTTTGATATTAGTCAATACATGGTTTGATATTAGTCAATAAAACTTAATTGAAGCCACAGAAATTCTTTTATACGGAAGTATCTTCTATTTTTTGAGCGCTTTCAAGAACATGCTAAATCCATTTTGAAATTTGGTTTTTAATATTTCCGACTTTGTAGGAAAATTCTTCATTACCGAACAAAGAGGTAAAGAAGCGATTTCAGGGGAATATTGGTTTTTCTGGAAATTTTTTTAAGACTCTGATTATTTCATACTTTGAGGGAAGAATTGTCGAGGATCTGGACCGATTTAAACTTGGACACCGAAAGCACGAATTTTAAAGATACACTTGAAGAGGTTAATACATTAATAACATCCGAATGAAGACTCAATTTTTTTGAGCAGAGATTCTTTGTATGGATTATAATAAACTTTAAAATAATGTAGACCTCAGGTTCAGTTATTATAAATCTTGAAATTTAATCGGTAACGTCAAAAAATCTATGGAGTTCGTGTAAGTAAAAATTGATTCAATAAGTCGCGTAAATATTGATGGAGTGACCAGTTTTGAATGACACTATAGCAATTTGAAGATGTATTCTACTCCTCCTGCAAAACCGACCTCTTCTGATGCATCGACGTCGTACGTCAGCTCCTCGTCAACAAGCAGTTCATCCACATCGCCCTTGGTTGCCGCGAGTCTTTCTTCCACAACAAGTTCGTAAACTCTTTGCTTTTTAGAGCTTTGAAAAATGATTGAGAAAACCAAAAATATGAAGAACTGTTTTAAAACTTTTTTTACGAAATGAAGTGAATAGGCCCAAAAAGAAAGAACCGCGGCAATATATCAGCGTGATTTTTTTCTCAATGAATATCGAGTTTTTCAGTCACAGAATCCCGATTGAATACGAGAACATAAATTTCAGAAGATTCACCCAGGACTTCCCTGACATCTTCTAGTTTGGCAACCGATTCCTCTCAGGTCAAATTTGGTACTGAATAGGACTATGTCTTCAATGCTATAATAATGAGCAGTCAATTTTTGTATTGTATAATATATCAAAACATATTTTCTTGGTAATTTCCTAATTCGTAGTGCCACAACTGAATTGAATACATAGATTACATTATATGTAGATATAAGATAAACTTTTTGATATTTTGATATACACATAGTGTAATTAGAGGTTTTAATCCATTTCTCATGAGTTAACTCACAGGCGAACGCGATGCAAATCGAAGTCACCACAGCTTCAGTTGCTTCTTCCTCCAAGCAACCAACATTCTCAAGTTACTTCCCGAGCTATCACGCACACTCAGTTTCAAAAACTAATTGCGAGAAAACTATATAAACTAACGCTGCATTTCGTTTTTAATAAATGACACTTTTAGAAAAAAAAGTCAAGTAAGTTTCCGCGTTTTTGAACAGCATTTAAATCAGGCAAGCTCAAAAATTTAAAAGTTTATTAGGAAAATATATTAGTCATCGTGAACAATATAAGAACATAATTTGTAAATCGCTTTCGCAAGCAGCGCACAACTTGAGCGTTTCTTGAAGTATAGTGCCTGCGAATGGTCAGAAAGGTCACCCCATAAAACAATTAGAAGTTGATTGAAGCTGTTCTATTTCTCGCTCTCGCTTTATTTCTTTTTTGATATATCTCTGCTACAACTAAAAAAAACTCTACCAAACAGCTCGGTACAACTACTTCGGGCCGCAAAGCACTCATCAAACAAGCTTTTCCACAACGCAGCCGAGCACAACAACGTCGACTGCTACAAACAGCAGAACGCTTTCGCCGGCTGAATCTCGGATAGGTCGGGCAGCTCTGAATATTGCGATAACAAAAAATTAATAGTATAAAACGATATAAAGGTTTATTTTACTTTGGTCCCCCGCATGGGACAAAATGCACTGCGAAAGCTCTATTATACTCCTTCTTCCGCCATTAAATTCCTTTCTTTATTATGTATAACATTGATTTAAACAAAATCTCTCTTGAAAATTGCATACATTGTTGTTGTTGTTGCCGGCAAGCAGCCCGCATCGAAGACTTTTGGTTATGAACACTCTCTTTAATGAGAAAGGTTCTCGTGTTCTTCGGACGAGATGCGTCCGGAGAAGGGTTTTGATGTCCTTTGCAGTCCTGAGACTGTCATGCTGCAACTTGTGAAGGCGGACATCGTTGTAGCAACCTGTTCAACTTTGATTTAAATAAAATCTCTCTTGGAAATTGCATACATTGTTGTTGTTGTTGTTGTTGTTGCCGGCAAGCAGCCCACATCGAAGACTTTTGGTTATGAACACTCTCTTTAATGAACACTCTCTCTCGATTCAATCATTTTGTCGTTCTTCGCTCTGTTCACTTCGAATTTGACAACCACTGCCCCGTCTTTCCCCTGTTTCTCGCTTACATTGCTCCAAAATCCGAAGCAGAACCCCAAACGCCGCTTTCACGAATAACCCCACTCGTACATTTTCCTGCTAGCATCTTTTCTTGCCATTTCGTAATTTTTGTGCGATTTTTTCAACGGTGGCTCACTCGGGTGCTTAACGGCTTTCTCTCTCTTCATAGCCGTACCGGCTCCCCATAGGTCACCGTACCTCTCTCAGCCAAGGGCCCCCCTACTCTTCTGTCCCTGCTTATGACTCATCTATCATTGCAGCTCCTGTTGTAACGGCTCCCCATAGTTCAGCGTACCTCTCTCAGCCAAGCGCCCCCTACTCTTCTGTCCCTGCTTATGACTCATCTATCATTGCAGCTCCTGTTGTACCGGCTCCCCATAGGTCAGCGTACCTCTCTCAGCCCGGGACCCCCTAATCTTCTGTCCCTGCTTATGACTCATCTATCATTGCAGCTCCTGTTGTACCGGCTCCCCATAGGTCAGCGTACCTCTCTCAGCCAAGGCCCCCTACTCTTCTGTCCCTGCTTATGACTCATCTATCATTGCAGCTCCTGTTGTACCGGATCCCCATAGGTCAGCGCACCTCTCTCAGCCCGGGGCCCCTACTCTTCTGTCCCTGCTTATGACTCATCTATCATTGCAGCTCCTGTTGTACCGGATCCCCATAGGTCAGCGCACCTCTCTCAACCCGGGGCCCCTACTCTTCTGTCCCTGCTTATGACTCATCTATCATTGCAGCTCCTGTTGTACCGGATCCCCATAGGTCAGCGCACCTCTCTCAACCCGGGGCCCCCTACTCTTCTGTCCCTGCTTATGACTCATCTAACATTGCAGCTCCTTTTGTACCGGCTCCCCATAGTTCAGCGTACCTCTCTCAGCCAAAGCCCCCCTACTCTTCTGTCCTTGCTTATTGCTCATCTATCAATGCAGCTCCTGTTGTACCGGCTCCCCATAGGTCAGCGTACCTCTCTCAGCCAAGCGCCCCCTACTCTTCTGTCCCTGCTTATGACTCATCTATCATTGCAGCTCCTGTTGTACCGGCTCCCCATAGGTCAGCGTACCTCTCTCAGCCAAGGCCCCCCCTACTCTTCTGTCCCTGTTTATGACTCATCTATCATTGCAGCTCCTGTTGTACCGGCTCCCCATAGGTCAGCGTACCTCTCTCAGCCAAGGCCCCCTACTCTTCTGTCCCTGTTTATGACTCATCTATCATTGCAGCTCCTGTTGTACCGGGTCCCCATAGGTCAGCGCACCTCTCTCAGCCCGGGGCCCCCTACTCTTCTGTCCCTGCTTATGAATCGTCTATCATTGCAGCTCCTGTTGTACCGGCTCCCCATAGGTCAGCGTACCTCTCTCAGCCAAGGGCCCCCTACTCTTCTGTCCCTGCTTATGACTCATCTATCATTGCAGCTCCTGTTGTACCGGCTCCCCATAGGTCAGCGTACCTCTCTCAGCCAAGGGCCCCCTACTCTTCTGTCCCTGCTTATGACTCATCTATCATTGCAAGCCAAGTTCGACCAGGTTAGATAACACAAGTATACTTCAATCCATAGCAACTATTAGAACTTGAAGTCATTTGCCAAACGGTCCTGAAAGAATGTCGGATGCATCAATAAAGGATCACGAATTCTAAAATTTTTACATTTGAAAATATTTGTATTAAGTCTATAACAACAGCTAGTAATGGTAATTTAAGCAACTTTTGGACTTGAAAAGAGGAAGAAACTGAATATAATTTGTTAGAACAAAAAAATCTAGCATTTTATAGCAAATCTCTCACAGAAGTCACAGATTCATTCAAATTCAGTAATCACAAAAAGTTTTATTATTTGCTAAAAACAAATAGCTTTTTTCAAATTTTGATCTAGGTCTATAATTCAGGCAATGGAGCAGAATACGGTGGGGGTGCACCTTCGCAAGACCAAACTTTCAGACCAGAGTGAGTTTTTTGTTGTTGTTTTTATCATGTGAATTTTTGTTTTCAGGGAAAAAATTTGAAGATAAAGTTGTTATGAAGGAGCAAACTTTTCTAAAGGCTTTCAATGGTTGAGTTTGTATATCCATCGGTCATATCTGTCGGTCACAGTTTCGATCATCTTTGAAGACTTGCTTAGAAAAAGCGACTATCACACCACACCGAACAAGAACAAGCGAATCTTTTGGAGAGAATCTGTTTCCTCCTCACATTAGATGAAATGCTAACATCAGTCCATGAAAAACATGCACAGCTTTTTGCCTTTCATTTGTCAAGTAATGTTCATCTGATCTACTATGTAAAAGATTGAATATGATTTCTGAACTTCAGACCTCGGCCACCAGCAGATGATCAAATCGCCCTACATGATGTTCACCTTCCAAGAGGCTCTACGAGAAACCCGAAGACTCCAAGCAGTGCTTCTCCACCAATGGATTTCTCCCGGGACCATGTCGACACAAGCGATCAGACCTCGCGAGCTCAAGACTCGATGAAGCCTAAGCCACGTCCATATCAATCAGAAGGACGCGTGACCGGTGGAATCATAGATGGCAGACCGATCATAGCAGAGTGGTCGCAAACGCAACAGCAGTCAACCGCAGCTCCTTCAAAGCGACATATCGGTACAGGTTAGCAACGACTCTTTTGCAATTCTATCAGAAATTCGCAGGAGCAATCGACACATTGATTCCACGTCTTCAGTTCGTTCTTGAGAACTCGCTTTCTAAACAAACAATGGGGAGAAAATTTTAATGAATTGAGCCATTTTTATTGAAAAACTTTTTGTTTATGACGGTTATTGATAATTTTCATTCGAGTAATTTTGGGGGAACATGTAAGATTACAAAAAACTCGTAATGAGGTAGTTTTTCAGCTGCACCGCCAGCTCAGTTCTCTGAAGACACGACTTCAAATCACAAGGTTATCGTATTTTATATTTTTTCATTGAACATATATACATATGTATGTAAATATAGAGGGTACGTGTTGAGATCCAACCCTTTCTCCATTCTCTTATTAGCCTGGGATTTAGAATTTCAGGTAAAGAAAGACGGAGTTTGATACGGAACTATGTGGGGTGACTGCATCTAAGAAAATGTAACGACGTTCGTGTTTAAAGATGAAGTTGCTTTTATTAAAAGAATGGGTTTAGTGCAATCGTTGGCTAGCGGCGGAATACACGCTCACGAGAAGGAAAAGACTACCAATTACACATTGTGAAACTAACAATTCTAGATTCCTAACAGCCTCAAATCAGAGCTCAGCCGCGCCTTTAATCTACTCAAGGGTGAGATTAGAGATCGCATGATTTATTTTCTTCATCCCTCTATCCTTCAATGAATGGGATCATCGTATCAGTGTTAATATAACTGGAAAAAATTGAGATGCGATTATCGCTCTCAAACCTCTCGCGCGGCAGAATGGAATGAATGATCCGGGAACTATGCGATGGCATGGAGAGAGAAAGTGAAATAGTATGTCAAAGTAGGAGAAGAGGGGATTTCATATCCTGTCTACCTTTCCAAATTAAAATAGTGCTCGAAAGAACCTACCATATTTATTGCCTTTTCGTAATATAATAATAAAAATTTAGGATCCTAAAAAAACGCACGTGTTTGTTTATTAATTTCTAATTACAATTTTTTATTATAAGTTATTTGAACTATATATTAATATTGAGTGATGTTATTCTGCGTATAAACATTAGATAATTTGACACTTGATGAGTTTATTAGCGATTTTTGTTGTTTTATCTCAACTTTTTTCGTACAATTTATCATTCTTTGATGCCTAAGCAGTAGCAGATTTGCTTGATTATTTGTTGTTTTCATCTCTAGTTTTCGTTTCTTATATCGGCAAAGGAGTACGACGCAATTTTACTATGGGAGGGGGGGGGGGGGCGCACTTTACTTCGCGCTTTACCAAAATTGAGCGGAACCGCTATGGCGAATCGCGCCACCTTTTTCACATTTTCTCCTTTTGCTTATAACCAATTTCGCCTGCTTTCAAGTTTCAAGTACTTGCTTCTGTGGAATTCTCGTGTGAAGGTTCCTGTGCTCCAACACTCCAAATCGCTAATAAACTCATCAAGTGTCAATTTATCTAATGTTTATGCGCAGAATAATATCACTCAAAAATAATATTTCAAATAACTTATAATAAAAAATTGTAATTAAAAAATTAATAAACAAACTTGTGCGTTTGTACACTACAAAAAATCAAAGGCACTTCCGTGCAAGACAAATCTAAAGATTTCTGTTATTGGCAAACATATGAGCATATCGATAATGTGTTTTTTTTAAAAATCAACGAGATCATCTCTGCGATGATTTGATCTCGTATAGATTAAAGGCGCGGCAGAACTTTATTTACCAGAAAAATTCGAAGATCGCTTGAAGTGCATATTGTTAATACAATTCTATAACTGGCACACCGTTCTTCGAATTTGCAGGTATTGGGCGTCAACGCACAGCGATACTTCATGCCCGCCGATCGTCCGACGCATGTCTCTTCCACTGCCCGCGGTCCCTGGGAGACTTTTCCACCCCCGTTGCGGGCGCATGTTTACTCCCCACACTGGCGCAAAAAGCGCCGCAGTCGTCGAAGCTTTGGAGCCGAATTAGGAGAGTCACGAAAGAAAGGACTCACTATCGATGTACGAACTAATGACGTCAGTCATCTGATTCTAAGTTCAGATCTGAGTTCATACACAGAGAGAATGAGTTCGGAAATAGCTTCGAAAACGGCTCCAGTTGAGAAAAAAATGAAACAAAAAAGAATAAGAAAGAAATTTCGGGATAAATGAGAGAAGCAGTGAATAAAAAACATATTTTCATAGAATAAGTAATTTCAGCACTATTTAAGCATATACATTCAGCATTTTGTTAATGTGATATGCACAAGTTCTTTTTCCGCTCTCCTGTTAGCCGCAGATAATGGCATTCATGAAAAGGCGAAGATCAATTATGCATCAGGTTGTTATTCTAACAGCAGAGGAAGACGGATCAGTTCTATTCAACGAGGACTTAGGCTCCTTCAGCGAGGCAAAATCGATAGGAATTTCTCTGGAGCCTCAAGTGCGTCAGCGAGCACGCGACACGCGTCAGCGGTTTCAGTCTGCAAACTCGAGTAGTGACAATCACACACTCCTCTCGCTTGTTGAGCAGACAGTTTCTACACCTAAAGAGAGTCAAGCTCAAGAAGGAATTCAGCTTGCGCAGGAAGTGAGCAACTGTGCCTCCACTCCGTTCATCATTGTCATAGTACTGGGAGTGTTGTTTCAGGTTACAATTTTCAGTCATTTGTACACTCAAGACTAAGGCACTCACTGTCATCAATTTATCATGAGAAGTAGAATGACAAAGCAATACAACTCAGTGGTATTTTAAAGCTCAATAAAATCTTCTTTTTTTCAAATTTATATTCTTCGACCTTTGTTGCGAGATTGGGACCCTGTACTTAGGCACTAAATTTCTTCGTTTTAATAAGCGTGCTCATTGCTCAGTGCTCTGTCAAATTGACTATGGAAAAGCGGAATCGGTCGCGTTCAGACAAAATGACAACCTTTTTTAAGCTGCTCAGTATCAGTGTCATCATTCAGCAGAGAAGTCGGCATGAGACTCAACTGCGGCAGCTGATGAATGTACAGTACACCTGATGATGTGCATGTTGTCGATATTGTGCAAAACATTCAAATACATACATATACATATTCACGTGTTAAATGAGTTCAAGTAGGTCTCGAACTAAGTTCAGTTGTTACATTTATGTAAGCTTATTGAGTTTTTGTTTCTGTTAAATAACGTCAGAGGCAGCAGACTTTCGCTCATCAGATGTGAGGAGAGTAGTAGGCTGATTAGTATGAGCGCTAACATAAGGAATAGCTTCGTGGCCTCATAAACTCTTCTTTTCCTCTCACCCACATCTGTTACTTTAGTTTATTTAGTTAGCTGCTTTAAAAAAATTTCTTTCATCGATCAGTTTTTTCCATTCTATGTACTTAGGAAACGATAATAACGAATTCCAACAGCTTTATGTTTTCTCAAAACCTTGTTCACAACACGCTTTAAGAGTTTTTTTTTCTTTCGGTGTGTTCGACGAAATTATCATCGACTGATAGTTGATAATTTGTCCAGATTTGGAGATGATAATTTTTCCTCACTTCAAGTGTAAATATTAAATACCTAAGTTTTTTTGCTGAAAAAAACATTGTACTCGAAGAGGCAAGCATGATTCCCGTTGAAAAACAGCATTCGATCACATAAAAAATCCTACCTTGTATTCAACAATCACAAAAAAACTCATCAGTGCATGAAATCAAAAACTTTACAAAGTGACTTTTTTTCAGAAAAATAAAAAAAGAATTAGAGGCTATTCTTGTTAGAGTTCAGCATAGAGCTAAGCACTTCAAGTCGAAATTCATTTCTGACCTAAACCTTGAAAGCGTATGATTCCGATGAGAATCAGTGCTCGAACTTGCTAAATAAAAAAAAGATAAAGTACGGAACCTGATTACTTTACGCGTAAAGACTTCTTTTAATTTGTTCCCCAAACATTCAGGAACCGGGTCTTTTACATTCGGAAAATTACTAACCATAGTTAATGACGGAGTCATGGAAAAATATTTGGGTCAGTCGCCAAGAACTACTCGGCAATAAAAAAAAACCAAGAATAAAGTCTCCTAATATGTTTTGTAGTAAGTTTTTATTCAGCAGAACAAAGCGTTTCTACAACCTTCTTGAAATTTAAATTCTTATAAAGTTTAAAATTTTCAGTCTTAATTACTCAACGACTCGAAGCTTCTCAGTAAACAGAGAATTATTATTACATAAAATTTAGAGCTTCAGATGTCAAAAGAAAAGTGTTATTGAACACATTTTTTAAAACATGCAATTACTGCAGTGCAAGTCTTAATAAGCTCTATAAACTTTCTGAATATGCTGTCATAAACAACTCGTTTCTTTGCCTCGTTCTATTAACTTTCATTTCATTTACATCTCCCTCTCTCTCTCTTTCTCTCTCTCTCACTTTCTCTCTCTCTCTCTTTCTCTCTCTCTCTCTCTCTCAGCTTCTCTCTTTTACTTTCTATATTTTTTATATTGATCTATCCCTCTCTCATTGAATAATCATATCTTATTCCTTATTCTCTACAGAGACAAACGAGCTCATTACAAGTCGCTCACTGAAACATCGCTACTCTTAAGAATATTATACAATAATAACTGGGTTCGTCTTTGACTTCATTGTGGGCAGGACAAGAAAAGAAGAGCTCGATTAAGGAAGAATCTGACCGAGGCATCTTTTTTTTACCGCCGCTCACCAAGGCAACCGAAGTACATATGAAGGTACAACTCATCAGAGATATAAAAAAGATGTCTGTTAGCAAAAAAGAGAGTTGGCAAGAGAAAAGAGAGAGATTGGTGATATAAAAACAAAGAAAATCAACAGCAAAAAAAATTGTAAAACTATGTAGGCTTCCAACTTGTATCGCTTTATAAACTAAAGCTATCTAAAATTCATTAGTTTATTTCCATCACTGGGTTTTGAACGCTTTTTTTGTCATAATAAAATTGAACTGCGCTTGAAGTACGTTTTCTTTCTTGTTTCCTCTAAACCTCTGCGTTCCTAGCAAATTTAGTTTTAATGTTGCTCCCAAAGTAAAATACCGACTTTAGTTTTACGGTAATCAAACCAGTAAACTACCGACTTTAGTTATACGGTAATCAAACAAGTAAAATACCGACTTTAGTTATACGGTAATCAAACCATTATTTGCAGCTTTTTTCCCTGTTCTTTACGTAAATCCTTTTCGTTTCTCATTTCTCTCAATCTATATTTGCATTTCTTCCTCACTTTCTGTCTCTCTAACTCTAATTCTTCCTATTCTCACTTTTTTTTCGCTTCTATGTTTTTCAGCAAATTTTTACATGATAAAAATTCCGCTTTCTCAGCAGCTCAGACAGATTTCCCTGTGTGTACCTCGATTTCTTACTTCCTTAAATACTCAGCCTATCTCCAACTTCATCGAGCAGAAACTAAGAGCGTCATCAATGCGCTATGATGAGACCCCCGGAGAGACAAAACGAGGAGACCCCTCGATCCCCGCTGATGAGACCCCCGGAGAGCCAAAACGAGGAGACCCCTCGATCCCCGCTCCTGCCACAATCTTCTCTCGAAGCACCTGATAAAGCTTTCTGTTACCAAGAGGAACTGCGGTCGTTGGTCGGCTCGACCAGCCCGAACCAAAGAAAAAGCGATGAAGAGTCTGCTTTTGCTGAAAAGCGGAAAATTCAATGCATGTCTCTAATGGTTAGCATTGTTATAAAGAAAATTTTTTAATTTATAAATGCACTTCAGCATGTGTTTTGATTCGTTGATGCGTTGTTAAATAAAAATAAAAGTTTTTGGACTCTGAGTGGAATGAAGATTATGAGCGATTATGCCATTTTTGGACAATAAATTGTTTACAACCTACCCTCTTCTGGATTCTTTCTCGACAACGTTTAACTCATTTCAAACTTGTTATGTATGCAAAATCACACTCATGGAAACCATAATTTCAATGGTTACAGAAACGACTTGAATGAAATAGTATGAGAAAGCCAGACTACAGTCAGTAAGAAAATTATATACATTCTTAGATTTGAGTCCTGTGTCTTTCTATAAGTTGAAGATCGATCTGTCTAACACAAAATCAAAGGAAGGGTCGCTTTCTTGAACTTTTTTTTAAAAAACTTTTTTTCCCCGAAACTTGATTGATTATTACTCTTACATAACCGAGGGAAACGTGATTCGATTTTCTTTTCTATGTACTTGGGTACTTAGGGGATTATGAATCTATAGCTGAGGAATTTTATGCTGCCGTGAACAAAAGAATCAGAACAAAGCGGGGCAGGATTTTATTTTCATAATCTCAATTGGCGATTTTAGATATAAAAGTGAGTCTTTGCAAACAAGAAGAATAAAAACGAAGATCTTATAGGCTTGGAGTAGAAAAATTATGGAGAAAAAAACCCTTTTTACTTTAGCGGAGTCGACAAAGCTCTCCGCTGATCACGAATGTAACTTTAAAAGAAGTTCCCTTCAATCGATCAACGACATTATCGCTTTCATCCAGAAGCATTCCGTGCTCGAGATTATCTCTGAGTCAGTCATTGGAGATATTTATTCAATAATTATAACAGAGAACTGTTTTTTTAGTGTGTGCCTTTTTCAAGAGAAAGGTTTTCTCTACGTATTGGAAACGCGACTCCTTTTTACGAAATTTAGAGAATTAATTTTTTTTAGTCCGATACACGCCTTCTGAATTCCTTGTCCTACGAATTGAAAAAAACAACTACTGAATTTAACCTTAATTAATCAGAAAAAGTCTTGTCACACTATCGGGTTAGTAAAAACTAACCAGAGGCCGTATGCACGTACACGCGGCAAACGTTTTACTTGAAAACTGTTTTCAGGGAAAACATTTCCCGAGGGAAATGTGTTTTCGAGGAAAATGATAAATGGTATGCACGAACCGTGGAAAATATTTACCGAGAAAACTTCGGGCGGGAATTTGAGAATGTTTTTTGTGATTTCGAGATTTTATTTATATTTATTCATAATTTTCTTTTGTATTGCTTACTCCGTGAGAATTTCCGTAAGAGGATAAGACCCGATCACGCTTTATTTTCGAGCAATGTCATACCCTTGAAAATGGAAGACGGATAGCTGAATTATGTAAATAGTTTAACGCATTTTCTCTTGTTTTGTGCTGCTTTTAAGTTGATTTTATGACTAATTTTCTTTACTTTATGTTTGTCATCATCAATTCGTTGTTTATTACTGCGCTTCTACATTGGACGAAAAATTTGTCTCGATACCAGTCAATTTGAATTAATTATAATGGTCTATTTGTTGTTTAAAAAAAAAAGATTTTTGGCACTTTTTTCACTTTAGTGGCCCCCCTACCAGAGATTCAATTGGGTCATTTTCTTGATACGGCCTCGTTAGCTAAGCCGAACGGCCTCGTTAGCGTAAACTTCTTTCTAAGCTCAAGCGTTTTTCATGTAAAAATATTTTCTTTAATGTAAAAATCATATTTTGAATGTAAATTTTTTTTGTTACTGTAAATAAGTCAGAATTATGACCCAACATTGTTTTTCCACCGAAGAAACATTTCTCCAAAAGAAAAATTTTTTCTTTCCTAAATTAGTTCTCACCTAATCAGTTTCTGTACTTAGACGTTGTTCCGAGTCGTGCTCGTCGCCGGAAAATTAAAAAAAAAATAGAATATCACTCCACTTTACCAATTTGTCTAAGTACAACGTCTGAGTACAGAAACTGATTAGGTGAGAACTAATTTAGGAAAGAAAAATTTTTCTTTTGGAGAAATGATTCTTCGGTGGAAAAACAATGTTTGGATCTTATTCCCTGATGTCTAGCCCCTGCGTCTTGTCTAGCAGACATTAGGATACTAGACGAACAATTGGCTCTAAACGCTACGGTTTCGAAAACTTTCTTCATATGTGATCATTTGGAGCATCAGGGACTCCGGTTCTCGAAAAAAAAAATTTACATTTAAAAAAAACTATTTTCACGATAAAAACGCACAGACTTGGTAAAAGATTTCGCTAACGAGGCCGTACTGCTTAGGCTAACGAGACAGTATCAAAAAAAAAAAATTTAAAAAAGCATAATGCCAATGTCTGAAAGACAAGACGCAGGGTAGGAAAAAGAAAAAAAAAACGCAGGGTATAAATACATACATACATCTATATACATATATATATATATATATATATATATATATATATAATATATATATATATATATATATATATATATATATATATATATATATATATATATATATATATATATATATATATAGTATAATAATAACTTTTACTGTTGGACGTAATTTTATATGAATATGAAAAATACCGTAGTCCATTTTCCTTCTCACGGCAATCCGTGGTGAGACATTGGAGCTTTCAACGAGATCACTTTGCAGAGATTACGTTGAGAAAGTGAAAAGTTGAATTCTAACGCTCCATTAGACTGATAGCTCTCCAGTTAAAAATGATAACTTTCGAGAAAAACATCTGGTATTTTTTAAAATTCAAATCGGTTGTTTTTCGGCAAACAGTTCTGGGGCCGTATTCAGAGATCTAATTTGAACTTTTTTCATGAACCGGAGTCTTTGATGCTCAAAATGATAACCTATAAAGAAAATATTCGATATTCGTTTGAAGCCAATTTTTCGTTTAGTGTTCTAATGTCTGCAAGACAAGACGCAGGGTATGCCCGTGAGTATATAAGAGGCTATTTTTGTTCTCGTATCCTAGTCGACTTTCTTTTCGTTCTCGTTCCTATTCGAATAGTACAATAATGATTGGCACAATTTTACTTAGGGGGCGCACTCTAATTGGAGGGTTTTTTTGAAGGACCTGCCCCCAATAATGAACACGAAGATGAGAATAAATATGAGTGCATTTTTCATGAAAACATTGTATGAATCAAAATTACATTTCATTACAAAGGAAATGAAGTGACTGGAGTATTATATATAAATGTATTAATGAGTATAATGATTAATGTGGAGATGATTCGAAAAAATGCACGCGAACAAGGAGATGATTCGAAAAATGCATGAAAAAGAATGTTTTAGGCATGGCTGAGACGGGTAAGAGCGTCTCAGCTTTCCAACTAAACTTTAGTATAAAGTTTACCCTAAAGTCTACTCTTTGAATTCCATTTTGGCAAAACTAAAACTTAGTATAAAGTTTACTATAAATTTTAGTATAAAGTTTTGTCTCTGAATACGGCCCCTGATATTTTCCAACCTTTTTCAGAACTACACATTATAAATAATTTTGTGATTGCAATCTGCGGTTTCATCAAGATATTTACCTTGCACTTCCAGCCTCAGAGCACCAAATCACTTGGCGAACACCTTACACTTGCCCTCAGCTGAACGGGAGTGGCGAGGAAAATGAAGCGGCACGCCGTTTGCCAAGCTGCGCGTCTTTCGACTCCATCAAGAGTAGCGTTTCTTCTGTGAAAAGAGTCAGTTTAGAGCAGCAGACACAACTCTACCCATCTCGAATGGCTCACGAGAACAGCACTACGAAGTTTTTGTAATGGTTCTTGGGGAAGAGAAAAAAAATTTTAATGAGGTTTTCCCAGAACAGTTTTGTGATTTGCAAGGTTTTCTATAAAAACCCAGACGGAAAGAGAAAGCAGAAAGGTTATTAAATTCTGACCCTTTTAAACGTTGTGAGCAATAAAATTCTTTTTTCGGAAGCTTGAAACTGGATTCTCCGATTTGCAGACGGTCCTCGTTCGCTCTCGGTACCCAATGAATACGAATAGCTCAGCTGACTCGGCCACAGAGACCGCACCTGAGTCTTTTCTCAGTATGTTCCCTCTTCCTCCTCCCCTCACCCTAGTCATAACCACTAATATAAAAGTCATTTAAAACACTAAAAAATTGAACAAGTTTTCACTTCTCTGATGCAATGATAAGTGTTCGAGTAAGACAGCTGATTTGGAAAGAGGAGATAAACTCATAATGAGATAAACTCATAATGAGATAAACTCATAATGAGATAAACTCATAATGAGATAAACTCATAATGAGATAAACTCATAATGAGATAAAATCATAATGAGATAAACTCATAATGAGATAAACTCATAATGAGATAAACTCATAATGAGATAAACTCATAATGAGATAAACTCATAATGAGATAAACTCATAATGAGATAAACTCATAATGAGATAAACTCATAATGAGATAAACTCATAATGAGATAAACTCATAATGAGATAAACTCATAATGAGATAAACTCATAATGAGATAAACTCATAATGAGATAAACTCATAATGAGATAAACTCATAATGAGATAAAATCATAATGAGATAAACTCATAATGAGATAAACTCATAATGAGATAAACTCATAATGAGATAAACTCATAATGAGATAAACTCATAATGAGATAAACTCATAATGAGATAAACTCATAATGAGATAAACTCATAATGAGAAATCATGTCTTGGATAATTATTGCGACTTAGCGTAGTTTTTTGTCTTTCAAAACCTTTTCTCCAATCTGATTTTCTTGTCAAAACTTGATATTGAATTATCAAAGTGAGTTTTTCACATGATGAAATTCAATAGTTTTCGTCATGTATTTTTATCATCTTGGATAGCAATTTCAAAAACTTTTACAAACGGACTTCTAAAATTCCTGGAAAATTTCCTATATCAAGATAACAAAACTGAACAAAAAAACTTTGAATGGCCTACATGATTGCCCAGTTGATTAAGGTTCCAGTCTCAGCTTGCAAAATACAGGAAAAGGCGAACTAAAAATCGAAAGAGAGGTAAACCAATCGACGATACCGTACAGGGTTAGCTGAAAAAAGTCACTCTTCACTTTCATCTTACTGGCAGAGCTACTCGAGAAAGCGTAAGAAATCCTTTTAAACACGGTACTGAAATTGACTTTAATAAAAATATATCCGCATAAAACTACTTGAAACGGACGATAGTTATTTTTTTTCTGAATTAGAACGGATTGATGGCTTGTTGTACCACTCTGGCTGAGATGCTCTTAGGGTAAATAGAAATCAAGTTGTAGCAAATCCTCTCAGGCTCTGGAGTTCCTTTTCTGCGGAGGAGTGGAGACAGCAGTCGATGAGCTGTTTCTGTGCGAGAACCACATTGGTTTCATACTGGTCAGAATTTTTATGTTTTGAAAGTTGCTCTGCGTAGACAAAACAACACTAATTTTTTTAAAAATACATATAAACTTGCGAATAATTGTAATTCTCAAAAATGTAAAAACTCAACATAACGTAGTGTACATACAACACTGCAACTTTTACTTTGAAGTTACCCGTTGCTTGAGCTTTTTAGTGTTTGCAGAACCTGACCGGAGATGAAGAAGTCCTTTCGACAGTCTCAATTACACCGAAATGCGATCGAGAAGTCGATCATGATGTTTGTTCAGATCCTTCATGTTCATTACTTCACTCATTGTGTACTAATCTTAGCTGGCGGGCTTTTTATCAGAGTCCACAGGTTATCAGGGAAAGTGTAAATGTGGTTCCATTGTGGTCAAAAGTGTGTGATTTACATTATTTTGTTAGAATATTTTGATCCTGGTAGAAGCAATCCAATGAACTTTCAATTGGAAGATTTTCGTTTCTCTCACGGTCTCATCATACACTAATTTTTTTGTGAGAAAATGAGCTATTTATAGAGTATTATTAACATTTCATCTTACATCATGAGCTATTTATAGAGTATTATTAACATTTCATCTTACATCATGAGCTATTTATAGAGTATTATTAACATTTCATCTTACATCGTACATCAAACCTTTTTTGATAAGATAATTTGCTATAAAGGTGCTTTTCTGAGCAATAAAAGTCATTGTTTCATTAGTTCATTTGTTGTTACATAATCAAACTTTTTATTTCATCAATGATCTTTTGTAGAGGTCATACCATAGCGGACGCCAAGAAATATCTGTTTTTAATCTGGAAAACTATCAAGAACAAGACGTCAGTCGCTACTCCTCTTTCGTTCAAACGTAGCGCGGCTAACCCATATCACCGCTTTTTTCATTTTAATATAAATCTGCAAATTAGTACCAAATGAATTAAAATTGAATTGGGTTTCAGAAACAAAACATATGTTCAAACAGCAAAAACGTTGGACGTTTATATTTTAAATATAAAAAAGTTTGTCAAGATAAGTATGCTATCCATATCGACTCATCTTGTTTAAATCGTCCATGAATAGTGTGAGTAAAGTGGGTTGAAAAAAACCCATGATCTTTGAGACAATCGTTAAATTATTATTGTTTTATTTTTGAATCAGTTTACTATTATAATAACGTTTGATGAAACTTATTATTAAAATATTTTATGCAATTTTTCATTGTCAGTCTCTGCTGGAGATGTTCAATCAGATGTATGCATTCATCGAAGGAAGTCGGGGAAAGATTGGCAGAGTCAGCTCATTCTACACCTTAGATTTGAAAATTGCTGAAAAAGTCTAGTCACAAAAGTCAAGACTGATCATTCAGTCAGCATGACTCACGGTTATTTATAGCTTTATCGGAAGTCAGGGGCCGTATTCAGATACAAAACTTTATACTAAAATTTATGGTAAACTATATACTAAGTTTTAGTTTTGCCAAAATGGAATTCAGAGAGTATACTTTAGGGTAAACTTTATACTTAAGTTTAGTAGGAAAGCTGAGACGCTCTCACCCGTCTTGCTCTGAATACAGAACTGAGTTGAACTAGGTCTACAATATACTAGGGTAAAATTTACCCATGAGTTCATCTTAGATCTCTGAATACGGCCCCAGTTCTAAGCATCTTTTCTAAATTGAATAACTCTTTGACCACATGCTTTTCAGTGAATTATTTTCAAATGAATCGGAAGTAGTATACATACTGTTTGACGTACATATATGTATGTAGACCATAATGCCTGGCTGATTGGATAACACAACACAACGGTTTTTTTATCGTCGGCAAGTCTTACTGTTATAGTCTTCAAATATGTATTTACGGTTATACATAGTCATGAAGTCCTCGCGTTCTCAAACATCAAGTTATTTTTTAAGGTGCTCGCTTTCGGGACGGAAGCAGCGTGCGCCGCACTCACTATGATGTACATAATTCGATACTTTGGACATAACGTAGATCAGGCAAGGCAAAGACACGCCAAAAATTCAGGCAGACGGTCCTTGAGTATTCCGGTCAGTCGAATACGTTTCCGCTGGTTAGAAAATGAATGAATACATAGTTTATAGTCGAATCATGCATGGTTCATGGTACATCCAATATTTTACAAAAACTGAGAAAAATATTTCTTTTAATACAGCAAATCCAAGGTACGTTTTTTAAAGCATTTATAAAATTTTTATTGCTTGCACACGCTAAGACTCTGAAGATTCGATAAATAATTAGCAATCGTTCTCTTACCCAGTGATATGGGTAAACTCATACGAAAATTCCATCTAAAAAACATGGTAAATATCCGAGCCCTGATCAAAATAACTGGGTTTACAAAATCCATTCAAAAGTAAATTGCTTTCAGCAAAATGTTCTTGATGCTCTGGAGCACTGGCATCTTGAGTCCTCTCTCGAGTTACAGTCTCCGGAGAGTTTGAAGAAGTCTTCTTCGGCTCGGGTTCTTCAATGCTATCTGACTTTTTCGGGGTTCTTCAATGATATCTGACTTTTTCGGGGTTCTTCAATGCTATCTGACTTTTTCGGGGTTCTTCAATGCTATCTGACTTTTTCGGGGTTCTTCAATGCTATCTGACTTTTTCGGGGTTCTTCAATGCTATCTGACTTTTTCGGGTTCTTCAATGCTATCTGCCGAGACATTAATCTCTAAACGATGAGATCATCGGCGCGAAGACCTCATACAATTCAAATTAGGCGAAAATGCTGAAAGATAATGTCACCTTGACTAACTTTTTTTGGAAATAAAAGATCCTGCACGAAATTCCATTCTTAGAACTTATGGAGCGTTAGAAAATCACTTTTCACTTTGCTAAGTGATTTTCTGCTAGGTACTTTTTTGAACGCTCCAATGTCTCACCACGAAAACATGGACTACGGTAAAAAGAAAGAACACATGCATTCTAATGGAGCGTTAGAATTCGCGAAAACATAATGAAACATAACGATATCCCGTTTGAACTCTCTCGCTGCAAGAAAAAAAGACATCGCTGCTCATGTCTCGAACGTTATATTTCTCTCACTAATTGTACACATTTTAGGTTAGAACAAGACGTTCACGCAATTCGAAAAAAACGGGATATCGTTATGTTTCATTACGTTTTCTCGAATTCTAACGCTCCATTAGAATGCATGTGTTATTTCTTTTTACCGTAGTCCATGTTTTCGTGGTGAAACATTGGAGCGTTCAAAAAAGTACCTAGCAGAAAATCACTTAGCAAAGTTAAAAGTGATATTCTAACGCTCCATTACACGCGTAACTCAATTTAAATCTAGTTAGTAGAGCAAAATTACAAACCAGTCAAGTTTCATTAAATTTTTCTTACGGGCATACCCAGTGACAGAGTCAATGTCTGCGCTCTGCCCTTTTCTTATTACACGGACTCGATACTTCATGTTCAACCAAAAAAGTTTAATGCTTTTTTTAAGTACGGAAACAAAATAGATTGCGATTAGTTAGTATTTTAAGATTCATTTGGAGAGAAAGACGGCATTTGAAATCTCATCTTCTCGTACTTTAGGATATTATTTCGCGTGATCTCGCAAGATGATCTCGTACCTCACTGATCCAACATTTTTGGGCCAAGAAGGTGCGAGAGCCATGATCTCATCGTGAAATATTTCAGTTATAATAACACTGACTCGATGATCTCATTCATCGAGCAATGATGTCATCTTTACAGATACATCTCACGATCGCTTAACTTTTTTTGAGAGATTAATGTCGCTGCTGACTTTTTCGGGGTTCTTCAATGCTATCTGACTTTTTCAGGGTTCTTCAATGCTATCTGACTTTTTCGGGGTTCTTCAATGCTATCTGACTTTTTCGGGGTCATTCAATGCTATCTGACTTTTTCGGGGTTCTTCAATGCTATCTGACTTTTTCGGGGTTATTCAATGCTATCTGACTTTTTCGGGGTTCTTCAATGCTATCTGACTTTTTCGGGGTTCTTCAATGCTATCTGACTTTTTCGGGGTTATTCAATGCTTTCTGACTTTTTCGGGGTTATTCAATGCTATCTGACTTTTTCGGGGTTCTTCAATGCTATCTGACTTTTCCGATCATTTTTGGATGTTTACGTCAAAAAGTAAAGTCATTCTGACACTCTAGAAAGAAAGAAACAAGAAATCAAAAAAATAAGAACCTGCTTAACTATCAGTGTCTTGACAATGCCTTTGATTCGGAAACTCCCCTTCTTGTACAAGTGAAACGGCGTTTAATTTGCAAACACCCTATGCTACAAGTGATAACAGTCAATAAGAAAGATTTCTGCTTAAGCTCCACACAAACTTTCACTTTATTCGTGGTGAGGTCGGTAATAAAAATAAGAGAGTCAGCCGCTTCTCGTATGTAAAATTGAATGCAATTGATTTGCCAGCTCCACAAAATTTTCCGTGCAATGTCAAAATCTACATAATTATGCAAGTAGTTTTTTTTGTTGAAATAGTAGAGCGTTAGGATTTTGAGAAATAAATTACAGTCACGCTCAAAAACATACATTTTTAAATAACATTCTACTACGTTTTTTTTTGGATTTTTACGGATAAGTTACCTTGAAAGATCACACAAAATCATCATTTCTCTAACACTAATCGAATTATGAAGAGAACGAGAGAGAAAGTTATGGAGCGTTAGAATATCACTTTTCACTTTGCTAACTGATTTTTTTTCTGCTTACTGGTTTTCTGCTATCTGGTTTTTTTGAACGCTCCAATGTCTCACCACGAAAACATGGACTACGGTAAAAAGAAAGAACCTAAAATGTGTACAATTAGTGAGAGAAATATAACGTTCGAGACATGAGCAGCGATGTCTTTTTTTCTTGCAGCGAGAGATCGTTCAAAAAAACCAGATAGCAGAAATTCAGTTAGCAAAGTGAAAAGTGATATTCTAACGCTCCAGTACTCTCTAGGGAGAAGTAGCCCCATTCCAACGCCAACGAAGCTTCAGCATCGGCAACTTTGTCTTCTGCAGATCATCTGGTTAGGCTTCACATATCCATATTTATTACAGTCCTGAAAATTGAACAGAAAATATTTTCCAACGAGGAATCAAGGCTCAGTTTTAAAGCGGACTTTCTTAATGGTATTTCTTATAAAAGTTGGATAACCGAGGTTTATCAATTTTATGTTAACCTCGACCAATCTCAATAAACAACTTTTTATAAACATTTTGTTATTAGATTCTACATATGTAAATAGCTGTATTTCTATTTGCATCAAAACAATTTTTAAAAATTTCAGCCTTTTAAATTGAGGAAAGAGTTTTCCTAGTATTGTGTTTTCAAGGAATAAATTTTTTTGAAAGGAGAAATAAACGGTCCGAATAACGAGATGAATGAATGAGTTTTGAGATTCAAGCGGAGGATCAGACGGGGCTCTCATCGTGGCTTCTCCCGTGGCAAGCGCCTCCTTCATAACTTCTTTCAGCTTCAAGAAAAAGAAATCTAAAAAAACATAATAAAAGAGAAAAAAATTTCATTGAAATATGAGTCTAATTCAAAATAAACTCTTCTCGGTTCAAACTTATAACAATTTATTTTCCAGAAGTCTCTTCATTTTGTACTTGTCATTAATTTAATTGAATACGATACTGCTGAAATGGAAACTCTTGAATGATATCATGCTTGGTATTGAATTTTTAACGCTTCACGTTCTTTTTTCTTTTATTTTATTCTGCTCTAGTAAAAATTTTATACTCTTAAGATGCGGTTCTCTCTATTGTATCAAATCTGTCACTGTCTTATCAAAGCGATGCCCTAGGGCACTTATAAAAAAACAGTGTACAATACTTTGCAAAAATTTAAGAAATTCTAAGTTAATTTTTGCAAGTCGCAGGCAATTTTAACTGATTTTTTTTATCAATTCACAGTTTCTCAAAGCTGAAAATTTGATAAATACTCTTGAAAATCAAAAATTGAAGAAGATCTTATTTGTGTAGTTTGAAGAGTATGAAAAATAGTTTGAAGAGTATGAAAAATAGGTAAGTGTAGTTTGAAGAGTATGAAAAATAGGTAAGTGTAGTTTGAAGAGTATGAAAAATAGGTAAGTGTAGTTTGAAGAGTATGAAAAATAGGTAAGTGTAGTTTGAAGAGTATGAAAAATAGGTAAGTGTAGTTTGAAGAGTATGAAAAATAGGTAAGTGTAGTTTGAAGAGTATGAAAAATAGGTAAGTGTAGTTTGAAGAGTATGAAAAATAGGTAAGTGTAGTTTGAAGAGTATGAAAAATAGGTAAGTGTAGTTTGAAGAGTATGAAAAATAGGTAAGTGTAGTTTGAAGAGTATGAAAAATAGGTAAGTGTAGTTTGAAGAGTATGAAAAATAGGTAAGTGTAGTTTGAAGAGTATGAAAAATAGGTAAGTGTAGTTTGAAGAGTATGAAAAATAGGTAAGTGTAGTTTGAAGAGTATGAAAAATAGGTAAGTGTAGTTTGAAGAGTATGAAAAATAGGTAAGTGTAGTTTGAAGAGTATGAAAAATAGGTAAGTGTAGTTTGAAGAGTATGAAAAATAGGTAAGTGTAGTTTGAAGAGTATGAAAAATAGGTAAGTGTAGTTTGAAGAGTATGAAAAATAGGTAAGTGTAGTTTGAAGAGTATGAAAAATAGGTAAGTGTAGTTTGAAGAGTATGAAAAATAGGTAAGTGTAGTTTGAAGAGTATGAAAAATAGGTAAGTGTAGTTTGAAGAGTATGAAAAATAGGTAAGTGTAGTTTGAAGAGTATGAAAAATAGGTAAGTGTAGTTTGAAGAGTATGAAAAATAGGTAAGTGTAGTTTGAAGAGTATGAAAAATAGGTAAGTGTAGTTTGAAGAGTATGAAAAATAGGTAAGTGTACTTTGAAGAGTATGAAAAATAGGTAAGTGTAGTTTGAAGAGTATGAAAAATAGGTAAGTGTAGTTTGAAGAGTATGAAAAATAGGTAAGTGTAGTTTGAAGAGTATGAAAAATAGGTAAGTGTAGTTTGAAGAGTATGAAAAATAGGTAAGTGTAGTTTGAAGAGTATGAAAAATAGGTAAGTGTAGTTTGAAGAGTATGAAAAATAGGTAAGTGTAGTTTGAAGAGTATGAAAAATAGGTAAGTGTAGTTTGAAGAGTATGAAAAATAGGTAAGTGTAGTTTGAAGAGTATGAAAAATAGGTAAGTGTAGTTTGAAGAGTATGAAAAATAGGTAAGTGTAGTTTGAAGAGTATGAAAAATAGGTAAGTGTAGTTTGAAGAGTATGAAAAATAGGTAAGTGTAGTTTGAAGAGTATGAAAAATAGGTAAGTCTTTTAAAAGTTATGTTTAGCAAATTGAAGTTCTATCCGTTTCAAGTAAATTTGTAAGGTTAAATTCTAAAAACTGTCACACAACATACGTAAATATATGTGAAATAAACGATTAGTCAAGAACACGTGGTTCGTATGTATCAATGTATCAACAAAAACAAAATGAACAAATGTTTCAAACGCTCGAAAGCTATAAAGTGGACAAAAACCTAAATCACCTACTTTGAAAGTAAAATTTTTTTACTCGATCGAGTCTTTCAAATCATAAAATTGTTACAGTAATCAAAATGAAAAGTTTTTGATTTTTATCTTGACGATGATAAAAGATATCGATATGCATGCATGTACATATATACAATATATATCAAGTCTAGATAGGTTAACTTTTCACAAACCTTATCGACAACTTCTGACATATGGTTACGGTCACTTGTACACAAAAGTAGTGGAAGAGTTTTAAGAAGGCTCGAAAAGCATGTATACCAGTTCGAGTACCAAAGCAGCTAATATGTAATTATGTTACAAATGAACCCAGTGTTTAAATTTATTCTTTTTAGTCCATTTTTCTTGCTTGATGTTTTTCACAAAAATAAGATATCATTGAAGAGTTTTTCCCACGATGGCGAAAAGGTTTTGACAATCATATGATGTCTGAGACTTCTCTGCGACTCATCTTGGCGTCGGAGGAGAAAGAAGCCAGCAAGGCGGCCATCTCAGCCGTTCTCTCTTCTGCCTCGCGCAGCCGTTCAATCAAAGCCGCCGTGGCCGCATAAAAATGCTCCTGAATAGGAACTAGTTGTTCTTTCAACTTGGCGGGTCAAGGTTTTTATTATTGAATCAAATTTTTAGCCGGGACCGAATATTGCCGATGATTGGATCATAAACTGATTTGTGCGATTTCGCTTTTCTGAGGCTTCTAAATCATGACATGACGTATTCCGTGTTTTGTGCGTCTTTCCGTTTTCTTCTAATTTTAGTTATTTTTTTCAAAGACTTTCAGTCGATTCGCAGAATTAAAACACACAGAAGTGTCGAAGTTTTTGCAAGAAGTAAAATTTAATTACTTTATTCCTTAAAATATGTTTTTTTTTTCTAACCGTCATTTACATAAGATCAACAGAAAAAGGAAGAGAGTTATCGAGAAATTATCGAGAAATCAAGTATTTATAATATTGTTCCGCTCAATGTGTTCATGTGTTCAGTTGTAATGTTTATGATCTAATGTTTGGTTTGTTCCTTTAATGCTTATTATCTTCCAACTTGTTGGAATCACTATAACCCACATGATGTTTGTGTACTATCATTGTATATTATATGAACAACATGTAATAAATAAATAAATAAATAAATAAACTTGGGCACAGTTTTCTTATGTAACTTTCATCACGAGTCGCCAAAGGCAGACTTTATTGATTCATATAGTGCGTATTAAACTTCTCATTTTTACATATTTTTGAAGTGGATGAAACCCATTTTTGTCAAGCTGAGAAATCAAATGAGGCACACTCGATATTCTAAATATAATAGATCGATGTACTGATGTTGCTTTAAAATGCTGATTTTCACACTTTTTTAAATGCTCAGAACGCGATTCTTTGAAGTTTTCTTAACTCTCCGACCCAAAAATTGAGTTACATGGATGAAGTTTCTGGAAAACAATAGTATTGGTGGTAGAACTACGATCAGCTTCAGGTCGAGCGTATAAGAAAAGATCAGACTCTTACCAGTTAACAAAAATGAAGAAAAGGTGCGAAGTGCCAGTGTATGGTTAGTCATTCGTATATAGAAAAAAGTTGTTGTGTTAGGAAAGACTAAACAAGAGTAAATGGTTTATTGAGCTTGTTTGGATGAGAGCTATTGATTAAATGAACAAAGTCATCTAATTCACTCATGAGGTATCCATTCAAATATCCATGACACAAACATCTAATTCAAATATCGATCGCACAGCACAAATAATCTTTTCTCCCATTGTAACAACTATTTCAGATCTCTCTTTATCTTTCTATTTTTATTTTTCTGTCACTATGTTCAACTTTCCTGTGAACCATATGACTCAACGATGGAGTTTCACTCTAGAAGGTATGAAAGTAAACTAGAATATCTGTACCTCAAAAACATTTTTGAAGCGTGAGAAGGATTTATAATATATTGTACATACATGTAGAAAACGGCTTGACATTGAGAATCATTAAATCGGAGACTTAAATTTCTGTAAAAGTAAACCTGAGGCTTGAAATTGATGTCCTGGTTAATTAATGATCGAAACAAATGTTCCTAAACTAAAGATTGCCAGACCACCCGATCGATAACCAGCGCTATCGTTACCCGATCATAAAAAAAGCAAAGGAAAAATGAACCTCTTTCCAGGCTGACCTTTTAACATCAACTCCCAGGAAATTCATAGGATTGCCACCTCTCGTAGTTCTATTAAGTCGTGCATGTTCAAGTGATATTGTCCATAAGAAGTGTGGTAAATCACTTTGAGGGAGACTACAGTGCAGTCAAAGTTTATCTTGATTAGTGTGTGATGTTGAGGAGTCGATGACAGTTCGTCACCTGGTGCTTCATATCAGCAGCGTCCAAAGTCATCTTGAGGGAGTCCCGCGAAGCTTTCACTTCTTCCAGTCTGAAAGAAGACTTCCTCATCTCCTACTCATCTAGCACTGCTTTTTGTTGTTGTTAATCTAACTACATATTTTAGCGCTCTAAAGGGTCTTTTTTCTGTTATTTGTTATTCTTTTAAACTTTTTTTCAGATGGCGACTTGAATTGATCAAGTTATTTTTGAAGCATCACATGCGTTCTTCAAGGTTTGGTCCGAAGAAAAGGTTTAAAAGTGAATGGGATTGTTGATGTTGTAGGAACTTCTCCAGCTAACATGTAATTCGTAAAATTCACCGAAAGTGCAGGTTTCCATCGATTTTACAGCCATGAAAGGATTTATCACACGTGCAACAATAATGCCATCCTAAAGCTCGTCATCCATTACCAGTGTTACAGATTATCAAACTGTCAAATATGCTGTTGAATGACTCAGTCTGACTAAAATTGTCAAATATATCGTAAAATGAGTCAGAGTGACTGAGAACTTGTAAAGATACTTTTAAACTTTTTAGAATCCAAAATGAATTCGAATACATATCACTGAAGAAAAGCTTAAAGGGTCATATAGAGACGAGCGTCTGGAGAAGCTTTATTTTAGCTCAACAGAGTCTAATAAGCAAACGGGTTCTCGGAACGGGAACTAGCAGAGGGTCACTTATCATTTTTCTACAATTGCGGCAGAATGCGAACGGACAAAACAATGCGATACCAGCATAACTATATAGAAGTTCCAAGCACATTTTCACTTTGATATATGATTAGCAAAAGTTGATAGAAGTATTTGTGTGGACACTGCACAAAACACAACAACAAATATGGTGAGAGGGAAAGGAAATCATTCAACAGCTGATATTCAAAAACACCATTCACTTTACTTGAACTTTCTTGTTATAAAAAGCTGACACCATTGACTGAACTGTCTGGAAAGGTACACATCCTCATAATAGCTATAGAGAAATTTCGATAGGTCAAACTTAATAAATAACTAATGAGAATATTCTTCATTACATAGGAGTGCTCTTATTCGAATTTGCAATGAAAATTCTTAAAGAAGCTAAGACTTTTGATTATAGGCCGACTATTTTCGAATCTGGAGATTTGAAACAGGAAATAGGTGTGAAATGTGGAGCAACAGAAAAGACATTATTGTGGTATCGTTTATAAAGCTTCTAACACCAACTTGTTATGAGAACACACTCAGTCTAAAAAGGAAACCTACTAGTTTTGTGGTAAATAATCTGGGATAAAAAGACAGTGAATGAAAGAAAAGGGTTCAGAACGCTACTGAGCAGAAAAAGTTGCCAGGAAATTGTTTTCAAGTGTCAACAGTCCATTTGGGATACTACATATATGGTCTTCATTATAACAGAATGTTTTGGGTTCTAAAAGCAAAACCAACATAAAAATTACCTTATCCAAGAAAAGAGTTTTACTTTCTACTAAAAATAAGCGGATCAAAAGTGTAAGTTATTTGAAGGGCTCGAGACGCTTTGGTGCTCTGATGGTGCAAAAGGACATGATGATGCGGTTTACTGGGTTTGGTTTTTGTAGCTTAACTTTTCTGTTAAAAAGCGGCGACTAAGAACTTTTTCACTCAATTAGTAGTTTTTTTCTTTATATAAAAAAACAACTTTTAACTTTTGCTTTTTTAAACAAAAAAAAGCCTCATGCGATTTTTAGATACGCAGATTTAGCTATTTTTAGCTGACCTTTGCAGGTTTTTCAAAATATTTTTCTTGCAAGTATCAAATCGGTAGCTTTGAAACGTTATCGCTCCAAGTTTGAGAATTTTCTCGCTTAGAAAGGAACGTACGTAGATTGTTTGATGATTTTTCAAACACTAAAACTATATCAGCCCTAAAAAAATGTCGCTGAAGCTCGGATGCAAAGCGAGCCTCATTTATATGCTGAAAAGATGGTTGAGATATCCATAAATGGGCTGTGGACTCGCCAAGCTTTTTAAAAAAAGGGGGGGCCACATTTTGGGGGGGCCACATCTCCTGGGGGGCCACATCTCCTCAAAAAAGGCCCACATTTTTGTCGAGCCCACAAAGCTCATTGAAAGTTACGTGCTCACATTATTTTTTTTTTAAATTTGTAAACACTACAAGTTTATTAGGAAGAACTTCTCTGTAGCTGAAGTATCCCTATTTAATCCTATTTTCTTAGATGGAAAATCAAATTTTGTATCAGAGCATCTATTGTATGTCTACAATAGTAAATGTCTGAAAAATACAGTTATCGTAGAAGAACGGTGAAGAAAGGCCGGTTTCCTATAGTAGATCGAGTTTGCATTATATGATAAATCTACATTCATATTGGTTCAAATACTGGCTCCAGTTATAATACTTGCATGATTTGATTACCAAAATGCCCCGTTACGTCATGACTTATGGTCCCGGTATAATATGGCTGAATCGTATTGCTAGCATTCATACTGATCACCTGATTGATGAAATGTCATTGTGGTAGAATTATTACGAGGTATGGTTAAACTAATTTCAAAATAAATCGAGTTTTGCGGAGCGCATTTGCTTATAAAATTAAAAAATATAACTGAAAATTGAAAAGAAAAAAATAGGAGATTCTATTGTGGTAAGGACTAAAGAAATGAATGTATAGAAAAGGTAAGCTGCTTTTAAGATAATCTGGTCAAAAGGAAGAATATGACTTTCACTGAGAGCTGATTTGTCAAGACGAATCAGCGTCCCGCCAAAGCTAGACAAGTTTCGGGCTAGAGTCGAAGAAACGAGCATAAAGCAGACGAGACCTGCGAGTCGTCTCTGCGACGTCTCTCGTCGCCGCCTCGAACATTCCTTGCATCTCGCACAACTGTCGCCGTAGGTCTCCTTTTTCCAGTTCTAGTTCGGAACGCTGAAAAGTAATCAATAAATTATTTTATTAGAGCAAAATTTTAATTATGAAGATTAAGTTTTTAGAACATTGGAAAGAATATTTCGTGATCTGATACCAGTTTGGAGAGAAAAAAAAGAGCCAGAAATCTAATTCAATACAACTTATTTGCCTTATGAATACATGTTGTCAAATAGGAATATAAGGATTTGAACAAAAAAAAACAAATTAACGAGAAAATAAAGTGAAAAATAAAGAGGAGACACAGCAGGCCCTTACTCTTAAAAAACATGTTACCCAAAAAAACCCGAACGAACATATACATTTCAAGTCATGTGTTTATAAGATTCAAAGAGCGAATTTCATGATCTTGACGAACTCTTCTATCAATCAATACAATTAATTTCCTGTACAGTAATTTCTCACTACATATAGTTAGAGGAAGTGGAAGCATCTCTCACCTTTATGTTCCACTCCTCTTCTCTCCTCGAAAGATTTTCTTTCCACTGATCGTTGATTCCCTCCAGTTTTTTCTGCATTTCTATCATTCGCTTCTCCACTTCAGCGTTTCTTCAAGGCGATGGTAACTTTATGATATACATATGTAGATACATATACATAGATCCCACAATTACATTTAAAAATGGAGCATGGCTTGTGTCGAGGATTTTTTTTTCAAGTCCAGACAGAAATAACGTTACGCAAGAAAAACAAAAAATGTTAGATGTGCTTTCAATAAATGGTACATTTAAGCTTAATACTCAGGAACGAATTGTCAAGCATTCGTCAGTTTTAACAGGATATCGTGTTTTTGGTGTTACTCAAATCTGAAATTTAATTTGTTCAAGTTGTCTTCAATGAGGAACATTTTTACTATGTAATTATGTACATAAATGCAGAAGAATACAGAGATAACCATTTTCTGTTTCTATCTCGCGGTCTCAATGCCCACTGAACCTTCCAATGAGATGCGCGTTCTCAAGAGCGTTCTTCTCAAAAAGCGAGTGACACTCCCGCTGCCTCGCCAGTTCCTCCAACAGTCTCGCGTTGGTCTCTTTTACTCGACGGTTATCAGTCATAGTATTGATGTAGGTGTCGAGGTCATCAAGAGACTGCAAGACAAGTTTTTTCTCAGCCAGCTCACTAAATGAAACTGGATTGAAATGAGTAAGACGAATCGATATTAAAGTTGAAAAATAATTTTACGTAAAACCTTCCGGATTCAGAACGACTGATCTTGTCAATATCCAATTTCGGCACTTTTTGACTTCACTGGTATGAAGAAAAATAAAAACGCGGACCAATGAACGGAGAGGGGAGAGGGAGTATCTCTCATTTTCCTTTCTCAACCTTCTCCCTCTCTCTCCCTCTCTCGCCATATTACTGTATCACGATTAGAATCGGATAGCAGAGAAAGGGAGACATGGCTGCCTGCGTGATTGATGATTGATTTTAACTCTTATTTTTACATAAAAATATATTTTTACACCAAAAAACGCTTAAGCTTAGGAAAAAGTTAACGCTAACGAGGCCTTAAGTTACAACGCACCAAAAACACGAGCTTGAGTTTTTGAAATTCATTTTTCCATTTTTACGTTTTGATTTGTCAAAACTTTCAGATAATTTCACCGATTTCTTTTTTTTTCAAAGAAAAACTATTTGGAGCGGCTTATAAGAGTGAAAAAAACAAGTCTACGGATACAGGTAACAGTTTTTTTTGATTCTGAGTTTTAATACTGTAGCGAATTTTTAATTTTAATGAAAACCGTCACAACTTTTTTTTAATTTTTGAATAGACAGATTGGGTTTTCGGTCTTAGTTCGAGAAACCCTCCAGAGTTTTCGGTCTTAGTTCGAGAAACCCTCCAGAGTTTTCGGTCTTAGTTCGAGAAACCCTCCAGAGTTTTCGGTCTTTGTTCGAGAAACCCTCCAGAGTTTTCGGTCTTAGTTCGAGAAACCCTCCAGAGTTTTCGGTCTTAGTTCGAGAAACCCTCCAGAGTTTTCGGTCTTAGTTCGAGAAACCCTCCAGAGTTTTCGGTCTTAGTTCGAGAAACCCTCCAGAGTTTTCGGTCTTAGTTCGAGAAACCCTCCAGAGTTTTCGGTCTTAGTTCGAGAAACCCTCCAGAGTTTTCGGTCTTAGTTCGAGAAACCCTCCAGAGTTTTCGGTCTTAGTTCGAGAAACCCTCCAGAGTTTTCGGTCTTAGTTCGAGAAACCCTCCAGAGTTTTCGGTCTTAGTTCGAGAAACCCTCCAGAGTTTTCGGTCTTAGTTCGAGAAACCCTCCAGAGTTTTCGGTCTTAGTTCGAGAAACCCTCCAGAAAGTTGAAAAATTAGAAAAAGTTAGCTTCGCGCTTTCAAATAAAATGTGTTAGATACTATAGCGCTCTGGTGATTGTATAATGTTTGATGTTTCCTATTTTTTTGCTTCGTTTCAACATTTCAATTATTGAAATATGTATCTATTATTAATGTTTGAAAAACAATAAAATTGAAAAACTTGAATGAAAATTGCTATTGACCCATTTTCATCGCAATCTGACCCAATAACACACCGATGCTCTACCGTACCGATATCTTCACTCCACCCCCCGTCAGACGACCACTTTCGATAGACTAGGCCAGCACGCAAAATTTTGATAAGGATGCGCAGGCACGCACGCGAGACGCAGTCGCGCACGTAAGACGCACTCTGGTACTCTTTCGAGGGTGAGAGAATTCATGTCAATTCATGTATGCTCTACTCGCCTGCACTCTCTCTGGTTAGTGTGTTCTCTCTCTTTTTCTCTCTGTCTAACTGGTCAGTGTTGTCTCTCGCTCTCTTTATCTCTCTGTCTAACTCACTACGCTTAAAGTTACATTTAACCAGCATAAAATGGTACTTGCCCAATGCATATGCATATGCATTGCGAATCGCAAACAAAAAAGTGAAAA
>OZ057404.1:36582564-36660647 GCA_964056735.1 Allodiplogaster pararmata | reverse complement strand
ATATTGATTTAGGTAGACTTTTTGTTCAAAATAGGTAGAAGTTTCACTAAATTATGTCTTTTTAGGTCGACGTGTCACGTTATTAGGTGGACGTTTTTTTAAAAGAAAAAATGTTGACTTGGCCCTTATTTAGGTTGACGTGATACTATATGTAAATGAGAAAAAATTTCAAATAGTTAGATGCGTTTATTGAAATGGGTGAATGTTTGAATGAAATAGGTAGAAGTTTCTTTTATATTCAAAGAGAAAAGGGCACTCGACCACATTGTACAAAAGTAAACTATTTTATTACAAAAATCCAGTTATTTGAGAGTTAAATACATTTAACTAAAACCAAATAGAAATGACTAACTTTTTCTTATGAAATATATTATTTTATGAAAAATCAACTTTCTTCAACACAAAAAAATATTCTTGAAATCGAGAAATAACAAAAAAAATTATTTACAAACGCAGATCCGATTGAATAACATAAGATGAAAGTGAACACAGTAACAAATAAAGTTCAACATTTTTGAAATAAAGGAAGGACAGAAATGTATTAAATATATCTTGAGTGAATTCTCTAAGGTCCCGTACTCTCTAGCAAAAAAATATGTATTGTTTCAAATGCTCAAAAAGTCAAGACTTGAATAATCTTTTGTTGCTTTTTGATTTTATTTCTTGGAATTAATCGAATTAATTAATGACATGAGAGGTAAAAATGCACTGGGATGCACAATCTTGAGAAAGCGAAAATCTTAGAAAGTGATTGAAAATTTTATCACAACATTTGGTTGCAAAATGGAGAAATAAGTATAAAAAATGGTACTTCAGTCTGCTAAATATTTTACTAATGGTAGAAATTCTTTCCCGATTCATTTCACAATCGAGATTTCTTTTTTCTCAAAAGGAAACCGTTTGCGATTCACTTTCCATGTCAACAACATAGCAAAAACATTACCAAAAATATCTGATTAAGTGAAAATAGAATATGTATTGCTTAAAAAGAAATCCAAATTATGCGCTTATAAAGAGCTAATGATTTTTCGAATCATGAAACTGGTTTTGTTCCAATCAAATTTGGAAACTTTTCAAAAAGTTAAAATATATTTTCATATTATTTACAGCCAGAACATAAAACAATTAGAATATCCAGATCAAACGCTGATTTGGACTAGTCCGTTCGCAAATCTTTTAGCTTCTCAAGTCACAATTCCGATCACCTAGGATCAACAAAGAATGCGCTGAATACACGAGTCCTGTAGTCGCCTGACAGCGTCTGACGAGAACTTTGGTTTGCCAGAGAAGTCCCTGAACGAGTCACTCACTATCTATTTTAAAATTCATCTCAAATCCGGAGATGACAATGTTTTGATTTTGAAACATGCTGAGTAGTAAACCTCTTTTCGGAACAGGCTCGTCTAGTTGGAACTTTTTTTTGTTGTTGGATTTTGAGCGCCTCGTTCTTGACTCTTTAGCTCAATGAGCATTTCAACAAGGTCATCGAATTTTTCATATGGCACACTCACATGAAATATATGTACATGTTTTTGTGCTGTAGTAATGAAGCGATTGCACAGTCTGTAAAATAAACATTTGAGTTTGATCGCATTAGCGAACAAGCAATTTTAATACACTAACTTGCTTCTCTGATGTCACTCAAAAATTTCTTGTTCTCAGATTCGCTAAGTCCGCCCAGTTTTTAAAATTCAATTAAAAAATAAGTTTTAAATTGCTTTGTTCAAGACCAAGACCTGAAAAACTAGGCATTTAAATTTTTATGAACTGGCTCAGTTTCTACATATAAAGCTGCTCAACGCTTGAACTTACAGGTAAGAGAGAAGCTCTAGCTCCGGACAGTACTGAGTCAATTGAGAGATGGCTGCATCCGTGCACGCAGTCGCCCGGATGAAGACCTCTCGCAGCGAGCAGCAGCTGCAATTTTCTCTCTCATTAACTGGGTTTTCATGCCTACAGCATCGTAAATAAGTTAAGAATGATTACATCTTTCCATGTTCGCGCGTTATTCTTTTCTTATCTAGAAGTTTCTAAACTCTCCGCCTGTTAAAAGTTCAAATTTTACAGCTGACCGAGCGAGGGCTGCGATTCCCTTGTCAGTGACATACTTGCATCCATTCAAATTTATGCATCTCAATTGACTGCAATTGTCTGCCACGAGAGCACAGAATCGGTCGTCGACAGAGAGAATGTGAGGCGTCTCTAGCTCCTGATATCAGTATAAACTAGTACTTCAAGTCCACAATATTGTTGTGTGAGCAGCAAGTTGAAATTTTTCCAAACGGTTTTCTACATCTTCAAAATTTCTTCAGTCCAAACTTGAGTCAGTAAAGAGTAGAGAATTAGGAGATGAGCCCTCATGCTCTAGACCAATTATAAAAATTTAATTACTATGATACTGAAGATTTCTTACCGGTTACAAAGAATATCATACTAGAATAAGTAATTCATGTTTTTATTTCAAATAGGAAGATCACCCGATTAGGTTGAAAAGTTTTAATTTGGATTCAACAGAACTCTTTAACGGCTAGTAAAACAACTGAAGACTGAAGTTTAAGGCTCTTCTTCTCTCCGTATGATTCTTGGACGATCTCCCCCCCTTGAACAGTGGAGCGATGTACCTGATCATTAGGTTTTGAATTACTAAAATAAGACTGACCGTGAGTAGTTTAGCGCCTCTGGCGATCGCAAAAAGTACTCTGTAGGAGATTCGCATTCCGCCTATCTTCAACGTGCGCAGCTTGCAGCCCTGCGAGCCAGCTGCGAACGAGAACACGCTTTGTGGGAGAGCAGTATGCTTTTTATA
Source organism: Allodiplogaster pararmata (assembly GCA_964056735.1). Taxonomy (NCBI): domain Eukaryota; kingdom Metazoa; phylum Nematoda; class Chromadorea; order Rhabditida; family Diplogasteridae; genus Allodiplogaster; species Allodiplogaster pararmata. The sequence continues at coordinate 36,657,841 of OZ057404.1, read as the reverse complement.
TCACTTTCTTTCTCTCTTGTTTCATCTATTTTTCTTTTCTTTTGCTCTCTCTTTTTTCTCGTTTTCTCCCTGATTCGAAGCTCAATCAATAATTAGCCACGAATTTATTTCTCCTAATGTGAAAATGGCGAAAATTTGCATGTTCTGTTCGACTCCGATTTATTTTGAAGTTTACAGTGAAAGATCTGCCGCATGTTTAATCTATGTTCTAACTGGGTGACCGGTCGTCGACCGGTCACCTAGCTCGTTGTCTGCGACATGAACTTTTTTTCAGTGTAATTAACTAAAGGGGTCATACGAAAAAAAATAAAAGGTCATACAAGAGAGCGTGAGCTCAATGTTCCGTTTACGAACTCACTCTAATTGAGCGTTAGAATTCAACTTTTCACTTTGCAAAGTAATCTCTGCAAAGTGAAAAAAATTCTACTTCTCCAACTTTGTGCTATATTTTACCACTCTCTCGCACCGCTCGTTGTTTACGTCGTGGTTTTAGAGTGAAGGAGCGTTCAACGGGATCACTTTGAAGAGATTACTTTGCAAAGTGAAAAGTTGAATTCCAACGCTCCATAAAACTACGACGTGAACAACGAGCAGTGCGAGAGAACGAAAAACAGCGCGTAAGGTCAGAGAAGTAGAGATTTCGAGCCTATCTTCATCACGAACAGTTTGCAAGATGTTAACAGGCTGTAATTAGTAGCAGTTCGTACAATAAAAACAACATCGCGTCCCCATACATCAAATGCACTGAAACAGTGTGAAAACGTACGTTTCACTGTCAATTGAGCTTTAATACTCATGGAAAACATGCGATAAATTTCTAAGGCAGTGAATTAAAACAAAACGGTTTTTAAAAGGTTTTTCTAAAAGTTAGTTTTGTATTTAAACAGTTTTTTTTCTGTAATCGGTTTAAAGATTGTTGAGAAGCGTTATAGAAGTCGCTATCAAAATACTGTCTCGAAGTTTAAAAAGCAAAGTGTTTTCCATGTCCGTCGATCTGAAACTCATGCCTAATCATGAAAACAGAATGCAGAGCTGAACCCTCTGCGTGTTGTCATGATAATTATTGTTTTAATAGGAAACCTAGACAAATTCGCCTCTCAATTAACAACCGCTTTGAATGGAGTTGATGAGTCTGATAAAATTCGAAACAAGTGGTGAATTCATAAAGAACCTGTAAAGTATTTCTGCATGAGGCGATTATTGAAATGTTCGCAGTAAAACGATAGATGCTTCAGGTTCGGCAAACACTCAGTGATGAGAGTGAGAGTGGAATCGAAAAGGCGACCTACTGCAATCTGTAAGAATGAACCAATTACGACCGATTGATTAATACTTATTAATGTAATAGTCATTGAACTCCGTATATTCTTCTAAAATACACTGATTTTTTTAAAACTTTTGCCAGAATTTATACGTTTTACCGATTTCGTTCCGTCTTCAGTTCTGAGCTTGACCGCAGCAATGTCTACTTTGATGTTGTCTTCCAACGTGTACCATCTAACTACTGTAAAACAACAAACGTTTTTTCAAAGACTGCCCGTTGATTTTGTAGGTCGAAACTAGGAGCTTTTTTATAATGTATGTTGATGCCTCTAACCTGTAGTGTTGTGATTTTCGAGCCAATATATGGAATCAGAGTGCAGAGTAGATAGTTTGCTTTGTCGATAGAATGCTGAAGGAATTTTTTGACATTAAAAGCAATACGAAAAATTTCTCTTCTCTTCAAATGCATGAATATTTGTTAACTGTTTATTACGTGACGTACATCACATGGGCCTCTGCGAGTTTTTATAGAGAAGTAAGAAGTAAGGAGCGAGGGACACTGAGAGTAACGTCTTGGTCGTAACGTCTTCCTTGTAGTCATTCTTGGCTGTCAACAGACAAATTCTTGAGATTTATCCAGTTTTTCTGTCAGGTATTGTAGTGAATATCGGGAGAAGGGTTGAAGTCTAGAGACACGAGGGAAAAAGCGACCATGTCGCAGCGAGTAAAAAGGAAGAGTAAAAGGGAACTGTTATAGATTTTTTCGAGGCAATTTTCGTGTACGTGATGGTAGAACAGAAGGTTGATATACATAATATTTATGTCCACACATCCAAATGTTCTTTTGATTAAAAAAGCAGCCAAAGTCACGTACTAGACTGGCATCTGGGCAGCAGAGCTGCATGTTGATTGACTTCAGTTGAGGAATGTTGAGTGTGGAGATGAGAGAGAGGATGTCTTCATCTCCAGTGAGGGAGATCCGTATTGATTGAATGGTTGCAGGCAGGCGGGGCAGAGTCACGAAGAAGTTTTCTGAAAGGGTAAATAGTCACTTTAAGTATTGAAGGATGAATTGTCTTGTGAAAATCTTCAAATTCTCCTTATTTATCCTTCAAATTCACATTCTCCTCTTTTTTCATCTTCCTGAGCGGCTACTATGTAAATACTCCTCGCTCTTCATTTTCAACTCAAAGTCCCTTCGAAGTGCATGTGTACTTTTCTTCTCGGTTCTTTCTCCTCAATCCAGCTGTATACTTATGACTTCTAAATCCTTTCACACGATGTTTAAAAAAAAATCCGCGTAATAAAAACTTCAAACGTCAACTTCAGATGCTCAAAACAGCAGTGACGCCTAGTTGATTCTTGTTAATTGATTGTTGAAAAAAAACTTGAAGTAAGCTTAAACGATTGTTTTCTGTTATGTGCTGTCTCAACTAATGTTTAAATTTTTTTATATAACATTATTTTTTCTTCTTTTTATATAACATTATAACGTAGAATGATGACTAACAAACCGTTTGAATATTTCTAGAAGTTGTTCCTACAAAATTCTATGGAACGTTTTACTCGGTAAAAAACAACAAAACTAACCGTACAAGTCCACATTGGTGAGATTGAAAGAATCAATTTTGCACTCAGCAACATCGCTTGATTCCTCATCGTCTTCCGAAAACTTTAACAGAATCACAAATTGAGAAACTGAAGCAAAGACAAGACTTTTTTTAGTTGCTTCAAGTGGGGTCTACCCTGTCATACGGATTGAGAAATAGAAACAAATATGAAGGAGAAAATCAAAATGGGAAAAATATTGGCAGTTTTTGAAGGAAGAAACCCTTACTAAACTCCTGTGCAGTTCTCGTAAAAAAGAAGATGTTTTTCCTACGTGATATGAGTCAGAATCAAAAAATCAACAAAAAAATGTGAAGAAGAGAGAAAATTTTTAAAAAAATTTTTAAAGATTAGAAGAAGAATAGAGAAAAACCACCAAGTAATTCAGAAAAAAAACCCGGATTTTCACGAAAACGCAGCTGATTAAGTCAATTTGTCAAAACTAAGTGTGATCGTCTCTCTATTTGCTTTCCTCTTCTGAATTTTTTGTGAATTATGACAGTGAATACTTTGAACGGGTAATTTTTGTGCAATATATAAAAATATATAAGAGCATGAGCATCAATGAGCCCAATTGTCTGAGAAAAAAAAACGTGAGAAAAAATTCTGGTAAAACCTGGTGAAAAAAGCGGGCGAGAGATAGCTGAGAGAGATTGGGGCAGTGGGCAGAGAGGTAGGCGAGGGTTGCGGCGGGGGCATGCAGGTCGTTCAGGAAGTCTATTTCGAGCACCTGCTGTTCGATACATTATGGAGGGCTTTGCTTATAACGGCGAAGCTATGAGAACAGTCGATGAAGATTAGATATATTCGCCATTATTTCTTTACAGTCTTGGGACACAAAAGAGGTCAACTTATTTCTCACTATTTTAGCCATCTAATCAACAAGGCTTGCGATAAATTTCGACTGAATTTATACACCTGACTAAAATTTTAAAGTTTTTTTGAAAAACTTAAATCATAATTTCCTCGCAAATTTTTCTTTCCTGTCTGTATCAGAGTTTTGGATGACTACCTCGGTCAGAAATGGCGGATAGATTGGCACAAATACTATTTGGATTATTAAAATACTTTTGATAATGAACAATAAATAAATAAACAAAAGGGAGAAATAAGTTACTCTATCATTTTCATCTTTTTTCATCTCATTTTTTTTCTCATCATCTCATTTTTCCATCTCTCATCCTCCATGTGTTCAGCATGTGTTTTCAGAACGCTGTAGTAAAATGCATTCATAGTTTGCACCTTGCCTCCTGATTCTCGGAACGTTTGTGTCGGGCAGACCATGAGCTTTTCTTCATCGTAAAAACTCGCAGCCGTATAACTTTAGTACTCTCCATACTCTGATGCTTTTCATGCCTCTCAAAATGTCCCGGAGCTCTGACAATGAGTTTGTCTGCCAGATAGAAAGCGATTGCATAGAACGCCTGGTCGGTGAGTGAACGACAGTTGTTAAGGAAGAGCTGGGAGATGTTTCTGTTCCACGACACTAAGTCACGCACTCCTGAGCTTGTGATCTGCAAGCAGCGCTTACCGTGAATAAGGGAGGGAGAGGCGAACTAGAAGGTTTATGTCGATATGCAGAGAGAGAGAGAGATAGAGAGAGAGAGAGAGAGAGAGAGAGAGAGAGAGAGAGAGAGAGAGAGAGAGAGAGGAAGGTAGAAAGAGTGAAAATGTGAGAGAGAGAGAGGAAACAACAAGCAGACAGAAAAAAAATGAGAAAACAACAAAAAAGATCAAAATTGTAATTTGAAGAAAATTGAAATTTTGAATTGGTTTTCGGGTGTTGTGTTACATACTTGTCTTTCACATTAAAAAACTACCAGGGTGAATACTAGGAATATTTGTGTTTAACTCATGTCTGGCCTTCCCATTCCTCTGTCAAAGAGTTACCAAAAAACACCTGCTGACTTCTTTGAAACTATGTCAATATTTTCCGAAGAGCGCACGTTATAAAGTGTAATAATAAAAAAACATCCCTCACTGCTTCCAACTTCCGGCTTCAACTAAGGTTTCAAAAATCATCGAAGATCTCAGAAAAAAGTTTGAACGGTATAGTTCGCTGGAGAAACAATAAATTAATTAGCGTAGTTTTATGCATCGCTAAGTATGGGGCGATTACAAACAAGAATCAATAAATAAATTAGCATGTTTAATCACTTTGCAATGTGATCGCCTGGAAGAGCAGTGTTCTCTGTTGAGATAACAATGCTACTGAGTTGAAAAAGAGAGACGTCTAACTTGATAAAACTCATCTTGAGAAAAAGCGTTTATTTTAAAGCAATGAAGTTTTTGTCCAAACAAGCATCACTGCCTTCAGAAATATATATATTTCAGCCGCTGTTAATTATGTTTTTTTGTTATAAAAAACAGAAGAATTTCGTAGCAACAGAAAAAAAGACTTATTGTTTTCATCATTAGAATGGAGCATGGAATCTTTCCTGAGTTAGAACATTGCAGGAAACAAAATTGATGGAACTAGAAAAAAATCAAAGTTGGACTATTTTTGACAAATATCTATCCGAGAAAATATTGACCAAAAGTTGAAGAGTCGAAAGAAAAACTAGCCTTCGAGCATCCACTTATGTCGACGAAGTTCAGTCGCTCTGACTTCACATTGGAGAAGGCCGCACCAGTGATATTCTTCATTACCCGCAACTCGAGTTTGGCGAGCTTCCGTTGTTCTGCCGTGACGGCTTGTATCCCCTGCGCCGTGAAATTATATTTTTCTATGTTTTGAGAATGACATTTTATGATTGACGTAAGAATGACATTATGTTTCGAAATCATTTTTAGCAAAATTTAGATTTTATATTCAATTGACTGCTTTCCCTCGCCCTTACGTTCGTTTCGTAGACGTCCCGATTACAACTATTTCTGAAAACATCTTCCGCATTTCTTTTTCACCTCCTTTTTTCGGTTTTTTGACCATCTTTCATAGTTGAAGAAACTGAAAAAAAAGTATTTTGGCAATAAAATCTTTGGTGACGTTTCAGTGGTTTACTAAGTAAAAGTATAACTCTTTCTTTTGAATTGAAGTAATTATTTTCAAGACACCGAATACTTCTTCGACATTGACGTATCGTCCTTGTCAGTACCTTGTCAGTGATTCGGTCACATTCAACGAGGCAGATCTGCTGGACGTTTTTGTTATACTCCGTGAGCGACTCCAGGATGGAATCCGTGATGTCTTCCGAGAGGAAGAAAGAGATCCTCGTTAGGTTCACTCCGAAGTATGGCTGGGAGACCAGTGTTGTGCACGAGGGAAGCGCCAGCTAAAGTGCTCGCATTTTTTCCCTTACTATTTGTATAATACACTACAAACAGAGTAATATAACATGATAGCAATACGTTATGATCATTATAACACTTATATTTGTAATCACAATTATGATTTTTTTTAAATACAAGTTTTTTTCGCAACAGGGCAGCCAGTTTGAGGTAGCTACTCTTTTGGTGAACGATGTTAATGAGACATAGGGAATGATATTATACTGATAAGAGCGAGGATTTCTGAAAATATGGTGAGAGTTTACATCTTGCTGAGAATTTTGCAATTCAAAATAACTTTGTTTCAAACTAAAAATTCGAAATTTTTTAAAAATAAGTTTCGTCAAGTTTCCAGAATAAAAGTTAAATTAACAACAATTGAGCTCATGAGAGAAGAGTTTCGAAGAAGATGCTAATTTTATTGACAACTGTTGCTATCCATGTTGAAGAAATCGAACGCGTTTATTTTGAGTGGAAATGAAGTATTTATGTACATATACACTGTGTATATGTATGTAATTTGCAAAGCACCATTTTGAACTTCATCTGTATTAGCTTAGTCCAGATTAGGAAAGGAGATTGGCAAATGATTGAACTATCGCGCAGGAAAAAGCTAGTCCACCGGGCAGGATCGAACCCAGACCTTCTCGACTCAAACCGGGAGCGCCTGTTACCATTACACCACGGGGACACATTGCTATTGCATGCGATAGTGTTATATGAAAGGCTCATATGCCTTGTTCTCTTAGTCACGCATGCTTATAAAGCGATTGCGTCATGAATGGAGCGTGACTCCAGAGTTTTTTTCTGTGCGATATTTCAATCATTTGTCATCTTAACCAAGCGTCACTGCCTTCAAACTGTGTAACTTAGAATTTGAAGATTTAAAGGAGATTTGCTCCAGAATTGCATGTGGATTGAAGATAGAAGATACCAGCCCATGCGAAGCGAAGAACTCGAGCAGATGCTCTTTGATGTCCGAAGGCATGTAAGCGATTTCTTCGAAGAGGTTGTTATTGCAGACAGCCGTCACGGAGAGATGCAGCAGTGAACGAACCACCATGACGAGGTCGAGAGTTCTTCTGTGAACTACAATATTTACAGGGTATCTGGAAATATTATCAAAACCATGCCAATGCGACTTTCATAAAATTCCATCGACTAATGGTTTTTTTCCGAAAAAAGGCGCTCCACTCAAACATATTTAGCAGTTGAGTTTAAATACATGTAAAAATCGTTTTTGAGCGCTGAGGTTTGGAATGAATGAGCTTGGCAAGATATATAACTCTTTGTTTAACACCGAGGTAAATGTTTACAGGTTTTTTTCTTCAGCATATTGTAGCCGTAAGAGTCAAATAATTTCCTATAGCACGAAAAAGCTGTAGGCATACGATGTTCTGACTCAAATCTTCAAGATTGTAGGGTAAAATCTAATACACGTAGAAAAATAGATCCGCAAAGATTCGATTATTTATGCTCTGTTTGTTTGTTTTTTTTTGCTGAAAAGAAAACGTCCTATCTTATTTGTATTGAAAATGAATACTCTGGTTTGAATAAGAAAAAAATAGAACAAAAATCGATGGAAACGTCTTTATTTGAGAGAAAACATCATGCGAGAAACTATAAGCTTGAAATTTTGCTTACAAAACAAGAAAAAAGTCTCATCATTGAATTTGTAGTTCCTGGGCCGATTGAATGGGTTAGGAAATTAATTTAGTTCTTGCCTTCACCTATGTTTTTTTTGAAAAATAATTTTCTACACCGTTGAGGGAAACCAAAAGAGCTCTAACTTTTCGTATGAGAAGTCTAACTTATCTAAACATGAGAAGTCTAACTTATCTAAACATGAGAAGTCTAACTTATCTAAACATGAGAAGTCTAACTTATCTAAACATGAGAAGTCTAACTTATCTAAACATGAGAAGTCTAACTTATCTAAACATGAGAAGTCTAACTTATCTAAACATGAGAAGTCTAACTTATTTAAACATGAGAAGTCTAACTTATCTTAACATGAGAAGTCTAACTTATCTTAACATGAGAAGTCTAACTTATCTAAACATGAGAAGTCTAACTTATCTAAACATGAGAAGTCTAACTTATCTAAACATGAGAAGTCTAACTTATCTTAACATGAGAAGTCTAACTTATCTTAACATGAGAAGTCTAACTTATCTAAACATGAGAAGTCTAACTTATCTTAACATGAGAAGTCTAACTTATCTTAACATGAGAAGTCTAACTTATCTAAACATGAGAAGTCTAACTTATCTTAACATGAGAAGTCTAACTTATCTAAACATGAGAAGTCTAACTTATCTAAACATGAGAAGTCTAACTTATCTAAACATGAGAAGTCTAACTTATCTTAACATGAGAAGTCTAACTTATCTTAACATGAGAAGTCTAACTTATCTAAACATGAGAAGTCTAACTTATCTAAACATGAGAAGTCTAACTTATCTAAACATGAGAAGTCTAACTTATCTTAACATGAGAAGTCTAACTTATCTTAACATGAGAAGTCTAACTTATCTAAACATGAGAAGTCTAACTTATCTAAACATGAGAAGTCTAACTTATCTAAACATGAGAAGTCTAACTTATCTTAACATGAGAAGTCTAACTTATCTTAACATGAGAAGTCTAACTTATCTAAACATGAGAAGTCTAACTTATCTTAACATGAGAAGTCTAACTTATCTTAACATGAGAAGTCTAACTTATCTAAACATGAGAAGTCTAACTTATCTTAACATGAGAAGTCTAACTTATCTAAACATGAGAAGTCTAACTTATCTAAACATGAGAAGTCTAACTTATCTAAACATGAGAAGTCTAACTTATCTTAACATGAGAAGTCTAACTTATCTAAACATGAGAAGTCTAACTTATCTAAACATGAGAAGTCTAACTTATCTAAACATGAGAAGTCTAACTTATCTAAACATGAGAAGTCTAACTTATCTAAACCCATTTTGTCTCAGAGGAAATTTAGCGCAATCAAATATTTTCAAACGGAATAATTTTTAATTTAAAAACTGCTAATTGACGCAGCCAAAGTGAACCTACTCAAAATAGAGAAAAACTGAAAAAGTTCACTACAAGGTTAGGAAAACAAGTAAAACTCGACAAACAGCTAAGGGATGTCCGGGATAAGGCACTCGAGGCGCGCTCGCACATTTTTCTCTCAATATTTTTCTCTCTCTATCTCATCGTATGTCTCTCTTTCTCTCTCTCACATACTCCCTATCTTTCTCTGTCTTTTTCTCTCTTTTACTATTTTTCTCATTATCCTTTTTTTCTTTAATTTTCTCATTTTTCTCTCGTTTTCACTTTTCTGATCCATCTCTCTGTCTCCAATTCAACCACTGCTTCTCTGATTCACTGTTTTCTGCTTGAGAAGAAGCCCCTCGCTTTTATCTTTTCCTCTAGAAAACCTCTTCTAGATTTTTCACTCCATACTCCGTTTTCTCCCCGCATCTCATTTGGATCCATTATGTTTCTCCACTCGCTCTCTCAACCTCAGCAAGGACAAACACTGATTCCCAGATTTTCCTTTGAACATTCTTTGCTTAAAAACGTTCGAAGTCGAAACGAGTGAGGTTGGTGTACCTCGGTCCGAGTGAGGTTGGTGTACCTCGGTCCGAGTGAGGTTAGTGTACCTCGGTCCGAGTGAGGTTGGTGTACCTCGGTCCGAGTGAGGTTGGTGTACCTCGGACCGAGTGAGGTTGGTGTACCTCGGTCCGAGTGAGGTTGGTGTAACTCGGTCCGAGTGAGGTTGGTGTACCTCGGTCCGAGTGAGGTTGGTGTACCTCGGACCGAGTGAGGTTGGTGTACCTCGGTCCGAGTGAGGTTGGTGTACCTCGGTCCGAGTGAGGTTGGTGTACCTCGGTCCGAGTGAGGTTGTTGTACCTCGGTCCGAGTGAGGTTGGTGTACCTCGGTCCGAGTGAGGTTGGTGTACCTCGGTCCGAGTGATGTTGGTGTACCTCGGTCCGAGTGAGGTTGGTGTACCTCGGACCGAGTGAGGTTGGTGTACCTCGGTCCGAGTGAGGTTGGTGTAACTCGGTCCGAGTGAGGTTGGTGTACCTCGGTCCGAGTGAGGTTGGTGTACCTCGGTCCGAGTGAGGTTGTTGTACCTCGGTCCGAGTGAGGTTGGTGTACCTCGGTCCGAGTGAGGTTGGTGTACCTCGGACCGAGTGAGGTTGGTGTACCTCGGTCCGAGTGAGGTTGGTGTACCTCGGTCCAAGTGAGGTTGTTGTACCTCAGTCCGAATCAGGAGAAAAGGAAAGATTAAACAAAAAGCGAAAAGAGAAAGAAACGGGGAGATAAAAGAGAATAGTTCTCAACCCGCTCATTAAGATATCAACATTAATAAAAAACTTAGTTAAACCCAGTTATGAAAAATTGATAGTTTTTGAATTTTCTGGAACTTGTTGAAGATGAATCCGTGCTTTTTAAGCAATACAGCTAGGCTTTCTCTGCGATGAAACCTAGTAATGCAAGCTGGTTTCAAAGTCAGTCAGCCAGCTTTGGCAGGCAATCATAGATATTCGAAGCACCAAGAACTTAGCGCCTTACACACAAAAATTGAGAGACCGGTTTTTTATAAGCCTATTGCTTATCAGTCAGGTTTAGAAATTACTTATTAATGTTCAAAGAGACTTTCACTAGAAAGTAGCTTGTACTATTCCAAGAACGCAACAAGGAAGTTTAGAAAAATCATGACGAAAACAGGAAATTGGAACAATTTCCTCGCTCTTACACAAAAAAAGCATACATAGAACTGAGACAAAAAAATAGAAAACTCAATATCAATTCAATCCTTAGAAAAAAATAAAATGAGGATTGGAAATCCAATAAAGCAAGGTTAAGATAATTCAGAAAACTTTGAATCACTCTCATTACTTCGTGTCATATAACATGTATTCAATACCAAAGTTTCAAATCTCATTATAACCGGTATTTCTTGTATTTATTTCGGAAATTCAAATGCTTTCTTGAAAAAATCTCTATAGTTTTAGTTCCGTACTTTAGAAATCAAAACCTTACTTTAAACTTTCTGCATACTTTCTGACTTTTAGCGAAAGAGAAGTTAGTGATTGACTTTTCAACGATTCGAAAGAAAATAGGAAGATAGACAAACAGATACCAAGATCACAGAGATAGAGAGGACGAAGAAGGGGAGCATAAGTGAGAAAGTTTACCCCTGAAGCAAAAAAGCTGAGAACTAGGAAATTAGCGCAAAATAATATGATATAATTGAAGAATGGGCGAGATGATAGAGAAAGAAAGATGGATACAAAAACAGAAACGAAAGACAGAAAGTAATCTAAGAGATAGAGAGAGCGAGAACGAAATCAAGAGAGAGGTAAAAAGAGGGAGAGAGAGAGGAAGAGAGAAAGAGAGGGAGAGAGATGGGAGAAAAATGGGAGAAAGAGGGAGAGAGAGAGGAGTGGGGCGAGAGAGAGACTGAAATTGTTGATCTATAGAAGGGAGAAGCATACTTTACACGAAGAAAGGGGAAATTATAGAGAGAAGGGAGAGGCGACAGGCAGTGCGGAATAGAAAGCAGAAGTAGAGTGTACATGAAGCAACTCTGTACACTTTCGCCTCAGCTATTCCTCCATCGTCTGTTGATCTGAACCTCTTAAATTCTAATGATATTTCATTTCTAGAGAAACAAACATGGATTACACTAAAGTAACAGACTGGAAAAGAGAAAAAGGCTGAGATTTGAAAAGTGTGCACAGAGAGGAAGAGATGGAGGGTGGGTGAGAGCTGGGGAAGAGAAAGAAGAAAGTAGGAGAGAAGAGAGCGAAGCAGAATGAGAGAGATGGAGAGAGAGAGGGAGAGGGAGGAAGAGAGAGGGAGAGGGAGGAAGAGATGGAGGGTGGGTGAGAGCTGGGAAAGAGAAAGAAGAAAGTAGGAGTGAAGCAGAATGAGAGAGATGGAGAGAGAGGGAGAGGGAGAGGGAGGAGGGAGAGGGAGAGGGAGAAAGAGATGGAGGGTGGGTGAGAGCTGGGGAAGAGAAAGAAGAAAGTAGGAGAGAAGAGAGCGAATCAGAATGAGAGAGATGGAGAGAGAGAGAGGGAGGAAGAGAGAGGGAGAGTGGGGAGGAGAGAGAGAGAGGTGTTGAAAAATGAGAAAAGAAAACTTGAAAAAGGAAGTTATGTTGATGTCTATAAAAAAGAGATTGACATTTTTAAAAAAAAAGCCAGAAGAAAAAATAAAGAAAGAACTTGGAAGTACAAATGGTGAAAAGAGCTATCGAAAAGTATGAGTAAATAGGATTTGAACAATAAAAGGATAAGAAAAAGTTGGTCCTAATAAGTGAATTACGATTGTTTCTAACTAATTAACACCGAGTATTTGAGTGATTAAATTCGAATTTCTTCATCACCAGATGATAACACCTCTCACATGGAATAATAAAATGGAGAAAATAATGGAATGGATGGAATAAGAAATAGAAAAGGAAAGACTTGGGAAGAAAACATAACTAAGTAATTAATTCTCTTCAAAGTTGACAACAGAAAGTTCGGTAAGACTATGAGGTCAGAGAAGTTGATGTCTTCTAGAGCCTTGCCGAACGCTTCGATATTTTGAATTTCTTTGAATTTATCCGTAACTTTATTCCATGAAGCAATTACCCTAGAAAAGAAAGAATGTGAATGATTGTATCGTTTATGATTTATCTGAGTTAATTCAGAAGTTCGGTCTGAAGTCCGAAGACTGGTTTTAATTCTCTATGTTAACTCTCTCTTGCACGTCTAACTCTGTCGGTGAGTAGTCAAAAAACTACCAATAAATCAAAGCGGATTCGTCGAAAGATTAACGAGTCTTACTTTACGAGGTTACTCGAAACCCTCTCTGTCCACCATAAAGATATAAATATGAAATATGAGTCCCATTTAAATTAAGGGTCACTAAACTTAGACTTCCACAACGAGAATAAGCCCTTATTTTATAAGGTCTTTGAGGGTATTTAAACCTTTTGGAGCAATTTCTACGTATTTTCGAGAGAAGATAATTGTACCATATTCAAGGAAGGGTCTGATGTAAGTGGTGTAAAAGTTTTTGTAACCGTTCCAGTCCAGACATCTAAACCCTTTGAAAATTTGCGAAATTCTACTCAGACTCCAAGAACGTATAATCACACCGGAAATTTTGCTTTTTTTTTCAAAGCATTATGTGGGTGCTTGTACCATATGGTCCTGTGTTAAGCCGTACAGCCTCGTTAACTTAACTGAGCCTGAACGAAAATTCAAAGGACAAAATACATGACAATATGTCGATTGCGGGCACAATTTTACTTAGGGGCCGCACTTTGCTTCGGGAGGCCGCACTTTACTTGGGGGAAGGCTTTTTTCTATTTTTTTGACAATTGTATTCATTTAATTGACAAAAAAAATAATAATACGGGGTGCAGGAAAAGTCCAGGTGGACGACTTCGTCACTTTGTATCTTTTTTGTTTGTTGTAGAGGTCGTGTGAGTTTTCATTTGTATCTTAATCATAATGTTGCTAATATACCCTAAAAAAATCAGAATGATAACTCTTTTCGTTTTCCGGTAATGCTCTCTGAAGTGAACCGAGGCTACATTCTGCGCTTGAGCCAGTCCGGGCACACTCAAAATCACATAGTCAGAACCATTGGATTCTCCCGCAGGACCATTGAAAACACAATACGTCGCTTTCGTGATACTGGTACGACGAATGACCGTCCCAGGATTGGCAGACCAGTGACCGCAACCACTTCCTTCAACGTGAGAAGCATCCGAGACAAGATTCGATATAACCCCAAGCGGAGTCTCAAAAAGTCGCAAAGGAGCTGAATATCTCGGATAGATCTGTTCGCAGTATCGTCAAATCTCGCATGGGACTTCACCCCATCAAGCTGCAGAAGACTCACGCATTGACGGACCAAATGTAGGCGAACCGTCTTCGGATATGGGGTTAACTGTCAAAGGGGTTCGAGCCGGTGGACTATTTGGATATTCTCTTCACCAATTTCCCCTCTATGATCCGCCGAATGGCCTCCGTACTCTTTATCATGCGGTCTCGTAAGCTTAAGCCGTACGGCCTCGTTAGCGTAACCTTTGACTAAGCCTAAGCGAAAAAAACAGTGAATAATAGCTGGAAAAAGCTAAGTCAATGTCCTCAATTAAAACTCGATAAAACTAAAATATTGTGTCTAATTGTTCTATACGACCTCTTTCCTAAGAAGTACGCCCTATTTAGCATAAATTTTACTTAAGCCTAAGCGAAAAAATTAGTGAAAAGTGACCTGGCCCCCCTAAGTAATGGGCGCCACCCACAAGTCAAAAGTGCCCGATTGCGAAACTTTGGTTTTTTTTTCAATTGCGAAACTTAAATGTGGTGATTTGCTTGTGGTGAACCAAAAGGTTGTTGTTTTTCAAGTCAATGTGGTGATTTGCTGAGCCTTGGTTAGTGTTTTTTTATGAGTTCTTGTTCTTTTCAAGATGTATGGAAACCCAGAGAATTTTGTTTTGAAACTGAAAGTCTAAAATGCTTCCTTAGGTCAAGTAATGTCTGGAAAACTGAAGAAAAAAAGTTGGAAACGTATAGCGTATCAACGGTTCCATCCCATCTTGCAGAGCGTCACTTTGCAGTGCGTCACTTTGCAGAGCGTTATTTTGCAGTGCGTTACCTTGCACCGGTCACTTTGCAGAGCGTCACTTTGCAGAGCGTTATTTTGCAGAGCGTTATTCTGCAGAGCGTTTTTTTGCATAGTGTCACCAGTGCACTTTCCGTTTAGTAGTTTGAATTATGTCCACGCGCTGATTACCCCGATGGCGTATGTGGGGCCTCTCCCGCAGGCGGATGGGAGACTTGGTGGCTTTGCCATGGCTGACCAAAGAGGGGCTTAGGCTAGTGAGCGTCGCGGGTGGGTGTGGGAACTGGGCAGCCCACATCCTATAAAAGGATTATGAATTACATATGCATTGAATTGGTTTTTCTCTCGGCTTCTTTCTTTCTTTTTCTTTTTTCTTTCTCTTTCTTTTTTCTTTCTCTTTCTCTTTCTTTCTTTTTCTCTTTCTTTTTTCTTTCTCTTTTTTTATTACTCTTTCTTTTTTCTTTCTCTATTTTTTTCTTTCTTTTTGCTTTCTCTTTCTTTTTCTTTTTTCTTTCTTTTTCTTTTTTTTCATAGACAGCCATTATCCCTTTGGGAACGCTTGTCACTCTCTTGTTAGCCAAGTAATTCTGAGAGCCTAGTCAATTCTTACCTTTTTTTAATCCCCTGATTATCCTCTCCTTCCTGGCTCAGGCAGCTTCTCTGCCTTCGCTCACATACTTCTCCTTCTTTTTTCTGGATCAGATAGCTTCGCTGCCTTTGTTTTTCTCCTTCTTTTCTTCTTTCGGCTCAAGTCCTCCTGACTCAGGCAGCTTCGCTGCCTTCGTTCTCTCATTTATATTTTCCTCCCTTCCTCAGGCAGCTTCGCTGACTTCGTTGTTCCGCTTCTTCTCTTCTCTCTGGCTCAGGCAGCTTCGCTGCCTTTGTTTTCTCCCTTCTTGTTTTCACATTATTCAGGCAGCAAAGCTGCCTTTTTTTTTCAGCTTCTTGCTTTCTCTCTGCTTCAGGAAGCTTCATTGCATTCGTTTTTCTACTTGTCGTCTTCCTTGTTCAGACAGCCTGGCTGCTTTTCCGCTGTTCTTCTTTTTCTTCCAAAAAAAAAGAAAAGAAAGAGAAAAAAGAAAAATGTTGTATGGGCCTTAAAATGTGCATTATCATGTGTGCGTGTGTAGCTCAGTGGGGAGAGCATTCGCCCGGAATGCGAAAGGTAACGGGTTCGGTTCCCGTCACACCACACGATTTTTGCACAAGTTTCTACGATCAATCCGCTCCTCTGCTCGGTATAAAAATCCGTTGCTTGATATCAAGGAGGAGTAATTTTCTTACTGTTAATAAGAGGTAAACTCTTATTTACAGTAAGAAAAAAGAAAAAGCAAGAAAAAAGAAAAATAAAGAAAAAGGAAAGAGAAAGAAAAAAGAAAGAGAATTTCAAAAAAAAGAAAGAGAAAAAAAGAAAAAAAGGAGAAACAAAAAAGAAAGAGAAAGAAAAAGAAAGAGAAAGAAAAAGAAAAAGAAAGAAAAAAGAAAGAGAAAGAAAAAAGAAAAAGAAAGAAAAAAGAAAGAGAAAGAAAAAGAAAAGGAAATAAAAAAGAAAGAGAAAGAAAAAAGAAAGAGAAATAAAAAGAAAAAGAAAGAAAAAAGAAAGAGAAAGAAGAAGAAAAAGAAAGAAAAAATAAAGAGAAAGAAAAAAGAAAAAGAAAGAAAAAAGAAAGAGAAAGATAAAAGAAGCCGAGAGAAAAACCAATTCGATGCATACATAATTCAAACTTCTTCTTCTTCTTCTTCTTCCTAGCGTTTATCCCGCCGCCGGCAGGGTCCGCTTTGTAGACTGCACCACGCCATTTCACCCGATCAGCTGCGTCTTCAGTCTTCAGCCCGGTCGTCTTCATGTCTACTTCGATGCAGTCTCGCCACCTAGTTTTGGGTCTGCCTCGGGGTCTTTTGCCCTCTACTCCGAGATTCCAGGACGATTGAGAAACAGAATGGAGATTTGATCTCATCACGTGCCCGTACCATCTCAGCCTTGACTCTCGGAGCTTTTCAGATATAGGGGCGATGCCCAGACGATCTCGGATGGTTTCATTTCGCACCATGTCTAGACGAGTGAGTCCGAGGCTCCATCTGAGCATTTTCATCTCCATAACATGCAGCATCTGTAGAGTCTTTGCTGTGCATGGAGCACATTCGAGGCCGTACAACGCGACTGGTCTGACAACTGATCGGTAAATTTTACTTTTCAGTCTGTCAGGCATTCGCTTGTCGCACACTACACCGGTTGACTCTCTCCATTTCAGCCAGGCAGCATTGACTCTCGCATCAACTGTAGCCTTGGGGTCTAGGTCTGAGGTGATGTAGGATCCGAGGTACTTGAAGCCATCCACCTTCCGGAGTTCGGTGTTCTTGACTTTGATGGTATTCGAGGTATTCGAAGTACTCTTTCGCAATTCCAAGTACTCGGTCTTTTGGAGGTTTAGTCGTAGACCATAGTCATTGAAACGTTCGTTCCACTCTCCTAGCTGTCTCTCCAAGTCCTCTGATGTTTTGGAACATAACACAACGTCGTCAGCATACAGTAGAGTTTTTGGAGGACTTTTTGTAGATCTCTGGTGATCGTGTTCATTATCAGTATAAAGAGCAGAGGGGAAAGCGCGGAACCTTGATGAACTCCTACAGCAACCTTGAATGACTCCGAAATACCCGCTGGACTTCTTACGGTACTTCTAGGGTCAGCGTACATCATTTGAATCCATCTTATGTACTCTTCTGGGACTAGGTGGTCTCGAAGAGAGAACCATATCAGCTCATGAGGCACACGGTCGAAAGCTTTCTCTAAGTCAAGGAAAGCGCAATGGACTGATTTCGCCTTTTCCCTGTGTTTCTCTAAAGACGAATGGCGAAAACAGCATCCGTTGTTCCACTTCCTTTGACGAAGCCACACTGATTGACGGTTGTGCTTACAATTTTGCGGAGCCATGCTTCGATGATCTTTTCCAACATCATTGTGGTATAAGGAATGATTCTTATCGGCCGGTAGTTGGAGCATATTGTGACATCTCCTTTTCCTTTGTAGATGGGTATTGTAGATGATCTACTCCAGTCTTCGGGATACTCCAGGCGAGAAGTGGCTTTTTGAAAGAGGGTCGTAAAATAGAAAAGTCCGCAATCACCTGCGAGTCTCCATGCAGAGGCGGCGAGATCATCTGGCCCACATGTCTTTCCATGCTTCATTTTCTGAAGGGCTTCTCTTACTTCAATCTCTGAGATGGTGGGAACTGGTCCTTCTACTGGTAGGGACAGTGGTCGAACTCGATGTTCGAGATTTCTTCGAAGTGTTCTCTCCATCGCTGACAAATTTCGACATTGGATCGGAGGAGTATGCCGTCCCGGTGCTGATTGTCCTCACGTGAGAAAGGTCTTTTGCTGCTGTGGCTCGTGCTTTTCAAATCCGGAAAATTTCCTTCTCCCTTTGAGGCGTGTCGAGCTTACTGTAGATTTCTTGAAAGGCTGCGGAGCGTGCTTTCGCTACGGCTCTCTTAGCTTCTCTCTTCATACATAGGTACAGGGCTCGGTCAGCTTCGGTTCCGGATCGTTTCCATTGCTTGAGAGCCGCTTTCTTCTCCTTGACAGCAGTTTGAACGTCTTCGTTCCACAACCATGTCTCCTTGTCTACAATGCGTTTGCGACCTGGTTTTGTTGAGCCCAGAGTGACTTCTCCTACAGTCTTCATCTTGTCTCGAACGAACCTCCAGTGCTCCTCAATGGAGTCAGGGAACGTTTTTTGGAGAGTGTCCAGGGATAGGGCGAGACGAAGCTGATGCATGAAGCGAACCTTGTTGTCACGTACCTTCCACCATTTTATACGAGAAACTTCGTTCAGGGGCTTCACGTTGCATTGCTTCTGGGAAAATCGGAGATCGATTATAACTGGATGGTGCTGCGAAGAGACATTATCGCTCGGAATCACCTTGCAATCAGTGATTAGTCTCAGATTGATTCTTTGCGTCATCCAGAAGTCGATTTGGGTTTTCCTTCCACCACTGCAATACGTGGTGAGGTGAGACTCTCGTTTGCAGAAGAAGGTATTGCAGATGGAAAGATCGTGCTCTTCGGCAAAACTCAAGATTCGCTCTCCCTCTGAATTCGGCAAACCATAACCGTTGCCTCCATGAGCTCTCTTATGGGCTTCGCATCTTCTTCCTACGTGCCCGTTCAAGTCTCCTCCGATCATGAGAGTTTCTTCCGGAGGGCATTTTCTGATGACTTCATCGAAGTCTTCCCAAAACTCGTCTTTCTCGGAGTCGCTGCATCCTGCCTGCGTTGCGTATGCACTGACTATTTTGAAGAGTTTGCCATTGCATTCCAAGATGATGGACATCAAACGATCTGAGATGTGACAAACTTCCATGACGGATGTGGTAAGGTAGGTGGCAGCGATAATTCCGACGCCATTGCGGGCCGCTGATGAAGTATTGCCCGAGTACCACAGCTTATACCTCCCGTCGAGCTGCTTTGATTTCCCTCCTTTCCACCTAGTTTCCTGGAGGCATGCTAGATGTACTCCTCTTTTTTCCAGCATGTCACAGACTTCCATGGACTTCCCAGAGAGACTTCCGACGTTCAAGGTAGCTATTCGGAGCCGTGCAGGCATTGCTATTTGATTAAATCGAGGACGCGGCCTATTATTCCTCAAAGACCCTCGCATATTTCTCACGTCGATCGGGATTCGATGCGCGTCGCTTGAAGGGGACGCCCTAGCATTCGGGTTACTCTGATGGTGCATCTTGGGGGGATGCGACGGTTTCTTCATAGACCGGCTTGTCGCACGAACATCCAAGTCGATAGTCCAGCCTGACGTCCGTTTACGACCCTTTGGGTCACATAACCCGGGATTTTGGGCTATGTGGGCTAGAGGTTATTTTTTGGACACGACTCTTGACCGTGTCCCTTAGGCCAGTGAGATAACAGTGAGCGAGCATTTTATAGGATGTGGGCTGCCCAGTTCCCACACCCACCCGCGACGCTCACTAGCCTAAGCCCCTCTTTGGTCAGCCATGGCAAAGCCACCAAGTCTCCCATCCGCCTGCGGGAGAGGCCCCATATACGCCATCGGGGTAATCAGCGCGTGGACATAATTCAAACTACTAAACGGGAAGTGCACTGGTGACACTATACAAAATAACGCTCTGCAAAGTGACGCTCTGCAAAGTGACCGGTGCAAGGTGACGCACTGCAAAATAATGCTCTACAAAGAGACCGGTGACGCTCTGCAAGGTGAAGCTCTGCAAAGTGACCGGTGCAAGGTGACGCACTGCAAAGTGACCGGTGCAAGGTTACGCACTGCAAAGTGACGCTCTGCAAAGTGACGTGTTACCCGTATTAACGCCGTAAATGCTTACCAATTAAACTGAGGTAAAGCCGAAAATCACATAAACAAGAAAACTGTATCATTTTTAAAACTTTTTTAGTGAAATACCATTTTGTCGTGATCTAAACGCCCTACCCTGTATCTAATAAAAGGATTGCGTGTTTCAGGAGTGTCGGATTGAGTGGCATTCGATATGAACCCATCTTTCGGAGACATTATTTCTACTTGCAAGTTATTTAATGAAGAATGTAAAATGGCTCTGCTGCTATTTCATCATGAATTATCTTATGATTTCAACCGTGAAGCGGTTTTATTGAAGTGGATTGCTACGATCTACTAATTAAATTTTTACCCGAACCCATTTAACAAGAATTTGTCAATTGCTCCCAGCGTTCCACACCGACAGCCTCTAACGATGTTCAATTTTTCGCGGTCTGTTCCACTCTCAATTGTGGTATCGTCTAGCTCCTTTTTGCATTTTACATTGCTTTGTGATAAGTTTATTCAATATCAAAATTGTTAGAAATAATGAAATTGTCAAACAAATACGAAAAAAGCGTTCTATCTTAACATGAAACATAATATATAGCTCATAGTTAATGCATTGTACATACAAATGTCCGACAGCCTCTAACGATGTTCAATTTTTCGCGTTCTGTTCCACTCTCAATTGTGGTATCGTATAGCTCCTTTTTTTTGTATTTTACATTGCTTCTTGATAAGTTTATTCAATATCAAAATTGTTAAAAATAATGAAATTGTCAAACAAATACGAAAAAAACGTTCTATCTTAACATGAAACATATTATATAGCTCATAGTTAATGCATACATACAAATGTACATGAAGGTTCGCTTCTGCAGAAAAGATGCAAAGTACTTCAGAGCTACAACCAACGTTTTTTATCTCTCTATTATTAGAAACTTGATCAACCTCAGGAAAATATATTCAATTTACTTGATCTTAAAATAAGAATATTGATTAATGGTTCGAAATGAAACTATTTTGAGAAGAGCGTATCAGAGTGATTATTCTTGAAAAGCAGCATTTCTGTATATGAAAGCAAGCTACGTCCAAGAACAAATAAGCAACGAAAAAAATGAATAGCTAACAGATGAGTTCTACTTTTTTTATAAATTTTTTTGTGACAAAAGCAACAAATCAATGAATAGTTTCTCAAATTTTCTTGTAGCAGATTTCCGATAAATCGTATACAGAACTTTTATCATCATTTACACCAAAATACATGTTTGTTAGATTCGTTGGTTTATGAGGAGATGCGAATAGAACGCAGGCTTCTCTTTGACACTGCATATTGCCACTTTTGATTCACATTGTCTTTCTAATGGCGTTTTTGACAGAGATCTCCCTTGATTAGGTCAATCAGTCACTGCAGTCACTGTAGATGACTGGGCGCTCGACGACTTCGTACTCCGAATCCGAATCGGAGAAGAACTCGTCTTCCATGCAAAGCTGCAAGCAAATCCACATTCAACTTGACCAATTCCTATTAAGTACATCCGCATACTGCAGCATTCAATCATCTTCAACTTCTTTATCGAATCTGTTCCTCATATTAAAAAAAACATGTTTTTCGTTATAAAAAAAACTACTTTTTAGTAGAGGGAGGCATTCTTCAACCTAAACTTTGAAAACTTTAGGATTTGAACAGAAGAAAAATAAGAGGGCATAAATTTTTTTTATAAGAGGGCACATATATACTTGAGCTGGTCCTTTTAAAATAATAGCTAGGGCGGCGCATATTCTCACCGCTATTGTAATTTCGTCCACGACATTGTCACTTACTTCACTCGCCTCGGCGGGTCTTTTCTTAACATGCGAAAAGCTAAGATCTTCGTCCGACTCTTCATCCTCTGCTCCTTCGCTAGTCTTTATTTCCTTGTCTTCATCCTTGGGCTCTTCCTCTGCTTCAGTCTGCAGAACAATTTCAAGTCATTTGATATAATTTTATTGCATGTTTAAACAAAATTCTTAGTCAAATCTTTTCAGTTATAAAAATTAAAAATCTATTTTAGCTTAATTCGTCATCTCATGTTTGGTTGTTTGCTAGAGCCGGAGCTAGACTGAAAGTTTATGACATGTAAAACTTCTAGTGTCACTCTCCCGGCGGTCACTCTTGACAGCCGAGACTGGCGTTAGCAGTTCAATATAGATCGTCGGTGACTGTTGTCACAATAAGAGAAACCTCCTTGGATTCTGGTTCGGGGACGTCTTCTGCGGTCTCCTCGATGATGAACCAAGGCGCAGCTGTCTGCATCTCTTCCTCATGAACTTCCTGTGACGGAAGTCAACTCACTACACCATAACAAACATATCAACATCGACAGTCAACTACTTCTCGCCATCCGAAACCGTAGTAAAGCTATGACTTTTCTCAGTTCTTCTTAGCTGATCATCTCATCTTCCATACCTCCCATTACCAGCTCATTAGCCTTCGATAAAAAATAATGGCCTCTACCATGTGCTTGCTTTCTCGTAATGTTATTTTAGATCGTCACAAGAATCGGCCAAAGTTCTCAAGCCTTTTTTTTTAAAGAAAAGTGTAAGTTATACCACCTTGTAGGATTTCCCTTGGTTATCTATCACTGATCCTGAAAATTTGGCGATTTTTAGACATTTCGAAAACAGGAGGAAAAATCAAAAAGGTTGAGAACTGAGAACTTGTGTTGGTGAGACTTTCTCTTGCCTTCCGAGTTGTCGTCGGTAGATCTCCATGGGATATGTTGTTGTTTGCCAATAGGTCTTGTCGAGGGGAGTCCTTTGGGATCGGTTGGTGAGGATCCTTTCAGTCCGGAGAAATTTTCTCCGTCTACACTGTTGTTGTTGTTGTTCTTGCCCATAGGTCCTGTCGAGGGGAGTCCTTTTGGGATAGGTTGTTGGTGAGGATCCTTTTGAGTCCGGAGAGAGTTTCTCCGTCTACACTCGCACCGCAGTCGGCGATCCTCTTGGCGAGACCCATTCGGCGATCCTCTTGGCGAGACCCATCCGGAGAAGGACAAGAGGTTATTTTACTGGCGCCTCGACTCGCCATTGAAAAGTATAGCGGAGTCTCGGCTGATGTTTTGTCCGGTGGCATGCCCAGGCCGGTCCGGCATCGCCCTCCTTTGACGAGCTATACTACCCAGTTTTGGTCCGCGGCGGGATTTCTCCCGCTACCTCCCAGCACGAATTCTTCGTAGGGAGGCGTCCCTCTATCCGCCACCTGAGGTCGCGCTCGATTCTGGACTGGATAATCCGGCTCCATCCGTGACAGGCTCTTAAGGCTGTAGAGTCACGAATGGCCACTGTTGCCAGTGTGTTTCGAGTCCGTCTACACTCGCACCGCAGTGGGCGATCCTCTTCGCGAGACCTATTGGTTAACCGGAGAAGGGCAAGAGGCTATTTTACTGGCGCCTCGACTCGTCATTACAAAGTATAGGGGAGTATCGGCTGATGTTTTATCCGGTGGCATGCTCAGGCCAGTCCGGCATCGCCTTCCTTTGACGACCTATATTATCGAATTTTGGTCCGCGACGGGCAAGCCCGCTATCTCCAATGCATTTGTGCAAAAAGACATCCCTCTCTCCGCCACCTGAGAACGCACTAGATACCGGTGAGGATGAACAGGTCCCTCGCGATGGTGTGAACTTGTAGGCTGTAGCACCATCGAAGGCGAGCCATGGGATATATCTTACCTTGAGGTTCACCTTGAGAGCATTAGTAAGCTAATATATGGAGGATGTGGATATTTGAGAAGTAAAGCAAAGCTGGTACTTAAGTGTGAACACCGAAAAAAACAGTATCAGAATTTTAGGTCTCTGCAGTAGTATACTCCTCTTACTTCACTTTTGGTTTCGGCTGGTTTGATGGCGACTGCTGCCATTAGTACCGTCTCGAGGACCTCTTTGACCACCTCGCGGCTCTCCTGCTTCGCCTGCTCTTCCGCATTCAGAACGACCTGAGACAGAGCTCAGCTTCATTATTGGGTAACGAAAATTAAGATCAACTCCGTTCATCCTAATGCAGGACGCTCTTTGCTTCCTCTGGCCCTTATCCTCTCCCAGTGAACCCCTTCTGTTTCAGAGCACCTTTATAAGAAAATCAGTTTTAATAAAACTTCTGAAAGATGTAACATACACTTTAAAGATGTTAAATTTTAGTATATTTTGTGGTTTCCTAGGTTAGGATATAGTGAAAAGTGTTTGAGAGATACTAGAGGTGCGATCCACTGAAGACAGTGATAATCTTCACGCTTGTTTCAGTATCGCAACAGGGTACGCAATTCCCTGAGATGAGGACTGATCTATCCTAATACTAGAATCAGTGACTGCGCGCTGGGTCACTGCTCGTGTGTGTATCAGCAGTAGAAAGGGTCATATTTGTGGAAAGCACTTTGAATATATCTCAATGCCTTGATTTGAGCTTCATTAGTCCGGGGTGGGGGTCGAACTTGTAACCCTCCACACAATAGTCACGCACACAAAAATCATGCCACGCCCGGACTGTTCACTACATACAATTAAGCCGTAGAGCGTACAAAAGTTTCATATTTTGTTGATGAGAGAGAATGTTGTTGTTGTTGCCGGATGTAGATGAGAGAGAATAACTTGATAGCGGAAAAAAGCTCACCTCGCTCACAACCAGAGGTGCCTCTTCCAAATCCTTGCTGGGGGCGAGCTCTTCTGTCGCTTGCTGCTCCTCCTTCTCCGCCTCCTTTTGCTTGTGGGGGGTGATCAGCCAGGGCCGCACACTCGGGTAGGGCGGAGGTGACGAGGCAGGCGGCTGCGAGAGACAAGCGCCTGCAGCAGACACATCACCTCTAGCGTCTTTATATTCTGCTGATTAGTTGCATGAAGCATTAGCGAACGAATAACAAAGGATGACCAGTGACTTACAAGTCCCCCCTTCGGGAGTTTTTGGACGAGCCGACAGCGCAGGCGCGCGAGTCCCGCCGAAGATGGTGATGGGAGGGGATACAGCCATACCGTTGTAGAAGAGAGAAAAGGAGACAAAGGGGTCCGAGTCTAATTCCGAGTCCACAATTCCCATCAGCAACTGGAATGGTCAACACGCTTTTTAACGTCAAAAAGTGTGTGAAGCCAAACTGCTTGAAGGGTGAAGAGAGCGTGTGGACGCAAACAAAAGAAAGACAGAAATTGCATCCCAGCTTCAAATTTCCATGAGGTTAAGATTGATAGATTTCTCATTACGCAGATATTACATTTGCAGAAGGGACAGTCAAGAAGTCATTTGAGAGATTCATGTACAGTCACACACAAATATTAGTCTGCCTACATCTTTTTTTGTTGAAAAAGCCTTCCTATGGATCAGACTCCTTCGATCTAGAAATTTGAAAGTGTTATCCGCTCTAGCGAGACAAGAGTAGGATGAAGAAAATTTGTTCTTATGCTCATAACAAAAAAATTCCATATTTAGTTTTTGCATGAGGTTTTATCCGAGTGAGAGACTGGCTCAAGGTCGATAAAGATTCTCGAAATAACCTTAGAAACGTGGAAAGGCTGGAGAATGATGTGGTTTTCTCGAATGATTCCCTTCGCTCCGCTCGAGCGGCGAGTCACCATCACCTGAAGGTGAGGGACGAATCAAAGACGCATGAGAGGGGTATATGTAGTTAGAGACATCTTGAGTCGGGAACCACGATACACTCAAAGGAAAATCAAATCTCGATCTACTTAAGGGTAATAACAACACTTGGGGGGAAATGGTTTTTAAATTCATGAGGGAATACTTATTTGTGAATGAAACAGGTAATGCTCATTTGGAGTAAACATCACTCTACACCCAGAATCATTTCCACAACCGGCGACAACATGAAATATTCGTAAAAATCTATAATTTTTTATTCAAATACACGTACGATATTAGAACAAGCCTATTTTTTTTTCCAAAAGTGAACAACTTTTTCTTCATTCTGATCGAAGACTATAAAAAATTAGATGGATTTCTTCAAATTAGATGGATTTCTTCAAATTAGATGGATTTCTTCAAGACGCGTAGTACGAAGAAGAACTGACGGTGCATCTGAGAAGTTGCTTGCTCAGATTGACAATATGCACACTCTGGACGGAGACAGCGGATTCGCTTCTGCGGACGCAAGCACGCAACTTGCCTTGTTTCAGGATTGCAACCTTAAATCAGCGCATAAACTCTTCGAAAAAACCGAGCGTCATTTGGCATCCGGGTTACTACAGTGTACTGTCATTTGGCATCCGGGTTACTACAGTGGACTGTCATTTGGCATCCGGGTTACTACAGTGGACTCTGAACAAAGAGATTCAACTTCAAGTCTAATGGAGTGAACAAAATAACCTACGATTGATATTCAGCTGATACTTTAATTTATTCTAAAAAATCATTGCATAAAACTATTTCGTTTGAAATTTAGGTGTGAAATTAGGTTTTTGACACATGCTTCCTTCCCGCAATGTCAACCAGAGCGGTCGACAATCCTTTCATCCCAAACGGAGAAGTAACTGAGAATATCTTAGAAATTTTCAGTGTGCACCACGAGAGTTAAAATGATCTTTAAATTCAGCGAATGGATGGAATAATTAACCTTAATTCAGCGAATGAATGGAATAATTAACCTTAATTCAGCGAATGGATGGAATAATTAACCTTAATTCAGCGAATGGATGGAATAATTAACCTTAATTCAGCGAATGGATGGAATAATTAACCTTAACTGAAGTACGCCTTTTTGTCTTTACATCTTCGGGAATCTGCACCATTTGGTAGCGATTCGGTGCCACAACCGCAGCCCCCAACTTTACCGACATCTTTTTCTTCATCATCAATTCGCTGAAGCTGCAAATAAACTTGCATAAAACTCCAACAGCGTCCTGAGCAGGTATACTATAGTGAGCTGCCTTTCCTCTGCGGCGAAAACGCCCACGCAAGACAAAAAAAGGAAACCAAACTAATGGAAAAAGAAAGTACTAGGACTGAAAAAAAACTTTTTTTTCTTCAAAAAGTCGTTGACTGCGTTCTTAAAATATCTTTCCAAAAAATGTTACGGCTTAAACATGCTATCTCTTTGGAAACAACTAAACTATAAACTTAAAAAACCAGACCCTGCTACAGTGAGTTTGAAGCTCGTATGCACGTCCACGCGATTGACTTTTTTTTGGGAGGACAAGAGAAAAAAATCGCAAAAAAAATTGTTGCTGAAGTCTCTTTGACTTGTCACGTGCGCGCAAACGTTTCGTTATACTATGTTGTTGTTTTGCCCATAGGTCCTGTCGAGGGAAGTCCTTTTGGGATAGGTTGGTGAGGATCCTTTTGAGTCCGGAGAGAGATCGTTATACTATCGCACCAGCGGGCTACACTATCATGTAAAAAGTTTTGCGTTTGTTAAAGTGGAAAAACATGTTCACGCACTGTTCCTCTATTTTTAACACTAACATGAATGTGACCCGATTGAACAGGTAACGTATCATGAGAAAGAAGACACTCTCTACTTTTCTGTGTGATAACAGAAGCCTTTATGCTGGGATTTTTCGATTCTCTTCTGAATTTTCAGTTCTGTGAGATATTTTTTCTTCTTTTGGTGCTTTTCTAAACATCCCGTTCTATGAGATTTTCTTGTTTTACTTCTGGGATTCGGTTTTAGTTCTATCTCAAAATCATTTTTTTTAGTTGAGTGGCGGATACGTACATACACTCATTAGGAACGACACATATTATCCCTGGTCCTGAGTGAACAAGTTAGTAGACAAGTCCTGAGTGAACAAGTTAGTAGACAAGTCCTAAAACCTCTCCTACTTTCGCATGAAGTTTGTAAAGAGACATTGTTGTTGTTATTTCTTGCCCGAGTGGGTTTCCTTTGAAGGTGGTGGAAAGGAAGAGACATAAAGATTCAATAACACTTATTTTTTTACACACTTCCCGCTGCTACAAAAACTAGGTCATCAGTTTAACTAAAGTAAGCCTTTACTAATAATGGAATGAAAAAATGGATTAAAAAAGATGATATGAACTATGACAATGAGAAAAGAGTTCCTAGATCAGAAATCGGAAAAAAACTCTTTTCAATTACTAACCTAGTAATCGATTCTTCCGTGACTTCAAGTTTTTCTAGATCGGATATTTTCTCAGGCTCTCCGCGCTGTTCCGCCTGGTTTAACAATATTTTCCGGATACATTCGTCGCTCCAGAGATAGGGGACAAACGGAGGATGTCTGTAGACTTCCTCCGTTTCTGCCGCCTGGTTTAACAATATATTCCGGATACATTCGTCGCTCCAGAGATAGGGGACAAACGGAGGATGTCTGTAGACTTCCTCCGTTTCTGTGAGCTCCTTTTGGGTTTTATTGGATCTCTCTGAAATGCAGTAGTCCCGTGAAAATGGGGATTTTGTCTGAGAGTTGGCAAAAGAGAAACCATGCTTGAGGAGAGAGGATATCTCTGAAGGTCGAAGGTGAAGAAGGTCTTTAAGGCTGAGCTTTTTATGTTCTGCATTAAGGTCTACTCTTCTGCCACAGCTGTCAGCTATTGGTGTCCCGAGAAGACTCTGATCCAGCAAGCTCAACTCGGAAAAAGGCGTCCTATGATGGAAGTGCTTCTGTCTTTCAATGCTCATCTGCCACATCTTTTCTAGAACCATTTGCCGCAGAGCTCTCCTCGCTGATGTTTGCTCGTGCAGAACGCTGTCACGCCATGGGTTGAAGATTCCATCACCCCATCGATAGCCATCTTGTGAACTTTGAACAAATCTTGGTGTGAACAGCTCTTGGTTCTGTCTAGCGACTCTTGCCGCGAGAGCGCTCAAATCTCCATCTGATGGATAATGGGAGTCGGGCTGATTGTCTGATGCATTTTGAAAAACGGGTTGGAACGATTCTTGCCGTCTTTGATCCGACCCATAGGATGATAAACTAAAAGTCGAAACCAATTTACTTGCTGCCAGAGCACGCCTGAATACATCTAGTTCATCCTTGGAGATTTTGAAAGGATCTTCAGGAAGCTGAGTTTTGGGAATCAGTGAATCCTTTTCTTGGCGAAGGAGTTCTGCCGCACGCAGGAAGTATTGTTGCGTGTGGTAAGGGAGAGGGAGAGCATGGCTCTTCTCTCCGGGGGAAATACCGATGAAGAAATTCTGCAGTTGTATTGCAACTCCATATGACGCTTCACCTTCAGTAATCTGCAGAATATTGTCTTTAGAAGCCTTTTAAAAGAGAAGAAAAGTAAGAAATAGTTGAAGAGAGTGGGAGGGAGCACGAGAACGGGAGTAACATCAAGAAAGAGAAAGAGAAAGAGAAAAAATAGCGAGAGACAACAATAGTCAAAGAGATGTAAGGAACAAAAGAGATGGAACCAAACGCACCATTAATCCCCAAGGCGAAGGTGCATGCTCATTCATTGCGATCATTCTTCGGCTGCTCCTTCAAAATACGGATAATTTATTTTTTGAGAATTGGATACCGGCGTGAATCGTTTACTGGGAAGCATGATGCATCGCTTACCTGCACTGCGAATAAACCTACATATTTTAGACAAGCTGGAGACTCCTTTTCTACCGCTTTCTCACCTCATCACGAACTTTTGCTTTCTCATTTTTAAGCGTGTCATTCTTATCCTTTTAGTTTTCGGAAACGTTCCATTTTTAGTGCGTGGAAAGAGGCAGTCTGCTTAAGAACCTCAATTCATTTGAAGTAACTTTTCATAACTATCAAAATCATGTTTCAAATAATATACGGAGCAAATATGCCTCTTTTCTTCCTATTTTCTTTCCCCCGGAGAGCATGAAAGAAAGGGAAGCGTGGTCGAGACGGAAAGATGCGGTTAAGGGTTTACTGAGTGGAAGCTGTTGGCACCAGGGATTTTATGTGCCGTTCCAAATGGGTGTATGTACGTATCTGCCACTCTACCCAAAAAAATTTTTACTCGAGATTGAACTAAAACCCAATCCCAGAAAAAGAAGAAAAAAAATTACAGAACGGAAGGTTAAGAAAAGCATTAAAATTCACAGCAGAAAGGCTTGTGTTATCACACAGAAAAGTAGAGATTGTGTGTTCTTTCTCACCATACTGTAGTTCAAAATGGTCACATTCATGTAGGTGTTACAAGAAAGTGGTATGAACCCTGCGCGAACATGTGTTTCCACTTGAACGAACGCAAAAAAAGTTTTTTAAACATGATAGTGTAGCCCGCTGGTGCGATAGTCGAACGTTTGTGCGCACGTAGAAAGTAGAAAAAAATTTCAGCAAAAACATCAAAAAAAATTTCCGAGTTTTTTTCTTTTGTTATGCCAAAAAAGTCAATCGCGTGGACGTGCATACGAGCTTAAAACTCACAGTGGCAGGGTCTGTTTTTTTTATTATTCCATAGTTTAGTTGTTTCCAAAGATATAGCACATTTGAGCCGTAAAATTGTTCGTGAAGATATAGGTCTATTTTGAAAACGCAAGCAACGACTTTCTGAAGAAAAATGCGAGACACGGAACTGATTATTGTTTTTTTTCAGTCCGAGTACTTTCTTTTTATTCCGAATAAGTGTTTTACTTCAAAAAAAATGTAACGGAAATGTTATGCATTCAGATTCTTTTTTTTTTTATACATTCGACTCTCATTTCTTTTCATACGGTCAATTTTACTCTTCAATGTGTTTTTCCTCTCGGTGATAGTCGTTGCAATCTCTTCTGCTTCAGCTTCCAGTAACATTCTTTTTTAGTATAACTTTTCGACCTATCGAGAAATCAAGGCATTTTACCTATGCATGTACGTATCCGCCGGATAGGAGTGGCAGGTCACTATATTATACCTGGTTGCCACTGATTTGTTATAAAAAAAAATGATGTTCCGACAGAAACTTTCGAAATCATTCGGAATTTTCCGGACCATTAGTTATCGATTGATGATAGGATTAGGACCACCACCTGGAGTTGGCAGATTCTCCGTCGACCGGGATACAACTCGAGCTTATTCCATTCTCAGCGGCAGATGCTTTGAAAGCAGCGTTCGCCGCTCTGGTCTTAGAGAGCTCTTGCAGCTGTTTCTCTACTCTCTCGGCAAGAAGGCCGAGGTCAGCATCAGCATTCGTGGCCTGAAAAACTTTGCGTTTGTTGAGACTTGATCGAATTACTAGAAGAAAACGAAGAGAAAAGCGAAATAAGAGAATGTGGAATAAAGGAGAAGAAGAGGGCAATATAACTAAGAAAGAAGGGAAAATAGGAGAAATAAAAAGCGGAAAAAAAGAGGGAGTAAAGAGAAAGAAAGAAAAAGATAGAGGAGAGAAAATAGATAAGGTTGACATGATTCTCAGCCGGAGTGGCTTCTCCCCGCATTGGAGTGCCCGGAGTCATCGGCGTCATTCCTCGATTTCTGAAGTCAAAGCAGCAATCAACAAAGAAAAAATGAAATCACTCTTCAACATCATTCCAATTCCTAGAATTCAATCCCATGTACAACTTTATTACAAAAATAAAATTTTATAACGCTAACTCGGTCTTTTGTCTCATCCTTGTACGAAGCTTATTCTTACTCAGTGCGTTGAAAGCTCAAAAACCAAGCCACACGTTTGGAAGCGAACTATTTAAGCTTTGTTACCCGCAACTCAAATTCGAAAAAGGAATATCAAAGTTGAAATAATTTGTTGACATTTTCCGAGTTGAGCTAAATGTGCACTTTCGTCGGGCCTCTGTACAAGATTCGTACGCATTATATCTCTCTTTTCTCTGTGTATTCTCCCCTTTCCTCTCGTATCTCTCTTGAACCCTCTTTGACTCTTCCCACCTGCGGGTTCCATCGGTAGCAATCTTCTCGAAGGGCACGGGTGAGAGAGCTACCGTCGGCGAATGACACGCCACATACTCCTTCTCGGCGTCATTCGTTTGTTTCGTCTTCAACCTCATTTCTTCACTATCAATCATTTTCTGCAATTAGAGAAGTTTCTGCTGTTTACAAATATAATAAAAACTTTATATTACCCTAAAACCTTTTGACCGGTTAATAAGTATAATGGTATAAGTATAATAAGTATAAGTTAATAAGTATAAGTACAATATTAATAAGTAAAAGTATAATGGTCACCCTTGCGATAAAGTATTATTATTATTATTAATAGCTTTATCTTTCTTTACAATTATGACTTCATACTCACATATTATCGAATTTATCTGCTCCTTATTCTCGTTCATAACATAGTCAAGAGGACTATTTCCTGCTCTATATCGCTAAATATTTTCTACT
The DNA here is from genome assembly GCA_964056735.1 of Allodiplogaster pararmata. Classification (NCBI taxonomy): domain Eukaryota; kingdom Metazoa; phylum Nematoda; class Chromadorea; order Rhabditida; family Diplogasteridae; genus Allodiplogaster; species Allodiplogaster pararmata. The sequence goes on along the minus strand of OZ057404.1, from coordinate 36,625,530 downwards.
CTCTTGTTGTTATTGTTGTTGCTGTATACATCTTCTGTCATCGAAAAGTTTGGTCGGTTCTCTCTTCTTCGTTTTTTTTCTTTCTTTCTTTTTATAGGAGATGTAGGAAGGAATACACTTCCTTCTATTTGAGCCATAGATCAGTGAAAGAGAGTGAATTAGGTCGGTCTTCGGATGAGAAGAGATCAAAGTGTTTCTCTCACACGCACTGTGGATAAAAAAATTTATGCGTCTCTTAAAAATCCGAAAAACATCGAAATCTATGTACTCGCAAAAATGTTTTTTGACATTTACCTGGGGAAATTCTAAAAAACCAGACTAAAAACCAAAAACTTTTCAAAATTATGAAAAAATTGCGCTCGGAAAAAATTGTGCGGGTGGTGAGAAACACCCTGGAAGAGATAAGGCACGCCATGTGGGGTTTCTTGACAGTCTGGGCACTTATCGACGATTTTTTCGTCGATACGGTGTAGATAGTTCTGCGTGAATCTGCTGTAGCCAAAGCGAAGTTGACTGAGTGTGCATCTTGTTGAACGAGGGAGAACTATTTCATCATCGCTGATGTCAGGCGGAAGTATATTGCCAAGGTTGCCGGGATCTCTAAGGTTGACGCGTTCCTCTGCGACTAAGAGCGTGTGTATCGATTTGGAAACATCAATTCCGTTGCTTGCATGTGCCATCGTTGCTTTGGCTCTATCGACGGTGTGTTTTCAGTTCAAAACGAGCTTAGTCTTGATATGTCGTGGAGGGCTCGTTCGAGTAGATCCTGCAGCAACGAGCTCAGTCTTGATATGTCGTGGAGGGCTCGTTCGAGTAGATCCTGCAGCAACGAGCTCAGTCTTGATATGTCGTGGAGGGCTCGTTCGAGTAGATCCTGCAGCAACGAGCTCAGTCTTGATATGTCGTGGAGGGCTCGTTCGAGTAGATCCTGCAGCAACGAGCTCAGTCTTGATATGTCGTGGAGGGCTCGTTCGAGTAGATCCTGCAGCAACGAGCTCAGTCTTGATATGTCGTGGAGGGCTCGTTCGAGTAGATCCTGCAGCAACGAGCTCAGTCTTGATATGTCGTGGAGGGCTCGTTCGAGTAGATCCTGCAGCAACGAGCTCAGTCTTGATATGTCGTGGAGGGCTCGTTCGAGTAGATCCTGCAGCAACGAGCTCAGTCTTGATATGTCGTGGAGGGCTCGTTCGAGTAGATCCTGCAGCAACGAGCTCAGTCTTGATATGTCGTGGAGGGCTCGTTCGAGTAGATCCTGCAGCAACGAGCTCAGTCTTGATATGTCGTGGAGGGCTCGTTCGATTAGATCCTGCAGCAACGAGCTCAGTCTTGATATGTCGTGGAGGGCTCGTTCGAGTAGATCCTGCAGCAACGAGCTCAGTCTTGATATGTCGTGGAGGGCTCGTTCGAGTAGATCCTGCAGCAACGAGCTCAGTCTTGATATGTCGTGGAGGGCTCGTTCGAGTAGATCCTGCAGCAACGAGCTCAGTCTTGATATGTCGTGGAGGGCTCGTTCGAGTAGATCCTGCAGCAACGAGCTCAGTCTTGATATGTCGTGGAGGGCTCGTTCGAGTAGATCCTGCAGCAACGAGCTCAGTCTTGATATGTCGTGGAGGGCTCGTTAGAGTAGATCCTGCAGCAACGAGCTCAGTCTTGATATGTCGTGGAGGGCTCGTTCGAGTAGATCCTGCAGCAACGAGCTCAGTCTTGATATGTCGTGGAGGGCTCGTTCGAGTAGATCCTGCAGCAACGAGCTCAGTCTTGATATGTCGTGGAGGGCTCGTTCGAGTAGATCCTGCAGCGGGTGTTCAGAGTCCATCGTTCTGGCTAACTGAGAAGAAAGCATGTGAAAGTGTTCTTTCGTTCGCATGATTTTCGTCTCAGAATGGAGATGAGAGGTGCTTGCCATCATGTGGTTTCTCGAGATGATGCGTAGTACGTTATTTTGAGCACGCTGAATGTTTTTGGTTGCTGAAGGGGAGAATAAAGGTGGGTGCTGCGTATCCATATATCGACTGATTTATCGCCTTGTACGTAAGACGGAGAAGCTCCTTGTTATTATCCCGTTTGCTTCCTGCTATTGCTCTGAGTACGTTGTTTCTCTTCGTCATCCTCAGCGAAACATTTTTGGCGTGGCGGGAAAACGTGAACATAAGTCAATCCGAGGATTTTCGCTGTATTTTCGCCGCACGGCTTGGCCGCCTATGTGAATATCAAGAGTCGTCTTGAATTTATGCTGTCTGGAGTGAAGAGGATGAGCTAGCTCTTGCTCGCAGATATGCGAAGCTTGCGTTTTTCCAGGAACTTTTCTATGGCTGGAATACCTGAGCGGAGATGTTCATATGCCACGGAAATGCTGTTTTCGGCTGCCCATATTGTAATGTCATCGGCATAAGAGATCGTCGAGATGTTGAGGTTGTCATCAGGGAGATGACGGATGTTGAGATTGAAAAGAGCAGGACAGAGCACGCTACCCTGTGGAACTCCGCTTCTGATGGGGAATGACTTGGATCTCGAAACACACTGGCAACAGTGGCCATTCGTGACTCTACAGCCTTAAGAGCCTGTCACGGATGGAGCCGGATTATCCAGTCCAGAATCGAGCGCGACCTCAGGTGGCGGATAGAGGGACGCCTCCCTACGAAGAATTCGTGCTGGGAGGTAGCGGGAGAAATCCCGCCGCGGACCAAAACTGGGTAGTATAGCTCGTCAAAGGAGGGCGATGCCGGACCGGCCTGGGCATGCCACCGGACAAAACATCAGCCGATACTCCGCTATACTTTTCAATGGCGAGTCGAGGCGCCAGTAAAATAACCTCTTGCCCTTCTCCGGTTAACGAATGGGTCTCGCCAAGAGGATCGCCGACTGCGGTGCGGGTGTAGACGGAGAAAATCTCTCCGGACTCAAAAGGATCCTCACCACCAACCCATCTCAAAAGGACTCCCCTCGACAGGACCTATGGGCAAGACGACAACAACAACAATGACTTGGATAGAACATTTCGGAAGGGGGTTTCGGCCTGTCCGACCTCTGAGGTAGGATGCGATCCATTTGTTGGCATAGCTGAGGTCTTCTATTTCAGAGAGGAGATCGATGAGTCTATCGCCATCGCGATGGCACGGAGAGCAGGTCTTTTCTGATTGAATCCATCGGCGACAGAGTTAGAGAAAAGAGAGTAGCTCGCCTTTGAGGGTGCTACAGCACACGAGTTCACACCATCGCAAGGGACCGGTTCGTCCTCACCGGTATCGAGCGTCCTCAGGTGGGGGATAGAGGGATGTCTCTCTGTACAAGTGCATTGGAGATAGCGGGTTTGCCCGTCGCGGACCGAAATTTGAATAGTATAGTTCTTCATTGAATAGTATAGTTCTTCAAAAGATACCTTCCCTTCTCTTCATTTTGGTTATGGATACCGTCACGCGTCCTCTACTGACTCCGGCTCCGTCAACCATCGCATACGCCGACGACATTCTCCTTGCTGCTCCTACACGTGCCGAAATCGAGAAACGCACCCAAGAATGGAATGACGCTCTTAGTAGGCATGGCTTACGCCTCAACATCAAGAAGACCGAGTACCAGGAAATCGGAGTGCAAACGACGGGAGCTGTTCACATCAGCGGTGAACCGCTCCCGAAGACCTCCGAATTCAAGTACCTTGGTTCTGTCATCTCCTCAGACATGTCAACAAATGCAGCGGCACGCCAAAGAGTAAATGCAGCTTGGATGAAATGGAGAGAAGCTGCAGGTGTCCTCTGTGATAGGAATATCACAGCTGGCATACGCGGAAAGATGTATAAAACAGCAATCCGTCCCGTGCTTCTCTATTCGACGGAGACCTGGCCTACAACGCGTATAACCGAGAACATTATCCACACGAATGAGATGAAAATGTTACGCTGGACACTAGGACTGACTCGCCTAGATTGTGTGCGTAACACGATTGTGAGAGGGAGACTCGGCGTTGCCCCAATACAAGACAAGATGCGAGAAGGGAGAGTTAGATGGTATGGACACGTGATGCGAAGAGACGCGACCAACATCGCAAGACACGCCCTTGACATGGAAGTACCAGGCAAACGCCCTCGAGGCAAACCGAAGACAAGATATATGGATACGCTCAACCAAGACCTGCGCCTTGCAAGACTCCACTCGGAAGACGCAACGGACAGATGTTTCTGGAGAGCTAGAAGCCGTACAGCGGACCCTACTCCGACCTCGGCCGGCGCGGGACAACGCTAAGAAGAAGAAGAAGAATAGTTCTTCAAAAGAGGAAGATGCCGGACTGGCCTGGGCGTGCCACCGAATAAAACACCAACCGGTACTCCAATATTCTTTATAATAGCGAGTCAAGGCGCCAGTAAAATAGCCTCTTGCCCTTCTCCGGTTGACGAACGGGTCTCGCGAAGAGGATCGCCGACTGCGGTGCGAGTGTAGACGGAGAAAATTTTTCCGGACTGAAAGGATCCTCACCAACCTATCCCAAAAGACTCCCCTCGACAGGACCTATGGGCAATCAACAACAAAAAACATAGATTTGGAGAAGGTGTGTTGGGCGGAAGTGGTCGATCTCTTAGACGTAAAACCGTGTTGATGTTTTTTTGTTTTTTTTCTCTTCAAATAGGAGCAGGGGTTAAATAGTCATGTCAGACCTTCTGTCGGCGGGCCTCTGTTTTTTCCGAAATCTTAAGAAGAGACCCTTATGTGAAACGAAAAAAACTTTTTCCGTACGTCTCTGTTTTTTTATCATGAGGGGGGATTAGGTGAAAAAAATTTTTCCGGAGATATCCCGATGCAATTGTTGCTACTTTGCCGGGTTTGATTTCTGCTCTATTTTATATATCCCGCTGTTATGACGATTCTCTTTGGGTTAAATTTTACTTTAGCCTCCCAGCACTTTTAGTCTCACTTTTAGAAAAATCAACATTCAGAAAAAGTACAATTCAATTACAAATTGAGGAAAAAGTGGTCCATGGAAACATTTAACAACCCAATATATGATGATACAACATTTAATAACGCCCGGGTTTAAGAGAGTGGGGAGGGGGGGGGGCTTAAATATCACAGAACTTTCCCTTTTGTCCCGTGCGGGGGGCAAAAATTTAACCCTCTTTGGAGTTTTAGTATTGAATCAGAGCATTCATCCCGATTACGAAGATAGAAATATTGGCAACGAGTTAGAATACGAAATTATACTCTTGAAAAATGAATGAACTGATAAATCAATTTAGAGGAAACAAGAGAGAGATTGAGATGACTGCATCTTATTTTTGTCTCACCTTCAGCTCTGCTTGTTTCGCTTCCAGTTTAGCCAGTTGAAGAGCGAGTTCGTTGGCTTGTCTTTCCTGTAAACCAAAAAGCGTACCGGTGAAATACTGCTTTGTTCGCATGTTTTTGTTTTCCGTTCGTGCATAGATCAATGAGACTCAATAGGACTTACTTCTCGAACAAAGACTTCATTCTTGAAAGTTTCTGTGTGTGAAGAGATCATCTTGAAGTTACCATTCCAATAGTTTTTTTTATATAGTTAAACAAGTACTTATGAAAAGTGATACTACAAAAGTATTCATACAAACGGGAGGAATGGAATTAATTAATTAGTAGAAGTTGCTTCACATATAATTAATAGGCTCAAGCAAAGCTCACCAAACACTTTTTAAATTTCTCTCGGTTGCCTGCCCATCCCCCAGGTAATTTTTTGAAGATGGAGAAAATATAACAGATAATATCATTAAAAATCAAATTTGTAAGCGAACAAAATTCCGGCCCTTTAACGCGAAGTAAACATCAAATGACTTCGGAAAACAGACCAAATATTTTGTTGTCTTCACCCTCCCCTTTTCCCTCCTCGGTCGCCCGGTCACCGGCCCGAAAAAAATTTTTCAACACATTCTGGTGAGCTATGAGCTCAAGCTTCCCTTCTGAGTAAGGAACTAATCCAAATCCGGGCTTCAAGAAGGGATTTCACGAGTTATAGAAACCATGAGAAGACCCATTTGAATGAATTACTCATCAAAGCCTAAATCTTAGTTCTTGAGGCCCAACCTAAGCGGTGCCAGTGGCTGTGTTGGGTTCATCTCTTTATCAACTAACAGATCTCTTCTGTTGAATGATGATGCTCTGAGTAAAAAAATCACTATACTTCTCAATTTCTGTTAAAAAATTCAATTCTAGAGGATTCAGAAGGTTCCGCAATTATTTAAATTTGTTCAAGTAGCATTTTAAGATGAAATATTTGAATTTATGATTAAACCTTGACAGTTCGTTGGAATTCCTTCATAACAGTTTGGATATTGTATGGATTGATTTGTGGGAGCAAGGACGAGTTGCTCGATGCCTCGTCCGAAGGAATGTCCGGGAAGGAGACGTCCTCAACACACCCAAGACAATCTCATTAATACTTTCTGTTTGTAATGGATCTCTAGTCACCTGCATCGGTCACGAGCACTGGTAGAAAAAGTACTGTTATTTGAGCGGTAAAGTCTACAATATTGACAACTCTCCCTTTCATGCCTTCTACTTCTAGATCGCTTCTGATTACTTCAGACTCACCAACTCGGAAAGCAGAAGCTCTTTCCATGTTTCCATAACTACGAGTGACTTTTCTTCAGCTGTGGTCATCTACAATTGTCAAAAAAATAAAAAGCTAACTATCATTCGACCAGGGAGCTCAGATGAATAAAAAAGAAACAAGTCTTTTCAATATTGAACTCGTATACAGCTGACATCTCATGTACGAAAAAATACTTTTTTGGTGGAAGGTTCATGAATATAATATTCATGAATATAATATTCATGAATATAATATTCATGAATATAATATTCATGAATATAATATTCACGATGAGAACAACGTCACGGTCTGTTCATTAATTTGAGTAGAGCAACTCTTCAAGAGCAGAAGGGCTTCATTAACAGCTGATTTGAAGACAGAGCCAGCTACAAGGAGAGAGAGGGGGGAGAGAGAGCGATTAAGAGAAAGAGAGGGGGGAGAGAGAGCGAGTAAGAGAAAGAGAGGGGGGAGAGAGAGCGAGTAAGAGAAAGAGAGAGGGGGGAGAGAGAGCGATTAAGAGAAAGAGAGGGGGGAGAGAGAGCGAGTAAGAGAAAGAGAGAGGGGGAGAGAGAGAGCGAGAAAGAGAAAGAGAGAGGGGGAGAGAGAGCGATTAAGAGAAAGAGAGGGGGAGAGAGAGCGATTAAGAGAAAGAGAGGGGGGAGAGAGAGCGAGTAAGAGAAAGAGAGGGGGGAGAGAGAGCGATTAAGAGAAAGAGAGGGGGAGAGAGAGCGAGTAAGAGAAAGAGAGAGGGGGGAGAGAGAGCGAGAAAGAGAAAGAGAGAGGGGGAGAGAGAGCGAGTAAGAGAAAGAGAGAGGGGGGGAGAGAGAGCGAGTAAGAGAGAGAGAGAGAGAGGGGAGAGAGAGCGAGTAAGAGAAAGAGAGGGGGGAAAGAGTTAGAAATTCAGAGAAAATGCTATGGAAGCGATAGATAAACAGAGAAATGAGTGTAATATGCAGAGATAGGAGTGTAGTGTAAAGAGGAACTCTCACTTTAACAGCTGCTATACGTCTCTTACTCTGAGGATTTTTCATTGACCTCTGTTTACTGTTTCTACACTCAAAAGTCGAAAGAACTACCGGGAAAGCCAGGAGGTGTGTGTGTTCCGTTTCGGTAACCGACTTCTTCAATTCATCAGGTCTGGATTTCTCGACGAGGAAATTGACACACGAAACGTGCGGCCAATGCTCGGCAGCGTCCAAAACCGCGCTCTTAATTCAAAAACACATGAGAGACCCTAAGATTTATCCAAAAGTTCCAGTGACCAGAACTTTTCCAAATTTTAAGCTTTTACACTCTCCAAAGAACAAAAATTTCAATCTAATCGCCAATTATTAATGAAGAATTTTCAAAATGTCTTAGCTTGTTGAACTAAGGTAACCTACAAGGTCAAAATTTGCAGGAAATATACCGCTCTTTCAGGAAGGGTCTACAATAATGAGATTCATTCAATCATTCTGATATCAATTTGACATCAAGTTGATAATACAAGTCCGGGCGTGGCATAGTGGTAGTGTGATAGACCATTGTGCGAAGAGTCCCGAGTTCGACTCCCACCCCGGACAGGGGGGTTAAGAAATGTTGGTAGTGCTCATGCGCGAATCTGACTCTCCCACTGCTGCTAATCACACTAACAGTGATCTAGCAGGCAGCCACTGGTTCTACCAGGATAGGTCTGTCCTGCATCTCAGGGGAGCGCGTACCCTGCCGCGAGGCGGGAACAAGCGCGAGGAAGACTATTATTATAATACAAGTGATGGAGATGATATCAAGTTCTTACTGTTTCCATTTCTTATTTCTCAAAGCATTCAATTTTATCACTCTCTTATCTGCCAAATCTATCTCGTATAGCCAGCACTTGCTCCTTCTAAAAGAGATGTTACAAATAAAAGAACAAACCAAAATAGTCTCGACATTTAGATTCTCGGCCGAGATTCGACAAAGATCGCCTTCAGTGTCGACGTATGACAAACTTTCCGTTCGCCAATCAATAACTCAATGTTTACATAATATAATTTAATATTTCAATTGTAAAGACACGACTTATCTTAAACTTAAAAGTACTTCATAAGCAAATTATATATTCAAACAGCTAAATTTTGTGACTCTCATAGCTCACAAATTTCGTTGAAAATGCTTTTTCAAAAACTACTGTTTGGCCGAACGAAAGGCCTGAATGATGATTTATTCTAGATTTTCATAACTCAAGGAATCCCACTAGAGTGAGCGCTTGCTTTTAAATTATTTGACAACTGCAAGTTAGCCATGGTTAAGCTCACAAAGCCAGAAAATCTCTACAACAATCTCATTTCAAACATCGAACACTGTCATAAGGAGTCAACTAGAAGGGGAACAAACGGAGTCAACTAGAAGGGGAACAAATGGAGTCAACTAGAAGGGGAACAAACGGAGTCAACTAGAAGGGGAACAAACGGAGTCAACTAGAAGGGGAACAAACGGAGTCAACTAGAAGGGGAACAAATGGAGTCAACTAGAAGGGGAACAAACGGAGTCAACTAGAAGGGGAACAAACGGAGTCAACTAGAAGGGGAACAAACGGAGTCAACTAGAAGGGGAACAAACGGAGTCAACTAGAAGGGGAACAAATGGAGTCAACTAGAAGTAGAACAAACGGGGTCAACTAGAAGGGGAACAAACGGATTCAACTAGAAGGGGAACAAACGGAGTCAACTAGAAGGGGAACAAACGGAGTCAACTAGAAGGGGAACAAACGGAGTCAACTAGAAGGGGAACAAACGGAGTCAACTAGAAAGGGAACAAACGGAGTCAACTAGAAGGGGAACAAACGGAGTCAACTAGAAGGGGAACAAACGGGGTCAACTAGAAGGGGAACAAACGGAGTCAACTAGAAGGGGAACAAACGGAGTCAACTAGAAGGGGAACAAACGGGGTCAACTACAAGGGGAACAAACGGAGTCAACTAGAAGGGGAACAAACGGAGTCAACTAGAAGGGGAACAAACGGAGTCAACTAGAAGGGAACAAACGGAGTCAACTAGAAGGGGAACAAACGGAGTCAACTAGAAGGGGAACAAACGGAGTCAACTAGAAGGGGAACAAACGGAGTCAACTAGAAGGGGAACAAACGGAGTCAACTAGAAGGGGAACAAACGGAGTCAACTAGAAGGGGAACAAACGGAGTCAACTAGAAGGGGAACAAACGGAGTCAACTAGTAGGGGAACAAACGGAGTCAACTAGAAGGGAAACAAACGGATACTATTGCTATTTACATTTCGTACGGGGTTCGACTCACCTTGGAGTGTGTTGAGTTGATGGGTGAAATCGGTGACTAGATCGAAAAGCAAAGGATCCGGAATGTATTCAGCCCCCGCCACGGGCGATACGGAGCGAGACAGCAGCAGATTGAAGTCCCGCCACACTTCCAGTTGGAAAGTCAACATTCTCAGATGCACTTGCTAGATGCTAAATTAGAAAACTGCCTGTTTTTTATAGTTTAATCAAAGATTGCTCACATATTCAATATACATATTATTTCCAAGAGTAATCTTCTTATCACCAAAAACACGGAAAACCACACAAACTCCTTCCCAGAAAAGAACAGAAAATGAATCAATAAACTTATCGGCCATCGATCATAATCATCAATAAATGCCAGGGTGTTTCTTAGCACCCGCACAACTTTTTTCGAGCGTATGTTTTTTTTTTTAAATTTCAGAGCTTATCATACAATTTTTCCAATGATTTGGACTTTCCCTACGAAAAATCCGAGAACAAATTTCTCCAAGCGCATAGATTCCAATAGATTTCAATCTTTTCCGGTGTTTTGAACAATGCAATTGTTCCTTGCGAATGTCGCATAAATGGCATCTCTAACCCGTGACTTATCCACTGCAGTCAGAAGTCACCAAGAGTTCTGACTGCAGTATGCTTGTCCCAGGACTATTGACAAAAGGTTAGGGTATTACAATATTCAGGCAACTTTTTGAAATTTGTTGTATTTTGAAGTTCACATTCCAGTTTTTTTCGCGCTGGCTTATGCTTTCAGATATTTTATACTGTTTTTTCTTTTTTTTTTCTTTAGGTGAAGGTTACGATGTCGAAGTCGTGAGAACGATACCAATACCTAATTTGTAAACTGCAAAAAAAATTCAAAAAAAGTTGCCTGAATTTTGTAATACCCTAACCTTCTTTTGTCAATCTCTGTTTGATCTGCAGATTACATTGATTAAGAAAAATAGAATAAACTCACAGACGAGTTGAGTTAAAACTCCCTTTGATGACATCTTTCAATGGAAGAGCATACCATCTTTTAAATGAATTACGTTGAGCCGGATTCTTTGACGATCGAGTTGTTAATGAGCGTCAGAAAAGTATAGAGAGAGAGAGAGAGAGAGAGAGAGAGAGAGAGAGAGAGAGATAAAGAAAGAGAGAAAGAGAGAGAGAGAGAGAGAGAGAGAGAGAGATCAACAAAGACAGAGAGACACTACAAAGATTAGAAATGAGGAATGATACCAAGGTGTTTCTCTGACCCGCACTGCGAGTAAAAAAAATCTATGCGCTCTCCGAAATTTCCAAAAAAACATTGAAATCTATGCGCTTAGGAAGAAAATCTTCTCGGATTTTTCGTAGGGAAATTCCAAATCATTGGAAAAATTGAAAATCGAACTCTGAAAATTAAAAAAAATATATGCGCACGAAAAAAGTTGTGCGAGTGCTTAGAAACACCCTGAATGATACAGTGTCATTTAGATAAAGCAGCGGGCTTTTAGAGCAAGAAGATAGTACTGTTTAAAGCAAAAATACAAATTTAGGCAAATTTATCTCACAACGAAGAAAGTCTACTTAAAAAGGTATCTCAAGATGTCACGCGCAATTTATAGACGTCTTTTTTATAGAGATTTTTTCCTACATTTTTGGGTAGTCGTCACAAGGCCTAATGAGTGGAAACAGAGATTGAGGGGTAGAGAATCTACTAGAGAGAGATATAAATGTTAAGTTAAGTTTTAATTTAGCCCTTCCAGTACTTTTAGCCCCCTTCCCGCCCAGTGATACTGCAATAGCATACACCGGAATTTTTTGTGGTGGGGTAGGGGAAGGGGGCAAAGTAAAATACATGAATTTAAGAAGTGGGGGAGGAAGCAATATGTCAAGATTTTACAATAACCCCCAACACAGAAAATGGGTGGCTAAAATCCACCGGCAATCTTTTACATTAGCCCCTCGCCGAGCACGATTCCGGAATAATAAGTTTGTACTACAAAAGCCGGCCCTTTGTTACTTTGTCTGGTAAGCGCGTCGCGGCCCCCTTCGATCGCGGCTTTTGTTTATTTTTTTCTCAGAAAGAGATTTTATTCATGAAAACTCCTTTCCCCTTTCTCCTTAGGGCCCTCCTTCCCCCCTTTAGGGCCCCCCTTCCCCCTCCCCTCCTCCCCAAGGCCCCCACCCCTTGCTTAGGTAGGGCCCTCTTCCTCCCCCTTCCCCCTTTAGGCCCCCCTCCCTTCCCTGCTTAGGTAAACCCCCTCCCCCTTTCCTTTCCCCAAAATTTATAAAGATAATTTTTTTTTAAAAAAAGAAAAGAAACAGAAAAGAAGAAAGAGAAAAAAAAGAAAAATTTGAGGGGCTTCGACGCGAAGGGGGCCGCGACGCGCCTACCAGACGAAGTAAAAAAAAAGTACCCAAAAGCCTCCCGCAGTATTGTATTTTAGGCCCCCACATTTTACAAAAGCCCCCCGCAAAATGAAGGGTTCTGAAAGGGGAAGGGAGGCCCTATTAAGAGAGGGATTATTAAATGAAAAGGATACAGTTTCATCAGCGTATGCGGAAAACATGATAAAAATATGTAATGAAAACTTTAAACTTGATAATTGACGATAAGGCCTTTAACAAACGTGCCGCGATATGACATTCATTTCGATTAAGGGAGAGGGTAGGTAGGTCGGTCACCCTAGAAATTTTTTTGCCAGTTCGCAGTTTACCTATGGCTCTGACATAGGTCACCTAAATTTTTCAAAAAAAGTTTTTCCAGTTTAAGGTGTGGCGCCGGGGTTTTTTTTTTGTACCCCTTGGTAACCTATGCGCTCTGCAAAGTGACCGGTGCAAGGTGACGCACTGCAAAATAACGCTCTGCAAAGTGACCGGTGCAAAGTGACGCACTGCAAAGCGACGATCTGCAAAATAACATGGAACCAGGATAAAGTATCACAGAAGTGCATTTTGCCCCGTGCGGGGGGCTAAAGTGAAATTCAAACAAATGTTGATACATAGATGTATTGCAAGAAGCAAAGAGATAGAGCGAGAAAAAAGGAGAAAAAAATGGATACAGATTTTTTATTTGTTCAAATTGACCCTACAGGAGGGACCAAATCAGAGTGATTGGTCGTCGTCAAGAGATCGAATTCGAACATAGTAAGTTACCGCTAAAAATCTTAATGTCAGCTTCTTCTATCCTGTTCTAAATAAAAAAGACCTGAATGGAAGGAGCACCTCCTCTCGAAACAGCTTATTTATCTCTTCTCACACTAAATGTTCAGAGATCGGATGCTCCTGCGAATATAGCATCGATCTTCTGGAACAGAGCGCAACGAAAATGAGCAAGGAAGCAGTGGTATAAAAATATAAAGATTTTTTTTACTAAGAGAAGAATATAAGGAGAGGAAAACAGCTATTCGAGAGGTCGAGAGAGGAAGAAAGATTAGGAGAGTACTGGAAAAAAGATATAGGACTATATAGAAGAATCAGCAGCGTCTTGTCTCCAGATTTCTGCTCTACTCTTCTTTAAATGCCTTTCAGACTCTCATGATATCACGAGTGATTTCGCGACGAGATATCAGTTGCAGTGGGATGCTGAGTTGGTATTTGGCAAGGTGTGTTTGATAATGAGTTTGAGACAATGATATATGTAGAGAGAGAGAGAGAGAGAGAGAGAGAGAGAGAGAGAGAGAGAGAGAGATAGAGGAAGGCAGACGAGAGAGAGAGATACGCGGAGAGAGAGAGAGGGGAGAGATGCATTCATGTAGATAGAGGCTATGTGGTATGAACGCTTAGAAAGCGTCTGACTGCAAATGATAACAAGCAAAAATTGAAAGATAAACTTAGGACAAAAGCTAAGTTTTTCACATGATGAAACTCATGGTATACACGTGTACAAGTGCGGGTAGGAAATACAATAAACCTGATATGGGTTTAGTCCGAACAAAATAGAAGGTATTTCGCGGGGACAACACTAAACTTGGGGGCGCACTTCATTTGACTTAAAAATACATAGCATAATCAAATGGAACTGCACGAGTCTGCCTACCACCTCTTCATCTTCCTGAGCTTCTACGAGAATGGTTTGCAAATTGCAACCGAGAGACGGGTTTCCTGAGTGGTTACACACTTTCTACATAAAAGTCTCTTCTTACACTTGGAATACTCTGCACAACTCAACACCACGTTACAAATGAATGGGACACAGAGATGAAAAGGGGAACTCAGAGAGAGCGCCTTTCCCAGACTACCAACCCCTTCTCTTTCCGCTTATTCATTCAGTCAGCTGAGACCGCAGCGCTTCACGCAGACGCGAGACAATCTCTTCGATCCACTCAACCTTTAGCAAGTAGCGTGCTTTAGTCATGGCCAGGGTTTATTGGACTTCTTGTGAATTTTTTAAAAATTGTATCTCAGACCTCTTCTCAATCATATACATTCTCCATATCATTGATCTCGGAAGCAAAGTTCAGATGACCTATGAAGAAACCCGGAGCGGATAATAAAAATAATCGAAAAGAGCCAGTAGGACTGCTTCAGCGGAATAGGTGGGTTTTAGTGTGAGGGTTTGCACTCAAATGAAATAACATCTACGGGTAAGAGATCGGAACTTATTTCCGACAACAGAGGTTGACAATAGGTTCTTTTTAAAACATCTTCTTTCGTCTTTGCATAGTGAGAAGTTGTTAAAATGTTTTTTTATCCGTTTCCACTCATTTAATGTTTAAACAAATTTTAAGATATATAAGTATATACATTGAAAACATAAACAATGTTAACAGTGAAAAATGAAAATACGATCATTTTATGAGAGAAAAACTAATAAAAATAATTCACTATTAACACAAAAAAAAACAATCTAAATTTTCTTATTCAAGTAGAAAAACTACCCGCAATTTCCACATAAATGCATAAGATCGACTTATATTCTCGGCTATTAGCCAAATTTAACAATTATCGATAGGGCTAATTAAGAACGCAACAATCAAAAAATATTATGATTAATAACTATGACTTCCAAAAAATAGAATTTTGAAACTGAGAAGTAAAAAATGGATGATCAATCAACAATGAAAGAGTATAGAAAATAACTGGGCCTTTTCTGAGATAAAAACCATGCGGAACGCTTGATGAAAACTTTACAATCATCATTAGAATGCGACTTGGGACTCAACGGAGTCCTTTGAAGACGCACGAGTCACGAGTACTGACATCGTGACTGAAAGAAGATTGACATTTATGTCAGTCCAGAGTAAACACTCTGGACGCGATATCCTCCGTCAACCAATTCATCGCGTTCAACAGATTCTCCCCATTCATAGCCGACACAGGGAAAATCCTCCAGTGGTGCGAACGAATCGATTCCAGATCCAAATTCTTAATTTAACTAAAATTATTCAATCAAAATACTATTGAGAACTATTTCTCCAAAGTTTTTGCTTCTTCTCAATATCCATGAATGATTTGTTTTCTGACAATAAATGGTGAGATAAAAAACTTTTCGGCATAGTTCTATCTTCGCCCGGCTCAGACCTTTTTTTAAGACATCGTGAGAGATTACAGAGTGCAATTAGGTTCACTGTTTTCAAAGCTAAAAACTAACGAAAAGCTTCTATTCGAGACAGTGAAGCTGTGATTAGTTCTTTATCATAATTATCAAGATGCCGTTTCTAAGCCTCGTAAACTTTGTTTTTAAAAAAAAAATTTTTTAACTTTCATAACCTCGTAAACTCAAACTATACCCAAGCCTAACAGATATAAATGATTAAACTATGGTTCAATCATTTATCATCTTAAACAGGCGTCACTGCCTTTAAACTGTGTAACTTAGAATTTGAAGACCTAACAGATATATATACATGTATAAAGAGAGCTACAAAATTTTTAACGGTTTTCAAGTTTTTATTTTTCGATAAAAATTAAATCATTGAAGACTTTGATGAAATTTTCGCTCTTTTGTATGCATATTTGGAAATCATGATTATTCATGTAACACTAGAACCATATGTATCTCTCATACAAATAATGAAAATCAAATTCGTCTGAGCGCAGACAGCGAGAGCGCACGCGGGCTGGCCAAAACCATAGTAGACTCAAACTTTACTACCTTGTATTTATGCACTGTGTCGAATTTCATCTAAATCATTGTTTAAGATGGCTGATACACTAGGTGTGTTACTTTCGGTTCAAAGGTTTTGCAGACTAACCTCGGCAATCGTGCTAGAATCAAGCGCGGAAGCAAGATCTTGCTTGTTCGCTAACACAAGCAGAGATGCGCCCGCGAGGCGCTCTTCCTTAAAGAATTATCTTTTATAAGTCTGTATATAAAACTGAAAGATGACCAAACGAAGTGTTAAAATATGGTAAATTACCTGAAGTAATTTCCTCAGTTCTTCGGCGCACATCTGGATGCGCTCAGAGTCGATAGAGTCCACTACCCATACCAGACCATCCGTCTGCTCAAAATAGTTCCGCCAGTAGGAACGAAGTGAGCGCTGCCCGCCTACGTCCCACAGGTTAAGCGAGAAGGCCCCCAGGGTCACCGTGGAGATGTTGAAGCCTGGCCACAACATATCTTCCAACCGAAAGCAAGATTTACATACAAAGACAAGAGAAGTTTGATACTTTTTTTTCAATTCTTTATTCCGCTTGAAACAAAACATAATGTTAAGTGACGAAACAGATGACACTGTCACAAGAAAAGTGAATTCAGTGAAGGTTATGAAAAGTGAGATCTAAATATGACAAGAACAATGAGGAACATTTCATTTTAGGAAAATAGGAAAGCACACAAAAAAAGCAAAGAAAGCAAAGCTTGTATCTTCAGTTATGAACTATTCATCAGCAATTAAGAACTATTCATCCGCAATAATAACTTGAAATTCCAAAAATTCAACTCACTCTTTATCATTCGAGAGCTAACTGAGAACACAAATAAAATTGAAAAAAAAAGAGGAGAAACAGAAACAAAACATTTGAAGAAACAAAGCACTTGAATTAAAAATGTATTCTAGAGTTGGTGACAATGGTCTCACAATCAAGCTTGATAAGTTCATTTCTAAAAATGCTAGAAGAGCTTGTAGAAACCAAAGAACAAGGTAACTTATTCCAGACATTAATCATTCTTGAGGCACAAGTGCTTGTTCTGCTTTGATATTTACACGGCAAGCATATTCTGTAGTTATTCGACTCTCTCAGCGAATAAGGCGATGGGCAAAGTTTAAACATATTTGAGTAATCTACTTGAATATTTCCGTGCAGACATTTATGGATGAACACAAGATCGGCCACATTTCTTCTATATTCAAGCGAGGAGATGGAAAGAAAATTCAGTCTAGCAACATAACTCATTTTGGGTAATCCGGCCCTTTGTAGTAACCTTCGTGTAAATGATCTTTGCACTTTTTCTATGCAGTTAACGAGACCGATAGTTACTGGGGACCATACCTCACTCCCATATTCAATAAGGGGTCTTATGTATGTGGTGTATATTCTGAGCAGAACTTTAATTGATTTGGTTTTAAAGGCTCTGAAGATCATGTTTATACATTTTTGGGACTTTAGGGAGGTTAGTTCAATATGTTTAGAGAATTTGATATCTTCCTGAAATGTAATGCCAAGATCTTTCACTAATGAAGTAGTTGGTATGATATTGTCTTCTAGGTTATATGTTACTTTTGGATTCCTAGGACCACAGTGCATGATAAAGCATTTTTGAGTTGATATCACAAGTCCCCAAGTCAGTGAGTAATCGGAAATGGAATCCAGACTTTTCTGAAGAGAGTCTCTGTTCTTGGAAAAAATTTTGAGGTCATCGGCATATAGAAAACCATGGACATCTGGCTCTATGTGCTCCATGATATCATTTATAAATATTGAAAAGAGGAGGGGTCCAAGGCAACTCCCCTGGGGAACACCACTGTTGTATACTTTAGGGCCTGATAATGTTTCTCCGATTGAGACTTTCGAGGACCTGCTCGTGAGAAAAGAACGGATAAGATAGAGGAGGTTGCCCGTTATTCCCACTTTTTCAAGTTTGTGAACAAGAAATCTTATGTTTACAGAGTCGAAAACCCGTGAAAAGTCGACTAGACAGATGTCAAAGTCTATTTTTTTATTCTGAAGCGTGAGGTAAATGGAATGAGCCTCTACCAGGGATGTTACCGTGGACCGTCTCCGACGGAAACCATGTTGTTTGGGATGTAGTATGCCATTGGTTTCCAGATATTGATAAGTTATATTGAAGATCAGTTTCTCGAATACCTTTGACATAGAGCACACCATAGTGATAGGACGATAATTTTCGATCTGAGAGCGGGGCCCTTTTTTATGAACTGGTTTGATTATTCCTTTTTTCCAGGCCAGAGGGTAGTGCCCTAAGGTTAGTGAGTTGGTGAAAATGATTGAGAGAGGTATGGCCAGTGAGTCCAGACAATTTTTGAGTAGTCTACTTGGAATAAAGTCAGGGGAAGAGTTCAGTTTCGGAGCTATTCGTTTCAGAATGGAGTTCACCTCAAAAGGGGAGATGTCATTAATGTGGTCGAGGTGAAAATTCGGGCGAGAGATCTGAAGGGGTCCACTGATTGGTAAGGGTTGTAACTTATCAAAATACTCGGCGAAGTGAGTTGCTTGTTCGAAGGGGATAGTAGTTGGTTTATTGTTCACTATGAGAGCAGGAATAGATGTGTTGCTTTTAATGCGGTTGGATATAGTTCTGAAGAATACCTTATAGTTTCTCGGGAACTTAAGCTTGTCTTCCCTAAGAACCTCGAATTTGACTAGTTCTTTGTGAAGTTTCTTGGATGTGCGTAATGACGTGATGGAGAGAGGGTTTCGTTTGTTACTTCTCTGTAGGAAGCTGTATAATCTTCTTATCTTGGGGGGATATTTCAAATGTGTTTTGACATTCTTATTTTTTGGAATCCTATTATCCATTATGAATTGGATGATGTTGGTTAATTTATCGACACTTTCGTCAATAGTTAGGTTTGAGAGCATGTAAGTCCAGTCGATGCTAAAGAGGTCTGAGTTGATTATTTCCCAATCTGCCTTTTTCCAGTCTAACGATGAGCTGGTGCTTGTGATAATACGCTTGGCTCTATCTCTGATTTCAAAGTATATTGAGGCATGATCGCTGGTGGAGAAGGGAGGCCTGACAATACAGTCTTTTATGATATTTGAATTACAGAGCAGGCAATCGAGTGTATTTTGAAGTCTAGTGGGAGAAAGTACGAGTTGTTTAAGATTGTTGTCGCATGTCATGTTTAAGAATGCAAGAGACATACTACATGTATTGGGAGCGGTGAGATTTCCCCAGTCTATCTTGGGGAGGTTCATGTCTCCGCACAGAATGGTGGGATATACTTCAGTAACATGAGAGGTGATAAACGAGCAGAGATCCTTTGTATTTTCTACTCCACAGCTAGGAGATCGATATATATTAATCAGTCTAATGGCCGAGAAAGCAAACGAGAAAGATGTGTTAGGATAAATGTCTATTACTAACCCCTCGCACTGAGCCTTGCTATATTGAACAACTAAAGATGAGGAGATGGCATTATCTACTAGAATGGCTACGCCTCCTCCTCTTTGTGCCAATCTGTCACCTCTGAATACCGTGAAGGGTAAACTATCGGTTAGAATGGAGTCGGGAAGCTCACTGTGCATCCATGTCTCAGATAGTAAGAGAATGTGATATTTACAGCAACGAAGAAGAAAATAAAGATCATATAGCTTATTCATCACTGATCTACAGTTGAAATACAAGCATTTGATTACTTCTTTTCTAGCTCTTTTATCCGACTTATCCTATGGTGAATAACGAGAGGTTTTCCTAACATTTCTTCTTCTGGAAACAAATTCGTCTGTTTTTTATACCAAAAAGAATTTTTGAAGCCATCGGTGGAATAATGAATAGCCACTTCATCTTGATTGATACACGAACTCGCCTTGAAGCGACCTCCGCCAGAACGCTTAAAAACAATATACCAAAAAGAATTTTTGAAGCCATCGGTGGAATAATGAATAGCCAGTGCCATCGGCACATATATCTTATACCACGTATAAAGACCGTACTTAATTCTTCGCTCTAATGGGGACTGGCATACCAAGCGTTGGCTCGATTTCATCGATGGGTTCACCGAGAATCTTCTTCATGATGGTCGTCTTGCCTGCATTGTCCAATCCAAGTATCAGGATGCGCATTTCCCTTTCTCGCTCCCGCTGCTTGCGTAGAATAGTCAGCAAGCCCATTCTCTTAATTCGGACTGTGTTTCTATCTATTACTCGCACTGCAGCTAGAAATCATGCCTGAATCTATGCGCTTTTCATGTGACTGATAATGGAATATGTTTTGAACGGTTTTTTTTCCTTTCTATCTCAAGCATTGAAATTCTCTTCTAAACTTGCCTCTTCTCGCATCCTTCATTATGACCTACAAATGTCCCGAAATAACACATGTATCATAAACAAACCAGAAAATGAGAACAAAGCTGTTAGAAAGTATGTATTACTTGTAGTTTCTGTAAATTAAGTTCGGTGTTTTTTAACAATCTGATACCAGATGTTAAATATACACACGGGTAACAATGAGCCTAACACTTTTATGTTCTCGGTACCTCTCGGCACCCTGAGTCTTCGCAGGACTTTCAACTTGAATTACCTTTGATATTCCATTATCGGGGAAATTTAAAACCTATTTTTTTGTTTTTTTTTTGCCATTCCAAGAACAGTATCATTGATCCGACCGTTGGCATCGAAACACCAATAATTCCCATCAAGTTTTTTTTTCTTTACTGCATGACATATAATAATCATTGGGACTGTTCACCGGATAACATTCAAACACTTGAATAATATCAGCTTTTATTGAAAAAGTAACATCAACAAAGAGCGCGAGACAACGCTTTTACCTATTCATATCTCATCAACCAAAGATAAGCATTTGAATCAAAATCTTTTCGAAACCCTTGCTACGGGCAGAGAAGCAGAGGATGTTCACAACTCGTATTATTCTCTTCCCAATCAGTTGCTTGGCCTGAAAAGGGAACACTTCTTATATTCATTTGTGTGCCATCTCTAGACACACTATAACTATATAATAAATCCTAATCGTGCTGATTATGCCCCACTACCTTAAACTCTTCCATAATGAACAGTTCACTTGACTTTTCGATCTCTGAAAAAAAACTGATGCTTTCTTTTTCATATCCAAATAATCTAAAGAGATTTGATATTCCATTGACCAGGCGTTACTGCTTGTACGCCTGGTCCGCATAGTCCATGAAAAATGGATATGCGATTGCCAGTCTCAAAAAATGCTAGGATTATTAGATGAAGTATGATGATAAGAGGAAGACTGACTTTGTCCACTCCACCTTGAGTACCATGTGGTACAACTTCATGCTGTTCAGCTGCTCGATGGCCCTCGCAGCGTCCTGTCTCGTTTCGTAAGTCACAAATGCGAATCCCTTCGGCTGGTTAGAATGCTTGTCACGAGCGATGAACACCCGCTTAAATATTTTATTCATCATCATCATCTTTATCTCGTCATCATTACAGATCTTACAGTATCCAGCAAAAGGCATTCCACTCACATTGCTTTCGTATATAAATAAAAATAGAATTGAATGAAATGAAATGAAATTCCAATTACCTCTCTCCTTTTTTGCCTGGAGATATTGTCAAGGAATATTTTCAAAGTTTGTTTTACATAAAAAAAATTTAAGTCGACAGCATTTGACGTTGGCTGGTTAACTAACGCCCCCCAATATAATCGCTCTTCAAAAATTATACTTTGGTCGCTAACATAGGTAAACTGCCAACTGGCAAAAAAAAAATTTCTAGGGCGACCGACACACCGATTCTCTTCCCCACTCAAAATTTATGTATCAGAGTTTTCTCAGATAAATGTGCAGGTAAAAATTCTTCATTCCTCTACTTAAATAGAACGTTTTTTAAAAATTATAACTCAGCCTCAAAAAAACCGTTTAGTCAATTTGAACGTGAATTTTTCAACATATCTTAGCGATCTACCTATGGAAAAATCAAGACAGATTTAACCTTTGGTCTCCCCATTAACCGTTCTCTTCTCTCTCTCTTTCTCTTTCAGCCGTTTTCTTCCTTCATTTTATACATAGAAAAAATCAAGAGGGTAAATTGCCTCCATTGCGCAGAATGCTATGATAAAACGATCAGAGTAAGAATCTCTTTTTTATCAGCTCTTATCATTCTTGTCCCCCTTCATTTAGCTCTCTCATTCA
Source organism: Allodiplogaster pararmata (assembly GCA_964056735.1). Classification (NCBI taxonomy): domain Eukaryota; kingdom Metazoa; phylum Nematoda; class Chromadorea; order Rhabditida; family Diplogasteridae; genus Allodiplogaster; species Allodiplogaster pararmata. The sequence continues at coordinate 36,603,495 of OZ057404.1, read as the reverse complement.
TCGTCTCTCATCCATTTTTTGTGAATTTCCTATTTTAAGTTTCAGGTGCATTGAATAAAGCTGACTATAATATCATTTTTGATTAACGAAACAGAGCGACGAGAGTTCTGAAGTCCGACCTCAAAAAAAGACTTTTTTTTAGATTCGGACTATCAGCATTCGCAGTTATTCTCTTTCTATCTCACAGTCTCTCTCTCTATATATATATATCTCCCTACTCTCTATCTCTCTCCCTACTCTCTATCTCTATCTCCCTACTCTCTCTCTGTCCCCCATTTTCCAAGGAATTTGTCAAAGTAATTAGCAAGAAAAAAGAATGTTTTCTGAATATTTTCAAGCGTGAAGATAGGAAGTAATGGTGTGAGTCTCCTTGTAGAGCTTATGCGAATAAATGCAATTCTTACTTGAACTCTTCCAATTCTCGCAAATAGTTCCCTGAGTTCAGTCTCATCGCAGTCCACAGGCAAGTTGGTCACGCGGCAAGTGTTCTCTTCTGATCTGCAAATTATTCATTCGTCATTCTATATACACTCTATTTATAGAAATCAACTTGAATCTTAGGTATTGGCCTTAGACATTCTGAGAATAACGACAGACCTGAAGCAGGGGTTAAATGGAGCCACCCAATTTGGGTTTAAATGTATGCGCCGCTCAAAGTTTGGAGGAAAAAAGAAGAGGGGATGAAGGAAAAACGTAAGAAGAGAGAAAGAGTTTTTGTCAATAGTGTGTGTACATGTATCTGCCGACGGGACCGATCTGGTCACTATTTAACCCCTGACCTGAAGGGATCTTGCATGAAACACTCATGAGAGCAAGATAAACTCCGAATTGTATACGAGTTTATCTTGCTCTCATTGTATATCATTGCCTTTTACAGTTCAAAAACGTATTCTTGCCAAATCAATGCAGTCTCGATATATTAACTAAAGACTTCCGAGTAAATTTTTATTCATTCAATCAATTTAAGCCACTGATTTCTCTCATTAGCATTGCGAGACCTAATTATTAACCCTCCGATTTACATGCGAGACCTAATTATAAGCCCTCCGATTTACATGCGAGTCATAATTATAAGCCCTCCGATTTACGGCGGCGGCAAGGTTGTTCTCTTCTTGTCTTTTCATTCATTTGTTTCTTCAGTCATCGAATCAGGACGAACCGTCTGTTATCGATTCCAGTTCTGGGATCGCCTGCCCGCTGACCGGGGGCAACATATCTGTTGTCCTTCTCCTTCCTCTCCTGCTCCGTTGGATCTGGTTCTTCTTCCGCCATCAGCATCTAAACATCAACATGATTCAGTTACTTAGAGCGAAACACTATAAAATCTTTCTTCTTCGACAACTTCGCCTCCGATGAATTCTTTGCAGTGCCTCGCTCACTCTTCATTACCCAATCTATCGCTTCTTTGCAGTGCCTCGCTCACTCTTCATTACCCAATCTATCGCTTCTTTGCAGTGCCTCGCTCACTCTTCATTACCCAATCTATCGCTTCTTTGCAGTGCCTCGCTAACTCTTCATTACCCAATCTATCGCTTCTTTGCAGTGCCTCGTTCACTCTTCATTACCCAATCTATCGCTTCTTTGCAGTGCCTCGCTCACTCTTCATTACCCAATCTATCGCTTCTTTGCAGTGCCTCGCTCACTCTTCATTACCCAATCTATCGCTTCTTTCTTCCCTTTTCTCAATCAGTGGTAGTTTGTGAGTTACTTCACGTATCGGTCACCAATGCCGCTATCTACATACCATCACAAATAAACTTTCGACTCATGGCGCTTCCTGTTCTGTGCCTTGAGAGGAAACCCTAGAACTCCACTCTGAGGTTTAAAAAGAACCTTGTAAGGACAATTGGTGCTCCAATGGTCATTGGCCTTGCAATGGCGGCAGTGCTCGCGACTTGTTGCCTTCACCTGTGAATCAATCAAATTTGAACAACATTAACCTTCTCGAAGGTATCCTGGTGTGGTATGATGGTTGTGTCAAATTACAGGACGTGGCGGGAGGATTGCACCATAATTATACAATCAATACTCCCCTGTGCGATATATCTTTTTTTTCGGTATACATTGCTATGTTTTTGTTTAATGTTGTTTTTCTTGCAGTAATGGTGTGTCCCCATCCCAACAGAGCCACTGCTTCTTGCAGTAATGGTGTGTCCCCATCCCAACAGAGCCACTGCTTCTTGCAGTAATGGTGTGTCCCCATCCCAACAGAGCCACTGCTTCTTGCAGTAATGGTGTGTCCCCATCCCAACAGAGCCACTGCTTCTTGCAGTAATGGTGTGTCCCCATCCCAACAGAGCCACTGCTTCTTGCAGTAATGGTGTGTCCCCATCCCAACAGAGCCACTGCTTCTTGCAGTAATGGTGTGTCCCCATCCCAACAGAGCCACTGCTTCTTGCAGTAATGGTGTGTCCCCATCCCAACAGAGCCACTGCTTCTTGCAGTAATGGTGTGTCCCCATCCCAACAGAGCCACTGCTTCTTGCAGTAATGGTGTGTCCCCATCCCAACAGAGCCACTGCTCTACACATCCCATTCTGAAATCGCCAGGCGGCTTGGAATGGCTCGGACCACTGTGTGGAAGGTTATGGGAAGTAAGGAGGAGGTAGGAAGTACAAATGACAGGCAAAGACCGGGACGTCCACGCACCACAACTTCTCCTTTCATCGTCAAGAAATTCCGCGATCGAATAAGGCACAATCCTAAGAGGAGTATGAGAAAGGTGGTTATAAGTGAGAAATCATTCCGCCGAATAGAACATGATGAAATGAACTTGGATGACCAAGAGACATCAACTTACCACTGCAAATGAAAAAAAAACCGGAAGGGATAGATGTCGAGAACTGCTGGAAAGGACAGGCACTGGCGCGCACCTCAGGACACTGTTCCCGGATGAGAAGTTCTTCAATATCTAACAAGCCATTAACGGTCATAATGGCCGTATTCTTGCTCCAGACACTCCAACGGCTGTCCAGTGTGGTCTGAACGTCAATCGGTCTGGACACCCGTTGATGATGATGGTTCGAGCCGGGATATGTGCAACTGAGAAGACCAAGCTCGTTTTCCTCGAGCCCTGCGTCAAGATGAAGGCCAAATACTACAAGGAGATGATTATTGAGGAGGTTGACCGCTTTGCCAAGAAACACTATAAATACACTCATTGGACATTTCAACAGCATTCCGCGCCGGCTCACAAAGCGAAGACTACCCAGGACTGGCCTCGAAACAGGGTGCCCGACTTCATTTCGACATTGGAATGACCGCCCTACAGCCCGGATCTAAATTCTCTTGACTACTCTATATGGACAGGAAGGCCGTTGTCAAGGCAGAGAGATCGAATCCCCAATCTTCGATCCTATCTTGTTGAAAAGATGTTGAATGAACTGCATGCTATGAAAAAAAAAAGTTGTTTGATCCCGTTTTGAGTGAGATGAGCGGATAAATCAGTGCTTCCATATTTCCACCGCGCCCTGTACTCATTCATATGTCTAAAAAAAAAGTTCGAACTTGGTTACTTTGAATGAAGTATTTGCGATATCTTAACTTATACAGATCTCGATTTGTTATTACAGACAGGGTGTTTATCTGACCCAGACTGCGGATAAAAAAAGTTATGCGCTCTCCAAAAACCTTGAAAAACATTGAAATCTATGCGCTTGAAAAAAATTTTCTCGGGTTGATCGTAGAGAAAGTCATGGGAAAATTAAATGTGAAACTCTGAAATTTTAAAAATATATGCGCTCGAAAAAAGTTGTGAGGGTTGTAAAAAAAAACCCTGCTTACGGTACTTGAATCAAAAGGTACCTGCTGCTTTTCCTCCTGCACATCAAGAATCTGCTCGCCTGCACGATTTCTAACGAATTGCATTTCAACTTCTTCTGCTACATATGTGGTTGCAACCTGAAAAAAACCTTCACTCAGATATGCAACAGGGTCTTGCGAGTCGCAAGGCGTTTAGTTTTCTCCGCACTGCGGGAGGAACCTCTGTGCAAGTCTGCAGTCTACAGATAAGATAATGACTTATCTATTTTACTCTCTTTACAGTATTTAAAATTGGCTGTCATTTGTCTGAGTTGGCTTCTTCAATTGGAAATTTTTTCAATTTTCATAATTCTGCTGCGAGCGGCATGAAAAAGACTTCTCCTAATTTTTTGTTAAAGAAAGAGATGAGTTGAGAGCAGGGATTAGATGGAGCCGCCCAATTTGGGTTTACATGTATCCGCCGCTCAAAGTTTGGAGGAAAAAAGAAGAGGAGATGAAGGAAAAGGGTAAGAAAAGAGAGGGAGTTTTTTGTCAATAGTGTATGTACATGTATCCGCCAACGGGACCGATCCGGTCACTGTTCATAACCAAAAATCTTCGATGCGGGCTGCTTGCCGGCAACAACAACAACATCCGGTCACTATTTAACCCCTGGTTGAGAGTGATGTATATATGGGATGAGAAACCTGCGGTCCAGGAGACTCCCCCTCGCATACACCAAACTGGGATGAGAAACCTTCGGTCCAGGGGCCTCTTTCTAATTGGATATTTTGGATACAGCGATACAGCGATACAACGCGAGTTTGGATACAGCGGTTTTTTTTACTTATCTTTCTAATCTCTCCTGTAAATAAATGGATACAATTTTCCATTGTATCCGATACAGGAGCCGATACAAAAAGTTGCTGTATCGGATACAAATATTTGTTGTGTTTGGGGCAATTTTTGTTTGCTCGGTCAATTTTCTTCATATTTTGTATTTTCTTCTTCATATTTTGTTTTTTCTTCATATTTTTTCTTTTTTAAAAGTTTTTCTTCATATTTTTTCTTCTTATTTTGTTTTTTTCTCCATTTTTTTCTTCTCTTTTTTTCTTCATTTTTTTCTTTTCATATTTTGCCACTTCCAGTTTTTTCTTCTTTTTTTTGCCACCAAACATTATGCAAATACTTGAAGTCTTTTTTTAAATTGTACATTAATAGTATACATGATTGAAATTATGATAATAACATAGAGGGTTAGTGCAGTTTAACTGGTAAGATTTTCCGGCTATACTAGGGTTTAGATTTCACTTTTTTCTGTTCTTTGTATATTAAGTGACCTAAGTAAGCGATTTAGGCTTCTAGTTTTTCCACAAAAATTTTTTTCATTCGAAAAAAGTAGTTTTTTCACAAACTTTTTTGGTTTTCTGTTGTTTTTTGGACCCTATACTACTTGAAGGAATTTTAATGAAACGGTTTTTACCAACTAAACCGTAATGGTCTCATCAGCGTAATGGTCATAACTTGCATCCGCCAACCACCTTCAATTTAAAAAAAATTCTTTTTAAAAAAACTTGCAATAATAATACTTTGAAATTATAAAAATATTACAATACTTATTTGAATATACAAATGCCAAAATTATTATGTTTTCAATTATGTATAAAATTAATGGATAAAGGAAAAACGAAATCGAATAATTGAAAAAAATTTTGGTAAAAAAAGAAAGACAAATGGAGATGACAAAATATGAAGAAGAAAAAACAAAATATAAAGAAAAAAACAAAAAAACATAAAGAAAAAACATTGTAAATGCGTGCTGTATCCATCTTTACAGCAGCCTCTAGAATTGTAAATTTGTATCCGTTTCCTGTGAAGATTCGATTTTTTTTGCTGTTAACTGTAAAAGATTAGAGAGAGAACCTTTACAGGGATACAGGTGCTCTTCACAAAATATCGCTCTATCCATTTATATAGCTGTATCGCTGTATCGAAAGATTAGAAAGACAATATTGTATCGCTGTATCCAAAATATCCAATTAGAAAGAGGCCCCAGGAGACTCCCCCGCTCGCATACACCAAACTGGGATGAGAAACCTGCGGTCCAGGAGACTCCCCCTCGCATACACCAAACTATATATGGGATGAGAAACCTGCGGTCCAGGAGACTCCCCCTCGCATACACCAAACTATATATGGGATGATCTCGAAACACACTGGCAACAGTGGCCATTCGTGACTCGACAGCCTTAAGAGCCTGTCACGGATGGAGCCGGATCATCCAGTCCAGAATCGAGCGCGACCTCAGGTGGCGGATAGAGGGACGCCTCCCTACGAAGAATTCGTGCTGGAAGGTTGCGGGAGAAATCCCGCCGCGGACCAAAACTGGGTAGTATAGCTCGTCAAAGGAGGGCGATGCCGGACCGGCCTGGGCATGCCACCGGACAAAACATCAGCCGATACTCCGCTATACTTTTCAATGGCGAGTCGAGGCGCCAGTAAAATAACCTCTTGCCCTTCTCCAGTTAACGAATGGGTCTCGCCAAGAGGATCGCCGACTGCGGTGCGAGTGTAGACGGAGAAAATCTCTCCGGACTCAAAAGGATCCTCACCACCAACCTATCCCAAAAGGACTCCCCTCGACAGGACCTATGGGCAAGACAACAACAACATATGGGATGAGAAACCTGCGGTCCAGGAGACTCCCCCTCGCATACACCAAACTATATATGGGATGAGAAACCTGCGGTCCAGGAGACTCCCCCTCGCATACACCAAACTATATATGGGATGAGAAACCTGCGGTCCAGGAGACTCCCCCTCGCATACACCAAACTTCGTCCACTTCTTGCGCTCCGCGATGATACGGGGCACTTTTTTTGTGATTACTTTGAACTGCGTCACAATCTGAATTGAGTGAAATAAGGTGAAGATTTTTTTAAACATGTAAACAAATATAACTCTAACAGCTCATTCTGAAAACGATCGAAAACTTGAGCAGCCAGGCGGACTTTGTACTTGACGTTGTCTTCGTAGATGTGATCCACGACTGTTTTGATCCCATCTTGGAGATTTTCGTTTCGATTTAAATCTGGAATCATTGTGTTTGCAGTGAATTTCTCATGATTAGTCAATATTGAGATTAGAGAACCCATCTACAAGGAGATTTTTCGAATATGTCAATGAAATAATAAAATTGATAGATACATGAAAAGCCTGTGTGAAGACCGACTCAGCAAAGGTCTGAAAGAGGCACTCAGTAGAGGTTCAAAGGCACTGTTTGCGCCCCCCCAGAGGTTCCATGGGTCAGATAAGAGTGGCATTTTTTGATACGGTTTCGTTAGCCTAAGCCGTACGGCCTCTTCAGCGTCTAAAATTTAAGGGTTTTTTCATGTAAAAAGATTTTTAATGTAAAATTTTTTTAATGTAAAAATATTTTTTGTTAACGTAAATAAGTCAGACGTATGGAGCCTCTGGTGGGGGGGGGGGGGGGGCATAAACGCAATTAGTGCTGGTTCAAAAACATGAACACTAACACTAAAAAGTTTTTCAAGATCTCGCGATTTTTAAGCCAGAATCCTGTTCGAAAAAAATTAAGTTCAACTGAGGTTGATGAGGCATGAAAAGTTGGCTTTGTTGAGACATGGAAAGGGAAATCTACTTTGAGCAAAACAGAAGCTAGTTTTTGACGGAAAAAATACAATTTTTCCCTTAACTAGAGGAGTTTCAATCATAGGTAAAATTTGCCTAGATTTCGAGGGAGAGGGTCTGTAGGTCGGTCGCCCTAAAAAAATTTTTTGACAGTTGGCAGTTTATCTATGGTTTCAACTCTTTCCAGCAACTTTAACCGCTTTTGAAAATAATAGATTAAGAACGGACTTTCTTGTTCAACCGCCTCAGCCCAACTTCCAATGCCTTCAGGGCCAACACTGAACAGTGGAAAGTTTCAAAGTGAAATGATTCATCTTTTAGAGTTCAGAGTTTTACAGTTTAACAGATGATTTCACAGTACTCGAGAAAAATATGAATGATAATTAAAACTCTCTACCTCCGAAAAAACTTCTTTTTTTCGAAACTAACATGTTGTTGGACAGCGTCGTAGCAGCCATGGTCAGAAACACTGAAACTCAAAATTTGTTCTATAAAAGAAGCCCAAAAGTTCCACGGAACTTTTGCACTTTAGGGACACCCCCCCCCCCACCAGAGTTTCAGTGGGTCAGATGAGTTCAATGGCTCAATATCAATATCGAGAATTGAAGCGAATAAAATGGGTTCTATAGCCCCCTACATATGTAAGTGTGCTCTCTTTAAATTCAGACGTATGACCCATTGAACCTCTGGTAGGCTGCGCACTGTTTTGCTCACCAGCTGTTTTCAACCGTAAAAATTAACTGTATGTGAGCAAATTTTAAACTGTTTGTGAGAAAATTAGTTTCACTTTTTCATGGTTTAAAACGGTTGGTGAGCAAAACAGTGCACAGCCGTGGGGGGTGTCCCTGAAATGCAATTTTCCAACGTTCCAAACTCTCATATTAAAAAGCCGCAGTGAAATGTAAACTTGTCGGTCAAAACTAACATGTACGTCATTAATGATTAATCACGTCACTATTGAACAAGGATTGTCATTATCACCACACACTTGCACGGCAATGACCGAAAAGCGTGTTTTCCAAGGCAATTACCGAAAGGAGGCAAGAGGAAGGCGGAGGCAAGAGGGAGGCGTTTTTTGTTTGTACCAACAAGCAACACACTCATAACACACTTTTACTTTTTAACACTACGGACTACACTTTCAGTAGAAATGACATATATTTTTACATTAAAAAACGCTTAGGCTTAGGAAAAGTGTACGCTAACGAGGCCGAACGGCTTAGCTAACGAGGCCGAACGGCTTAGCTAACGAGGCCGAACGGCTTAGCTAACGAGGCCGAACTGCTTAGCTAACGAGGCCGAACGGCTTAGCTAACGAGGCCGAGGGCCGCGACGCAAACAACAAAAGTAAAAGTGTGTTATAAGTGTGTTGCTTGTTGTTACAAACAAAAAACGCCTCCCTCTTGCCTCCGCCTCCCTCTTGCCTCCTTTCAGTAGTTGCCGTTTTCCAAGAAGCGTGTTTGTAAAACGAACTTCTCGCACCATGTACAAAACTCATAAAGTGTTTATGACTACACTTTCTGCTCACAACTACTATAACTAATTTTAAAGTTTTTTCATGCCAATATTCTTTTACACAGCTCTCGAATGAATCGCTCCAATTCAATTCAGAACAAGTGAACGGAACGGAGAAAGAAGACTTTGGAGGCGTAGAATAAATCGGCACTTTGTTACTTGGGGGCCGCACTTTGCTTGGGGGGCGCACTTTACTTGGAGGGCACACATTACTTGGGGGGGGGGGCAGGTTACTTTCCACAAATTTCTTTCGCTTAGGCTCTACGGATTAGGCTCAGGAGACCGCATGAGAAAATTTCTCATATTATTAATTTGTGTCAAATCAATGCCTGAATTTGTCGAAAAATAAAAAAGTTCCTCAAGTGAAGTGCGCCCCAAGTGAAGTGCGGACCCCCAAGTAAAGTGCGCCCCCGAAGTAAAGTGCGCCCCCCCCCCCTGAGTAAAAATGTGCCAATAAATCGTCAGGTGTGCTTTATCACTCGTTTCAGTTTTTTTTTAAGAAAGAGGTAAACAAAATTTGAGTGTCAATTCCCATTAAATTGATTTATTCGAAAGTTAGTCCATAATCCTCTCCATTATTGAAAAGAGCATCCCTCGTGAGAAAAACATTAAGAAACACATGAAGTACCCTCGTAAAATTCGTCACCTGTATAGTTTCCTTCAAAGAAGTAGGAAAAGAGGAATTCTCTCTCCCCTGACCTCTAAAGCATCAACAAAGCTCCATAAAGAACTGACTAGATTCGAGATCGAACGTGAGAACATATTGAAGCTTCCAAAAAACTACAGAACCTTTTTTCCAAACTATCTCCAACCGTATTAAGGGTAGGAATTCGATCCCTACAATCATAGTCAACTCTATTTCTTACACCTATCCAGGAGAACAAGCAAACCTCTTCTCCGAATATTTCAACAGCTTGCAACCCCCTCCGATAAGCGGCCCTCTTCCTCTAATTTCTTCTCTACACCCTATCAGTTATAATCCATACATTACAGCCTTCGATATTCAAAGTATTTTGAAAAAGATTCCTCCAAAAAAAATTCTTCACCAGACCAAATACCGAATATATTCATCAAACACTGTGTAGATTCTTTGGCAATACCACTTTCCATAATCATGAGCAATTCCATTACTCAAGGACACTTTCCGTCTTCATGGAAACAGGGATTAATCATCCCAATTGACAAAAAAGGGTCCCATTCTCAAGTTTCTAACTATAGGCCCATCACAATGGTTTGCTCGATGTCAAAAGTCTTTGAAAAGCTCATTTTCAACCTCATTTATGACCATCTCGAATCCAACCAAATCCTCATCAGCAACCAGCACGGTTTTCGCCGTAGCCGTTCCACTATCACATCCCTAGTTCACTCCTATTCCCAGTACCTTTTTCTGAATAGCAAGAAGCTCAAGTTCGACATCTGTCTGATTGATTTTCCAAGAGCCTTCGATACAGTAAACCACAGGTTCCTGATACACAAATTAGAAAAAATAGGTATCAATTCAGGTCTACTCCGCCTGGTAGAATCATTTCTCGCTAGCCGTTATTCTATAACTTCAGTCAATCACGTTTTATCCGATCCCAAAGTTTATAATAGCGGAGTTCCGCAAGGAAGCTGCCTAGGTCCCCTATTCTTCTCTATTTTTATAAACGACATCATAGAATGTATTGACCCCGAAGTCCACTGCTTTCTCTATGCAGATGACATCAAACTATTTTCAAACAGCAGTCAAAGTCTACAACGAGCCCTAGATTCTATTTCCAGTTATGTATATTCCTGGGGACTTATAATTTCCATTCCGAAATGCTTCATAGTTCATTGTGGCAACAATAACCCTAGCAGCATCTACCACATTGATGGTAAAATCGTTCCCACCTCTTCAACTATCAAGGATCTTGGAATATATTTTGATGCAACACTCAAATTCTCCACCCACATAGAGCAAGTCATAACCAAATCCACCAGATGTATAAACATGATCCTGCGAGCATTCAAAACCAAGTCCATAACCGTTCTTCTCCGTGTGTTCAAAACATACATTCTCCCTTTACTAGGTTACGGTAGTGAAATCTGGTCGCCACAGTCCGTAGGTCACATAAACGCAATAGAAAACGTCCAGCGTGCCTTCACACGCAGAATTCTTTATAGAGCTGGGCATCCCAAGATAGACTACCCATCTAGGCTCAATCTGCTCTCTCTGACGACTCTCGAATACAGAAGAAATATTAACGACCTTGCATTCATACACAAATGCATACATCAACACCTTCGAATAGACTATTCCAAAATTTTTCAAGTATGTCCCCTTCCATACAGCAACAGACACGCCCATCCATACCGAATTGCTCTACCATTCAGAATTCCGGATACCAAAAGTAGTTGTGCATCCAGGGTTATTGACATATGGAACAGCCTACCCCGTCAGATAGTGACAATCAATTCCCCTGTTGTTTTCAAAAAACAACTACATAAGCTGCGAGAAGAATTCATAGTGCCCTTTTCTGAAATACGTTACTGAAAGAGCTTCAAATGAATTTTCTTATTCACTGCGCTTATCTCGATGTTCTTTTTAATATTTTTTTTCTTTTCTGTCCCTTCATTTTACAAAGTGTACAGAAAGTCCAGGTGTCTGACTTTGTCACTTTGTATCTTTTTTGTTTGGTGTAGCGGTACTGTGATTTTTTGCGTGTATCTCAGTCATAACGTTAACATCACACCCTGAGAAAATCATAGTGATGTCTCTTTTCGTTCTTAGATATGGTCTCTGACATTGACCGAGGGTGTATTCTGCGCTTTAGCGAGTCCGGGCACACTCAGAAGCACAGCGCCAGAATCACCGGATTCTCGCGCAGGACCCTTCAAAACACAATACGTCGCTTCCGTGAGACTGGTACAACGACTGACCGTCCCAGGAGCGGTAGACCAATGACCGGGACCACTTCCTTCAACGTGAGAAGCATCCGAGACAAGGTTCGTTATAACCCCAAGCGGAGTCTCAGAAAAGTCGCAAAGGAGCTGAATATCTCGGATAGATCTGTTCGTAGGATCGTCAAATCTCGCATGGGACTTCGCCCCATCAAGCTGCAGAAGACTCACGCATTGACGGACCAGATGAAGGCGACCCGTCTTCGGAGATGTCGTGAACTGTCAAAGCCGGTGGACTGTTTGGATATTCTCTTCACCGATGAGAAGTTGTTCAATATTGAGCAGTCCTTCAACTACCAGAACGATAGGATTTGGTCGAAATCGTTCAAAGATGCCAAAAAGAGTGGCCGTTACGTCTCGAGAAAGGGCCATCCTGCTTCTGTCATGGTCTGGGCCGGGATTTGCGCGACTGGCAAGACTCCACTCGTTTTCGTCGAGCAGGGAGTCAAAGTGAATGCCAATAACTACCTGAACGACATTCTCATGAAGGAAGTACTTCCCTGGAGCCAGGCTCACTTCGCAGGACGCAAATGGACGTTCCAGCAGGACTCTGCGCCCGCCCACAAGGCTAAAGTGGTGCAAAACTGGTGCAAGAGCAATTTCCCCTCCATGATCACATCCGCCGAATGGCCTCCGTACTCACCTGATTTGAATCCTCTGGACTTCTCTGTGTGGTCGGTCCTTGAGAGCAAGGCCTGTGCTTCTCAACACAAGAATTTGGAAAGTTTGAAGCGCGCCCTACAGAAGGCGTGGGATGATCTTGACGTCGCTTACCTGTCCACCACGGTGGGTGCCTTCCACAAGCGACTCTGCGCCTGTGTCAAGGAGAAAAGAGGGCTGTTTGAAAGTTGAAAAAGCCGTTATATCCCAAACTATTTGAATAAACTTTGATGAAAATTTTGTTTGATTTGCTCAATCCGTTAAGTTTTTATCGGAAAAATACTACACACCTGGACTTTCTGTACACCCTGTAGATGTTTTTTGTTTTGTCTCCATAATTTGTCTCTATAATTTCCCTTTCTATAATTCGTTTTGAAATGTTTTTCGAATATAGCTGAACTCACATTGACAGCAATCCAAGTTCATCAATGCATGTACCTATGTGCTATTCTATCATGTGAATTGGAATAAATGATTGATTGAAACATTCAACTGAATGAATTCATTCTCCAACATGAAAGCTACGATTCTCTCCCTGATGAGTTTACTCAAAAAAAACGTTTTATTCTCAACTGATAAACTAAATGTTTTACTCGCTGAAGTCACTGAAGAATGTCACTGTATAAAGAACCATTGGCAGCGAGATAAACTAGTTTCATTGCATTAAAAGGCCTTTATACATATAAGGTCGACTATTCTAAGGAGTACAAAAACCTGTCGAAAATTGAAACTGAAGCCCCCCCCAAAGATTTTATCACTAGTTAATCCCTGATTGTAATTAAATCCTCAATCCTAATCAAGGATTTTATGCGAGAAGAAGGCAGCCTAAAAAATTCCATTCGTTCCTAGTTCTAGATATATGTGTTTGTGCGCTATGTTCTACATTATGAATAGCCTTACATTTATAGAAGAGGTGTGAACAAATAAAACTTATTTCTCCACACAATAACTTCTACTTGTCAGCAGTGTTTTTTTTTTTACCGCTTCTGTAAAAGTCACAGGGCCCGCAGATAGGGATGTCATTGAAGAAAGAACCATTGGCAGCGAGATAAACTAGTTTCATTGCAATAAAAGACCTTTTATATAAAGTCGACTATTCTAAGGGGTACAAAAACCTGTCGAAACTTGAAACCGAAGCCCCCCTCAAAGAGAATATCACTAGTTAACCCCTGATAGTGATTAAATCCTCACTCCTAATCAAGGATTTAATGCGAGAAGAAGGCGGCCTAAAAAATTCCATTCGTTCCTAGTTCTAGATATAGCATAACTTATACTGCATTGTTTTGGTGTTTGTGCGCTATGTTCTACATTATGAATAGCCTTACATTTATAGAAGAGGTGTGAACAAAGAAAACTTATTTCTCCACACAATAACTTCTACTTGTCAGCAGGGTTTTTTTTACCGTTTCTGTGAGAGTCACAGGGCCCGCAGATAGGGATGTCGTTCAAGAAAGAACCATTGGCGGCGAGATAAATTAGTTTCATTGCAATAAAAGGCTTTTTAGATAAGGTCGACTATTCTAAGGGGTACAAAAACCTCTCGAAAATTGAAACTGAAGCCCCTAAAAGAGATTATCACTATTTAACCCCTAATTATAATTCAATCCTTTTTTCTCATTCAAACATTGAATGCGTGAAGAAGACAGCCTAAAAACTTGTTAGATACATATATAAAGACAGCTACAAGAACAAAAAAGTGATCAATGAAATCAATGAAATTTCACTTTTTTGTTCTTGTAGTCTTTTCTTGTAGTCTCATTCTCTCATTCGTCTCCCTCCCTGCACGGTTGCTCCTCGCACCGTCTCTTCCCTCGTCTGTGAGAGTCCTTTCCCGAGAAGATTTGGCGCTCCGGGATCGTAGCGCCATCATGATCGACAGAAGAATGAGATGGAGGGACTACTTTGTCAAAGCCGTTAGTCCCCAAGTCCCAAGGAAGGCAGAGAACGCTGAGGAGTGGAGTCGTCACATGTCGCAACAGATCCCATAATCGATGATGTTAAATTACCGATGTGGCTTGCTGATCTTGATAAAGCGTTTAAATTGAATTGAAAAAAATTGAAATAAAGACAGCTGGAGCGATAGAATTATTGGAGAGAGATCTTTTAACGCAGATCGACAATTTTAAATCTTCAACACAGAGTATCCGAATAAGTTAAGGAACAAGTGAGAAAACGTCTTTCTCAATGGAATCTTCGAGTGATTGTCTCGAAAAGTTCACTTCGATGAAACTTAGAAGCCTCGTTGTTGCGTCAAGAGTGCACTCTCCTCTCTCCCTTCTGGGTCAAGAGTGCACTCTTCTCTCTCCCTTCTGGGTCAAGAGTGCACTCTCCTCTCTCCCTTCTGGGTCAAGAGTGCACTCTCCTCTCTCCCTTCTGGGTCAAGAGTGCACTCTTCTCTCTCCCTTCTTGGTCAAGAGTGCACTCTCCTCTCTCCCTTCTGGGTCAAGAGTGCACTCTCCTCTCTCCCTTCTGGGTCAAGAGTGCACTCTTCTCTCTCCCTTCTGGGTCAAGAGTGCACTCTCCTCTCTCCCTTCTGGGTCAAGAGTGCACTCTCCTCTCTCCCTTCTGGGTCAAGAGTGCACTCTTCTCTCTCCCTTCTGGGTCAAGAGTGCACTCTCCTCTCTCCCTTCTGGGTCAAGAGTGCACTCTTCTCTCTCCCTTCTGGGTCATGAGTGCACTCTCCTCTCTCCCTTCTGGGTCAAGAGTGCACTCTCCTCTCTCCCTTCTGGGTCAAGAGTGCACTCTTCTCTCTCCCTTCTGGGTCAAGAGTGCACTCTCCTCTCTCCCTTCTGGGTCAAGAGTGCACTCTCCTCTCTCCCTTCTGGGTCAAGAGTGCACTCTTCTCTCTCCCTTCTGGGTCAATAGTGCACTCTCCTCTCTCCCTTCTGGGTCAAGAGTGCACTCTCCTCTCTCCCTTCTGGGTCAAGAGTGCACTCTCCTCTCTCCCTTCTGGGTCAAGAGTGCACTCTTCTCTCTCCCTTCTGGGTCAAGATTGCACTCTCCTCTCTCCCTTCTGGGTCAAGAGTGCACTCTCCTCTCTCCCTTCTGGGTCAAGAGTGCACTCTCCTCTCTCCCTTCTGGGTCAAGAGTGCACTCTTCTCTCTCCCTTCTGGTCAAGAGTGCACTCTCCTCTCTCCCTTCTGGGTCAAGAGTGCACTCTCCTCTCTCCCTTCTGGGTCAAGAGTGCACTCTTCTCTCTCCCTTCTGGGTCAAGAGTGCACTCTCCTCTCTCCCTTCTGGGTCAAGAGTGCACTCTCCTCTCTCCCTTCTGGGTCAAGAGTGCACTCTTCTCTCTCCCTTCTGAGTCAAGAGTGCACTCTCCTCTCTCCCTTCTGGGTCAAGAGTGCACTCTCCTCTCTCCCTTCTGGGTCAAGAGTGCACTCTTCTCTCTCCCTTCTGGGTCAAGAGTGCACTCTCCTCTCTCCCTTCTGGGTCAAGAGTGCACTCTCCTCTCTCCCTTCTGGGTCAAGAGTGCACTCTCCTCTCTCCCTTCTGGGTCAAGAGTGCACTATTCTCTCTCCCTTCTGGGTCAAGAGTGCACTCTCCTCTCTCCCTTCTGGGTCAAGAGTGCACTCTCCTCTCTCCCTTCTGGGTCAAGAGTGCACTCTTCTCTCTCCCTTCTGGGTCAAGAGTGCACTCTCCTCTCTCCCTTCTGGGTCAAGAGTGCACTCTTCTCTCTCCCTTCTGGGTCAAGAGTGCACTCTCCTCTCTCCCTTCTGGGTCAAGAGTGCACTCTCCTCTCTCCCTTCTGGGTCAAGAGTGCACTCTCCTCTCTCCCTTCTGGGTCAAGAGTGCACTCTTCTCTCTCCCTTTTGGGTCAAGAGTGCACTCTCCTCTCTCCCTTCTGGGTCAAGAGTGCACTCTCCTCTCTCCCTTCTGGGTCAAGAGTGCACTCTTCTCTCTCCCTTCTGGGTCAAGAGTGCACTCTCCTCTCTCCCTTCTGGGTCAAGAGTGCACTCTCCTCTCTCCCGTCTGGGTCAAGAGTGCACTCTTCTCTCTCCCTTCTGGGTCAAGAGTGCACTCTCCTCTCTCTCTTCTGGGTCAAGAGTGCACTCTTCTCTCTCCCTTCTGGGTCAAGAGTGCACCCTCTCTCCCTTCTGGGTCAAGAGTGCACTCTTCTCTCTCCCTTCTGGGTCAAGAGTGCACTCTTCTCTCTCCCTTCTGGGTCAAGAGTGCACTCTCCTCTCTCTCTTCTGGGTCAAGAGTGCACTCTTCTCTCTCCCTTCTGGGTCAAGAGTGCACTCTCCTCTCTCCCTTCTGGGTCAAGAGTGCACTCTCCTCTCTCCCTTCTGGGTCAAGAGTGCACTCTCCTCTCTCCCTTCTGGGTCAAGAGTGCACTCTCCTCTCTCCCTTCTGGGTCAAGAGTGCACTCTTCTCTCTCCCTTCTGGGTCAAGAGTGCACTCTCCTCTCTCCCTTCTGGGTCAAGAGTGCACTCTCCTCTCTCCCGTCTGGGTCAAGAGTGCACTCTTCTCTCTCCCTTCTGGGTCAAGAGTGCACTCTCCTCTCTCTCTTCTGGGTCAAGAGTGCACTCTTCTCTCTCCCTTCTGGGTCAAGAGTGCACTCTCCTCTCTCCCTTCTGGGTCAAGAGTGCACTCTCCTCTCTCCCTTCTGGGTCAAGAGTGCACTCTCCTCTCTCCCTTCTGGGTCAAGAGTGCACTCTCCTCTCTCCCTTCTGGGTCAAGAGTGCACTCTCCTCTCTCCCTTCTGGGTCAAGAGTGCACTCTTCTCTCTCCCTTCTGGGTCAAGAGTGCACTCTCCTCTCTCCCTTCTGGGTCAAGAGTGCACTCTCCTCTCTCCCTTCTGGGTCAAGAGTGCACTCTTCTCTCTCCCTTCTGGGTCAAGAGTGCACCCTCTCTCCCTTCTGGGTCAAGAGTGCACTCTTCTCTCTCCCTTCTGGGTCAAGAGTGCACTCTTCTCTCTCCCTTCTGGGTCAAGAGTGCACTCTCCTCTCTCTCTTCTGGGTCAAGAGTGCACTCTTCTCTCTCCCTTCTGGGTCAAGAGTGCACTCTCCTCTCTCCCTTCTGGGTCAAGAGTGCACTCTCCTCTCTCCCTTCTGGGTCAAGAGTGCACTCTTCTCTCTCCCTTCTGGGTCAAGAGTGCACTCTCCTCTCTCCCTTCTGGGTCAAGAGTGCACTCTCCTCTCTCCCTTCTGGGTCAAGAGTGCACTCTCCTCTCTCCCTTCTCACACCGCCTCTGTTAACCCAATCCAGACATTTGACAACCTTTGTTGAACTTGAACTTTTTATTACGCGAAATAAATCACGAGAAAATACATAGGTAAAACACATGCGGATTTATACATACAAGCGAGCAGGATCTTATGGCGAAGCTAAAATTCCTATAATTTTTGCACTGATTTTTAGAGTAAATTTTGAATTTCGAGCCTCTGGTCGCCGTTCGTCTAAAACAATGGTAAGTTCTCTTTTTTTTTCTGGGAAAGAATGACTTTACCAAGAATAGTCATTCGTTTCTCTTTTATGGGCTGAGGTCGGAAGTCCAAGTTTGCGATTTCTCTGGGTATGAGAAGTGAATACCTGAGAAGCTCGAGCTCTCAAGAGTTCAAAAAGATACTGAAAACTCTTCAAATTTCTTCTTTATAACCGCATACTATGTGAGGCGTCGATGGTTGGTGCGCAAATGTTGTCAATCTTCTTCAGAACATGTGCGCAGTAATCATTAAATCTCGTCTCGTTGATCACATTACCTCGTTAATGTTGTTCCAAATGTATTTTTGTTTTGCTTTTTTGAACTCTCTAAATGCTATTAAATTTTTGTTGCTTGATGCATTTTTGTGCTTGGATTTTTAGCAGGCCATTCTTTGGCGGCGATGAAAAAGCAGAAGTTTTGTGATATCCACTCTTGTGTCTTCTTGCTGGTCTTGCAGGAGCGCCGTCCTGCTGGGATCTCCAGTTCCGTTTCCCAAAGTGCTTCTGGGTCTAAGGCTTCACGTGATGTTCAAGGATTTTTCAGATGTACACTTGTGTATTTATTTTGGCCTCTTTTCTGACGAAAAAGAGGGGAGTCTTTAATACACTGCCACTGTATTACCTCACCTTCGTCTTTTTCATTTCTTAATTTTATCATATATAAAAATCCATGTTATATTGCTTTTATATTTCGATTCCACGTTAAACATACCAAACCAAGGGGGTTAAGAAATGTTGGTAGTGCTCATGCACGAATCTGACTCTCCCCACTGCTGCTAATCACACTAGCAGTGATCTAGCAGGCAGCCACTGGTTCTACCAGGATAGGTCTGACCTGCATCTCAGGGGAGCGCGTACCCTGCCGCGAGGCGGGAACAAGCGCGAGGAAGAAGAAGTTAAACATACACATGTACATGGAAATAAAGAATGAAATGAAATGATTCCGACCCGTGGAGCAGATGCCAGCGAAAACCATGATAGATTACGGAGAGGAAGCACATGAGACTGTTCGGCCGGTAGCATCAGCTTTTTCAGAGGACTGAGCAAGCACCTTATCAAATTTTTTTGTTGTAGCTCCTCTCCACGGTGAACGTCTTCTCATCGGTAAAGAGTGCCATGAGATGCTCTCCAGTCGCGGTCCGAGCAAGGAGAGCAGGGCATATATCGCGCCGTGCTTCCTGCTGCTTAGGAGTTAGACCATGACAATTCTGGTACTTGTATGACTTCATACCAAGCTTCTTTCAAACAACATTGCACACCATACTGCATCAGGTATCCAGTTGGGCAGCCATTTTTCTGATGCTTCTACCTTCGTTGTGGTCCAGGAAATGCTTGACGATCTTTGTGATACGGGAGGTGGCAGCGGAAGTGGGACGACCAAAGCGTGGACGGTTAGTTAGTTTACCTCGTTTGAGAGTTCGATGCACAGTCTGACGAGCGAATCCCAGCCAATGAGAGATCTCCGAAGAATGGTGTGCTCAGCGACAATATTACCCCCCCTTCCCCCGACTAGAATGAGAACGTACCATTTCACGAGTAACAAATATTGGAAACCAAAATTTTGGTTTTAGGCAGATCAAAAGTTAACAAAATTGATAGTTTCATGTAAATTCTGCAGCTCACGTTCGACACTCATCCTAAGTTTTTCACCAAGTATACTAATCAGGGCTGTTTTTTTTTCGTTTTTGTTTTTTTGGTTTTTTCGACAATTTTCGAAAAAAAACCTTTTTTCGAAAATTCGAAAAACAAAATAGTCAAAAAAACTTTTTTTTTCAAAATTTCGAAAAAAAAGTTCCAAAAAATGTTTTTTTCGAGGTGTCGAGAAAATTTTCGAGAGCAAACCAAAAAAAACCGAAAAAAGGCCAAAAATAGAGTTTTTGCGGTGGTTTTTTTGGGGTTTTTGGTTTCAAAAATTTTTTTTTGGTTTTTATTAAATCGTTTTTTTGGGGTTTTTTTGGTTTTTAAAATAGAAAAAAACTCGAAAAAATTTTTTGGTTTCCGAAATCGAAAAAAAAGTCGAAATTTTTTTTGGTTTTTAAAATCGAAAAAAAAGTTTGGTTTTCAAATTCGAAAAAAAAGTCGAAAAAGTTTTTTGGTTTTTACAATCGAAAAAAAGTTCAAAAAATTTTTTGGATTTTTTTTCGCCCAGCCCTGATACTGATCACCCTGTACGAATGTTTTGCGTGCATAGAATACACGAATATCTCAATAACTTCAAGCGACTTGGGATCGTCTGGAAAACGATGATCAGTGATCTACCATATGTTCAAATCTGATATCTGAAAGTTGCGACGCGAGAATCGGAACAAATATATGCATACAATTAGAAGCTTATTGATTTGTTTTTAGTTCGTCTTACTAATTTTGGAATCCGCCAACAAAGAGGAAAAATTCAGGATTTTGAATTATTGAAAAACCGGTTTTTCAAGTGGTAAACGTTTGCGGAAAAATGAATGATTCGAAAAACGAAGTCGTGAAGTTTTTCGGGTGTGGTGTTTAGAAAGGAATCTAAAAATCTGAAGTATTCATCAGTTGTCTATTTGGCACAAACACTAGCATGAAAGTCTGAACCGCGTTGCGTGGGGAATGACCGCGTTGCGTGGCGAATGGCGAACGCGAAGGCCTTTAAGGCTGCACACTGTTTTGCTCACCGACCGTTTTTTACCGTAAAAAAGTAAAACTAATTTGCTCACCTACAGTCAGAAACATCCGAGTTTTTTGAATTTTTTTTTTTGCGGGAGCTTCCTGATTAGCAATAAAATGAACGCTGTGACTGTCCAAATGACTCTTTCAAAATGCAAAAGTTGCTCCATTTGGACAGTCACAGCGTTCATTTTATTGCTAATCGGGAAGCTCCCGTACGGAAAAATTCAAACAAAACCCGTATGTATCTGACTGTATGTGAGCAAATTAGTTTTACTTTTTTACGGAAAAAAAACGGTCGGTGAGCAAAACAGTGCGCAGCCTAACAAGGCACACTCACGCACTCACACACTCACGCGTCGGCGGAACGTAC